>OZ014524.1:38154159-38602117 GCA_963966055.1 Lathyrus aphaca
AAAGGTCAAAACCAAATGCCAAGCCGGATACCTAGGAAACAAATAAGCATACTGCATTACATACTAACTTTTGTTTTATTTTGTAGGTTTTTGTCTTGTTTGTTACTAACTTTGTTGTGATTCAGGAACTATTGCTCGACGACGGGTGTTCCCACTCAACCGTCCACACAGATATCCTACCCGTAACAACCTTTCGGGTATACAAATGGACCAAGTACAGCAAGACCTTACAGAAGTCAGGACTCAAATGGCCAATGAGAGGCTAGAAATGAGAAACCAGATGACCCAGTTCATGGAGGTGATGAATGGTTTGGCACAGAGCCAAGAGAGATTAAGGGCACTGGTAGAAAGGCAGACCCAGGAGGAACCCCATCTAGGGATTGGGGGAGCAAGCAACAATGAGAGGGTTCAGCCTCATGTTAACCCACCTGTGTATGGACCCCACCTTCATCCGGAGATCAACATCCCTGCTAATGTGCAAGGGAATGCCACTGCAGGCAGAGTACTACAAGAAGACCCCCAAGAGGATCAATTCACTGTGATGGGAGCTGGGGATGAAGCCTATGACAGAAGACTAGATGAAATTGTTGAGAAATTGAGATCTCTGGAGTCTCAGAATTCCCTGGGCTTTGATGTTATGGACATGGGTCTAGTGGACGGGGTAAGGATTCCCCACAAGTTTAAACCTCCGTGCTTCGAGAAGTACAACGGAACTTCCTGTCCACGAACCCACTTACAATCCTTTCTAGGGAGGCTGAAGGCATACACCATGGATGAAAAGCTATGGATGTTTTATTTTGAAGATAGCTTAACTGGAGCTTCAAGGGAATGGTACTCTCACTTGACTAAAGCAACCATCAGATGCTGGAAGGACCTAGCTGAGGCTTTCATCAGACAATACCAGTACAACTTGGATATGGCTCCTAACAGGACCCTCCTGATGGGAATGTCTCAATCATCTAGGGAAAGCTTCCGGGAATACGCCCAGAGGTGGAGACAGCTTGTTGCTGCTGTCCAGCCACCCATGTCGGAAAGGGAAATGGCCGACATGTTTATGAACACCCTCCAAGGGACATATATTGACAGGCTAGCTGCCTTTTCTTCCACCAGCTTCGCTGACATAGTCATAGCTGGATAAAGAATTGAAAGCCTATTAAAGATGGGCAAGATTTCTGACAATGGTGCGAGCTCGTCCAGCAACCCCAGAAAACCTTTTGTAGGTCCAAGAAGAACCGGTGAGACCAATGCTATTCATACCAACAGGGGCAGACCTCAGTATGATCATAGGTCAGTGGCAGCTGTCACTATTCCCTTTCCACTTCCTCAGCAACCAGCATATCAACCACAGCAACAACCCCATTACCAGCAACAATCTCAGTATCCTCCTCAGAGAAACTACAACAACAACAACAACAACAACAATCAGCAAAGACCATTTCAACAGAGACCATCTCAGGCCAATAGGGTGATTGATCCAATCCCTATGCCTTACGCCGCTTTATTGCCACAGCTCCTGAAGCTCAATTTGGTTGAGTTAAGGACGTTGGCACCACCAGATCCTTCCAGTCTGCCAAGAAATTATGACGCCAACGCCAGGTGTGCTTTTCACTCCAATGCACCTGGCCACAGTACAGAGAAGTTCAGGGCTTTACAGATGAAGGTGCAAGACCTGGTAGATTCTAAAGCCCTCAATTTCGCACCCCCGCCAAATGTCAACAAGAACCCCATGCCCAACCATGGAGGACCCAGAATTAATGCTATTGAGGAAGATAAGCCGTCTTTTTTAATAACCAGTGTGGGGCGGATTCGGACACCCCTGGTAGAGATTAAAGCTCAACTCCTTGAATGCCAGATGTTCCTGGGGTGTGAGCTTGGGTGCGGTTATTGCAACATTTCGGTAAATGGGTGTGATAACTTGAGAAGCGGCATAGATGGTCTTATCCAGAGTGGCCTACTTCAAATCACAACATCAACACCTTCAAATCCAGCAATCTCTCTGACAATAGTTCCTGAGTCTCCTACAAATGCAACAACAATTATTCCAAACAATTCTTCAGTTTCATCAACAAATGCTTCAAATATCACTTCAACAAACCAGATATCAACCACCATCTCTTCTACAACATCAGCACCCCTTTATTCAGAATCTTCTACAAAATCAACATCCATTTATCCAGCAAGCTCTTCTACAACAGATATCTCAGCAGTCACTATTTATTATGATCCGTCAAGTGTTCCTCCTAACAACAATTTTCAACAACAAATAGTGGCATCTCCTGCCAGGCCACCAATCACCATCTACTATGATCCACATACTATTTCGACACCCTCCTCTACTGCAGTCAGTCCGGTTACCATCACGGTACCTGGACCGGTTCCATATGAAAGCAGTAATGCCATCCCTTGGCATTATGGCTCTGACCTTTACTGCAAAGGGGATAGAATCACTCTTGACTCTTCAACCTCTTCTCCACAGATTGATAATGTCGGGGGAGGCGGAGGCTTCACCAGAAGCGGACGCCTTTTTGCCTCGCAATCACAAAGACCTAATACTGAAGCAGAAGTTGCTGCCAAAGCGAAGGGAAAGAGTGTGGCCGTGGAAGAACCTATTCTCAAGGAAACATAGAAGACATCTTTTGAACAAGATGTAGACGAGTTTATGAGAATTATCAAGAGGAGTGATTACAAAGTGGTGGATCAGCTTCACCAAACTCCCTCAAAAATCTCCATCCTATCCTTGCTGATGTGTTCCGAAGCTCATCGGAATGCATTACTAAAAGTCTTGCACGTAGCATATGTGCCAGAGGAGATCACCGTTAATCAGCTGGAGACCGTGGTAGCAAATGTCAATACCAGCCATGGGTTGGGTTTTACCAATGCTGATCTAACAACTGAGGGATGTAATCACAACAAGGCTTTACACATCACTCTTGAATGTAAGGGTGCTGTTCTATCACATATACTGGTAGACACTGGGTCTTCACTCAATGTCTTGCCAAAGAAAGCCTTGGTGAAGCTGGAGTATGATGGCTTGGCATTGCGTCCAAGTAATTTGGTAGTGATGGCATTTGACGGCTCTAAGAGATCAGTGCTAGGAGAGATTGATCTGCCAGTGATGATTGGCCCGCAGACTTTTAAAATTACCTTCTACGTGATGGACATTCAGCCGGCCTACAGCTGTTTGTTGGGTAGACCTTGGATTCATGCCGCTGGCGCAGTTACGTCTACACTTCACCAGAAGTTAAAATTCGAGTGGGAGGGCCAGATCATCACCATTTGTGGTGAAGAAGATATTTTTGTTAGCCATCTGGCTACTTACAAATATATTGAGATGGATGGAGAGATCCACGAAACCATGAGTCAGGGATTTGAAGCCCTGAAAATTAACGAAGCATCTGCTGTACTTGGGACTTCCATGACATCTTATCAGCAAGCCAGGAAGGTTGTTGAAGAGGGGACTGCCCAAGGCTGGGGCAGGCTGCTGCCTGTGGAGAAGAAGGAGGACAGATTTGGGTTGGGTTACAAACCAACTCAACAAGATCAATCAGAGGCTGCTAAGAAGCCCAGTTTTGTTAGTGGGGGGATGCTCACCCCTGATGCTGTAAACAATTTGGAAGATGAGTCGGAAGATGAACGCAACCTGGAGAGCTGGATACGTCCAAGGATCCCGGGGAGCCGTATCTCAAACTGGTCTTCCCAGGAAATTATAAGGGTTACTCCTGCAGAGTAATTATTATTTCCTGTATTTTTAAGCATGCATCAAGTCTTGCATCTTGCCCAAGATGACAAGACTCATTTTGTAATCGGGCCATCTTGTAATTTTGTGCAAACAGATCAATCAAGGAATATCAGACGTCTTTTGCAAATGAGTCTTTTTCTTTTCTGCTCACTGTTTTTCATTTTTCTTTTTGTACAAAAATAAAAATGGCAATGTTTTCAAAATGTTAACTTCATTTCACTTTTTCTAAACAAGATTAAAATCAATCACTAAAATGAACAATCTAAACCCTTGCAGAGAGTGCCTTTCAGACTGCACCGACAACAGCACAGCTATGACCTCGTATGACTTTGACAATCCAATCAATCAAGCTGATGAAGGGGTTGAAGAAGATTATGAGCTTCCTGAAGAGCTAGCCAGGCTGTTAAGGCAAGAGGAGAAGGTTACCACTCCTCATCAGGAGGAGATTGAAACGATTAATCTTGGTTCGGAAGAAGACGTAAAAGAAGTTAAGATCGGGGCCTGCCTACAAGACTCAGTGAAAGAACAACTGATTGACATGCTTCGGGAGTATGTGGATGTGTTTTCTTGGTCTTACCAAGACATGCCTGGGTTGGACACCGATATTGTCATGCACAAGCTGCCTTTGAGAGAAGACTGCCCGCCAGTTAAACAGAAGTTGCGCCGTACTCGCCCAAATATGGCAATGAAGATAAAGGAAGAGGTGCAAAAGCAGTGGGACGCCAGGTTCCTTGCTGTGACTAGTTATCCACCGTGGGTCGCTAATATTGTACTTGTGCCAAAGAAAGACGGCAAAGTAAGAATGTGTGTTGACTACCGGGATCTGAACAGAGCCAGCCCGAAAGATGATTTCCCATTACCTCACATTGATGTATTGGTGGATAATACGGCTCAGTTCTCGGTATTCTCCTTCATGGACGGATTTTCAGGATACAATCAGATCAAGATGTCACCTGAAGACATGGAGAAGACAACTTTCATCACACCCTGGGGCACATTCTGTTATAAGGTGATGCCATTCAGACTGAAGAATGCAGGTGCAACATATCAACGGGCTATGGTAACATTATTCCACGATATGATCCATAAAGAAATCGAGTGTTATGTGGATGACATGATTGCCAAGTCCCTCACAGAAGAAGACCACCTGGTAAATCTGTTGAAACTATTCAAGCGCCTGAGGAAGTACCAACTAAAGTTGAACCCCAACAAGTGCACATTCGGGGTGCGATCTGGTAAGCTGCTGGGATTTATTGTAAGCGAAAAAGGGATTGAAGTTGACCCTGATAAAGTCAAAGCCATTCAAGAGATGCCTGCACCAAAGTCAGAAAAAGAAGTTCGAGGGTTTCTAGGTAGATTGAACTACATTTCAAGGTTCATATCTCACCTTACAGCAACTTGTGAACCCTTGTTCAAGCTATTGAGAAAAGAGCAAACAGTCAGGTGGAATGAAGACTGCCAGAGGGCTTTTGACAAGATCAAGGAGTACTTGCAAAAACCTCCAATCCTCATGCCTCCAGTTGAAGGAAGACCTCTGATAATGTACTTAACAGTATTAGAAGAGTCAATGGGGTGTGTGCTGGGCCAGCATGACAAGTCTGGTCGAAAAGAGTATGCAATTTACTACCTAAGCAAAAAGTTTACCGACTGTGAACAACGTTATTCACTGCTCGAGAAAACTTGTTGTGCTTTAGCGTGGGCTGCTCGCCGGCTGAGACAGTATATGTTGACCCACACTACTTTATTGATCTCAAAGATGGACCCAGTTAAGTACATTTTTGAGAAGCCAGCTCTTACCGGACGGGTTGCAAGATGGCAGATGATCCTCACAGAATATGACATCCAGTACACATCTCAGAAAGCCATCAAGGGCAGTGTACTGTCTGAATATCTGGCTGAGCAACCTATTGATGATTACCAGCCTATGAGATTTGACTTCCCTGATGAAGACATCATGTTCATAAAAGCAAAAGATCATGAAGAGCCTATTCACACTGAAGGGCCTGACCCGGAGGAAGAATGGACTATGATGTTTGATGGGGCTGTTAATATGAATGGTCGTGGTGTTGGTGCAGTACTCATTACACCTAAGGGGGTTCACATGCCTTTCTCAGCAAAACTCACCTTTAACTGCACTAACAACGAAGCTGAATACGAAGCTTGCATTATGGGTCTTGAGGAAGCCATTGACCTCAGGATCAAGACTTTAACTGTGTTCGGAGATTCAGCTTTGGTAGTTAATCAAACCAACGACAAATGGTACACCCATCAGGACCATCTGATACCGTATAGGGATTATACAAGGAGGTTATTGACTTTCTTTACAACGGTCAAGCTTGAGTATATCCCTCGGGACGAAAATCAGTTTGCAGATGCTCTGGCTACCATTTCATCCATGATCAAAGTTCAAGCTGCCAACTTTGTACCCCGAATTTCAGTATCCAGACTTGACAGACCAGCATATGTATTTGCAGCAGATGCTGTTAAAGATGATAAGCCTTGGTTCCATGACATCAAATGCTTCTTGGAGGATCAAACATACCCACCTGGGGCATCTTCCAATGATAAGAAGACTCTAAGAAGGCTTGCTGGTAGTTTCTTTCTGAACACTGATGGTTCCCTGTACAAGAGAAACTTTGATATGGTACTTCTCTGTTGCGTTGATAGAACAGAAGCAGACTTGTTGATGCACGAAGTGCACGAAGGATCCTTTGGTACCCATGCTGGAGGACATGCAATGGCTAAAAAGTTGCTAAGATCAGGATATTACTGGATCACAATGGATGCCGACTGTTGTGCCTACGCCAGAAAATGCCATAAATGCCAGATTTATGCGGATAAGGTGCATGTGCCTCCCAATCCTTTGAATGTGATGTCTTCTCCCTGGCCCTTTGCTATGTGGGGCATTGACATGATTGGCAAGATTGAACCGACTGCTTCAAACGGCCACAGGTTCATCTTGGTAGCCATTGACTATTTCACCAAGTGGGTCGAAGCAGCTTCATATGCAAATGTTACAAGGCAAGTGGTAGCCAGATTTCTGAAGAGAGATATCATCTGTCGGTACGGAGTTCCCGAGCGAATCATTACTGACAATGGTTCCAACTTAAACAACAAAATGATGGCAGAGCTGTGCCGGGACTTCAAGATCCAACACCACAATTCTTCTCCTTACAGGCCAAAAATGAACGGCGCTGTTGAGGCAACTAATAAGAATATCAAGAAGATTGTGCAGAAAATGGTAGTCACCTACAAAGACTGGCATGAAATGCTACCATTTGCCTTACATGGGTACCGTACGTCAATCAGGACATCCACTGGGGCAACACCATATCAGCTTGTGTACGGTATAGAAGCAGTTCTACCAGTTGAGGTTGAACTACCCTCCCTGCGGGCATTGATGGATGTTAAGCTGAACGAAGCAGAATGGGTCAGGTCCCGATACGAACAACTGAGTCTGATTGAAGAGAAAAGATTGGCTGCAATCTGTCACGGGCAGTTGTATCAGAAAAGAATGAAGAAAGCCTTCGATCAGAAAGTCAGGCTCCGAGAGTACCAAGTAGGGGATCTTGTGCTGAAAAGAATCCTCCCTCCTCATACAGACCACAGGGGCAAGTGGACTCCGAACTATGAAGGACCATTCGTAGTAAACAAAGTTTTCTCGGGTGGAGCACTGGTGCTCAGCACTATGGATGGAGAAGACTTCCCGTCCCCTGTGAATTCAGATGCAGTTAAAAAATACTTCGCATAAAATGACCCGCTGGACATAAAAACAGAATGTAAGTCCAGGCAAAAATAGGGCATCCCGGCGAGTCAAAAACAGAATAAAAGACTCGGGCAAAAATGAGGGAAAATAAACAAAAAAGTGTACACCCGCTGAGTTGAAAAGCCGCATTGGACAACTCAGGCAAAAATGGGTATCCCGATGGATTGAAAACCCGAAAGAGCGATCCATGCAAAATAAGGGAATAAGCGAACAACTGCATTCTGAATTCGTTTGTATCACTTACAACTTGGTAAGCTTCGAAAGGATCAAGCTTCTTTCAGAATCAGCCTTCTTCAGAAAGCAAGACGAGAAGAACGTCAAAAGTCATACGAGTCGTAGCAAAGGGGAAGCTCCTCAAAGCGTCGTCAACATTGCCAGCACCTTTTTGTTTCTCAATTTATAACAATCTCCTCATTTTAGGGGATTTGTTTCCTTGACTATATCTTGCCAATTCAGGGCATATAAATTAATAAAATCAGATTTTCAGTCATGTCTCGTCTCGTACATTTTATTTTCATTTGCAAAATGTCCGATGTCTTTAAGATACCGATTGCACAAATACAGAAGCTTCTAAAGTACGTGCTTGCAGGAAATATATTTACTCCCGGGAGTGTCTGAACTCCTATGACGGAATCCGGTAAAGGATACCTCGGGATTACTTGTACGTTTCTTGTCTTTGCAGGATTGCAGGTATTCAGAGTGCAACATGGGGCATATGCACTTCACCCCAGCAAGCTGGCAAATCAGTATTCACTCAGTTTTAGCACCCGAAGTGTTTTCTCCCCAGCTGAGGTGCCACTTGCCGAGGTGCCAATCATTCTTCCTCAGCCAAGTACAAAAGCCAGGGAATCATTCCCCCACAGAGTTCCAGCCTCTATCCAGAAGAGCAATACGCGAACGAATCACAACAGAGTGACGAAGGCTTCTACAAACCCCAGCTGGGTCCTTCATTTACGGGAATAGGTCTACCGTTGACCCTTTTCCCCAAGCAGATACATCTCAATGATCTCATCCCCAGCTGGGATGTCCACTTCAAACAGATCAACCAGGGATCGTCGTGGCATCGGGATCCGAGTCCCAAATCGGTATCTTTGCATAATCATGGCATTCGCATCATATTCACCCCACAAAGCGTAGCATTCCATCTAATACGGAGCATTACGGCAAAAATCAAACATATTGCATAATCATAAGCCATGTTCTGAATCAGATACTTATGAATAATGACAAATCCATCAACAATATACAGAATGCTCCCCAGATTCCCCAGCGGAGAGCTAAAACTAAAGCAGTTGCCTTACACACACGAACATCAGTACATACTCCTTGTGACACCCGTCCGTGTCATATCCCCAGCAAAAAGCCAAAGCGTCCTCTTTGCACTCACAGATACATACTTATACAAATACTTGTTTATATTACACCTTTCTCTTTTGACACTCTCCTGTGTCATTCTCCCCAGCAAGTTAAACACTCACCTATACACCACTCATACTCACTTTACTTATACAGATACTCGTTTGTATCTTGTATGCACCATTTATATCCCCGCAGATTCGACACTCGTCCATGTTCTTTGTTAACCAGTTGGTACTCGTCCGTACCATCATCTCAGAACATGCGTCAAGCGTTTGTTTCTACCCGATACTCGTCCATATCATAGTCTTAAGGATGCTCGTCCGCATCTTTAACCCATACAACATGTCAAATACTCATGTCTTCTTGAATTTAGACACTCGTCTGTGTCTGCTATTCCCCAGAAGAGTCCCCTCAGAATCAACACTCATTCGTGTTCCTTGTTAACCAGTTGATACTCGTTCGTATCATCATCTCTGAACACGTGTCAGTATTTGTTTCTACCCGATACTCGTCCGTATCGTAAGTCTTAAGGATGCTCGCCCGCATCTTTAATCTATACACAACGCCAAAACACTTATACCTTTTATTTCTTGGATGTAAACACTCGTCCGTGTTTACTATTCCCCAGTAAAGCAAATTTTCTTTTCTATCTGACATTCGTCCTATGTCATGATAAACCCTCAGAGCAGCCGTCCCCTACTAGGTGATCGTCCTTCACCTCTTGATGATCGTCCTTCATCATTTTATCCGATGGCCGTCCCCATCGTTGATTTTGTTATCTGACATTCGTCCTATGTCATGATAAACCTTGAGAGCAGCTGTCCCCTGCTAGGTGATCGTCCTTCACCTCTTGATGATCGCCCTTCATCATGCTCGTCCGATGGCCGTCCCCATCGTTGACCTTTTATCCGGCATTCGTCCTATGTCGCGATATTTTTGGCAGCCGTACCCTGCCAGGTGATCGTCCTTCACCTTAGATGACCGTCCCTCATCTTAACCCTTTCAGAGCAGCCGTCCCCTGCTAGGTGATCGTCCTTCACCTTTGATGACCGTCCCTCATCATTATTTCATTTATTCTTTAACCCGATGGTCGTCCCCGTCGTGGTCCCTTTTCCTTTTCCTGATGATCGTCCTTCATCAGTTTAGCCCGATGGCCGTCCCCATCGTTGTTTACATTACCTTACGAACCTGATGGCCGTCCCCATCATTTTTCATTAATCCCCAGAGAGTCGTATAGTTTTACTTGATGGCCGTCCCCATCATAGTCTCTTATATCCCCAGCATGTCGGCCGTCCCCGTCATTACTTTATTTCCCGTACTTTTCCCAGCGTGTCGGCCGTCCCCGTCGTTGCTCATATCCCCAGCAGTCGTCCTCTGCTCGACGGTCGTCCTCCGTCGCCCACAATTTATATTATACTTTATTTTTCTCTTACAATCTATATCCCTTTTCTTCTTCATTCTGTGAGTGCAAATTTTGGACTGTCTTTGGTATTCAATCACAAGTTATCTTGTTTGCCTGTTAAGCCGTTTGCTTACATCCTGCACAGCTAACTCATGTTTGAATAGGGGCAGCTGTAAACACCCCAAATTTGCCCTCACCCATTCACACCATGGCTTATGATCTTCTCATATGCATAAATCCAATCATAGCATCTCATACCACATTTTTGATTCATTGCATTGGTTCAAAGTCATCTGCATCTAGGGTTTGTGATCTGAGCAATCCAAGAGCTTCTTGAGCCACTCCAAAGTTCATCAATCACTTCAAAGGGGTCCATGTATGTTCAAGCATCATCTTATATCCCCTCAAAGTCAAGAATGTCAAAAAATCACAAGAACTGAGAATGGCATGGAAGCAGAGCCAGGTTTGACTGCACAGATGACCTAGAATTAGGGTTTTGGTTTCAAAGGCCATAACTCCAATTTTTTTGGTCATTCTTGTTTCTATTGGTCTCTATATGGTATAGGGATCATGCATATCAATTTTCATGAAGGAATTCCATGGGGAAGTCATCTGATCAAGAGTTGACTTTTCAAGCAAGTCAGTGCAAAATCAGGGCATCTGAGGCCCCCAATGACCCAACCAAAGGGTGTTCTTCATCATTTTGATTATGTATGATCTTTATTTGATCATAGAAGATATTGGAAGTTCACATAATTGAGGAATTTCAAATCATTTGCAAAATTGACTTTTTGGGAAAGTTGACTTTTAGTGAAAATTGCCATTTTGGGAAACTTTTTCAACCTTTACTTTTTGATTCAAAAATGCTTCAAATGGAAATGCTTTGGTCATGAAAGTTGTAGAATGGATCATTCCCTTTTCAAAAAGTACAAGAACATGACCTAATTCATTTTTGATCAAAAGTTATGGCTTGTCAAAGTTGGCTAAAATCACAAAATTTGAAGTTTTCTACCAAAGAGCCATTTTGCAAAATGGTATGATCAAGGGTTCTAAAGGCCTCAAATGTGTACCATTTCTTCACAACATGATCACATGACCTCTAAAATTCATAATGGGCCAAAGAACTTTGCACTTTGATGCCTTGAAACTCAAGAAATATCAAAGGAACCAAACTTTGTGAAACTTGCAAAACCTATCACAACTTACAAACCACTTGCTGCATTGCCTCTAGACCTTTTTCACAGCACTCCTTGATTCAAGCTGAGCCAAAGCATGCCAAAAAGCAAGTTGTACCATTGCCCATACCTCAAGTACAAATCAAGTTGACATTTTGGCCAAACACCCATACCAATCACCATAGGCCACCAACAACTTTCTGACCTATCCCCTTTTGATACATGGACAAAAGCCAGCCTAACACAACACACAACTCATTCTGATCTTGCCCACAAGCCATAGTTATCAAAATCTCTCCAACTTGCATTTTCATTCGAAACACTCTCCACAAGCTGCAAACACACAAACAAACTTCACAAACAAACTCAACATGCTTCACTGATCAAAAACCACCCATCACCATAGCCTGAAACTCCCTGAATCAAAAACACGATCACCACTTTCCCTTGAACAGAACTTCTGCCATCTCTCAAACCAGCCATCAACAATAGTTGTGAAGCATCCCATTGAGTTCAGGAGGGTCAAAGGAGTGAGTTTGCATAAGAGAAAGGGTCAGAAAGCTCCTGTTCGAAGGACTTCAGCTCAGGTATCCATCAAGAACAAATTTTCCAGAACTCATTTTACTTGTTATAAACTGATTCTATATGATATCTTGATCATCATGATGTGTTTAAAAATGAAAATGGTGGAATATTGAGCATGTATGAGCTGTCTGAAACTTTTTTCCCTAAATATGTTTTGCTTCGATTTGCTTGATTAATGGATGAAAAATGATGTTTGTTTGGGGGTTTTGATTCAGTGTTGAATGGGGATGGATTCTGGGCAATTAGATTTCATTTTTATTGCGTGTAGAGAGAGTTAGAGATTTGGCTCGTCGGAGAAGATGACCAGAACCACTGTTCCGGTCATCTGAAAGTCATTAGGGCATTTAATTAGGGCACTAATCATAATTAGCAAATTTGAATGTTGGCCGTCCAGATGCGCGCCAGGTCAATTCGCGCGCGTGTGAGTTCAAACCTCAGCCCTTGATCTTGCTGACTTTCTTATTTTTCAATTTAATTCATTTTATTTTCTATTTTATTTCATTTGTTTTCTATAATTTATTTAAAATAGTAAAACACTTTGAAAAATTCTGAAAATTTTTATCCAAGCTTTTATTAATTTTCAGAAACCAAAAACATTTTTATTTTTATTTTTTACATTAAAAAATATTTTTAAATCATTTAAAAGTTTATTTTTAATTAATTAATGAGAATTAATTAATTAAAAATACTTTTAGGTATTTAAAAATCACAAAAAAAAATCATGAAACATTTAAAATCATTTAGAAACATTGTCCAACTCTCAAACCAAATTTCTTTTTTGATCTTGATGTTTTTTGACATTTTTCCATGGAATTAATTTCATTTCAAGGCATTGTTTTGATCCAATCTTCAAAAATTCATTTCTGCCTAGCCTTTAAGAGTTGGACCTTGATTCTTTTTGCATTGCATCATGTTTAGCATGTAGTTTATAGGATTAAATTGGCATGAATTGATCTTGCATTTCCTTTTTGTTTGACATTTTTCTTGGCAAGGTACCTTAAAACCCTAGCATTCTTAAAAAAATTCATAACCCTCATTAGGTTAAGAGTTAGAACCCCTCCTTTGGGCAGTGAGTTTGTATAGGCTTAGGGTTCCTATGAATTGATTTTCAATTTTTTATCATGATGTTTGCTTCTGGTTTTGATTTTTGTTTTGTATATTGATCATAAACCCTAATTTGGGCTTTCATTTGCATCCATCTTCCATTTGTTTGCATACCATGACTTGCCATGACATTTTATGCATCCATTTGATTCATAACACACCTTAGGACATATTAGAATCATGTTTGATCATTGCATCTCTCATTTGGCATGTTGTATGCCATTTGCATTTCATAACTTTTCATGTATGTTCATGATTCTAAGCATGCTTCTCTTGCATCCATTTGTTTGTTTGAGCATTCTCATGCCTTTCCTCATGTTTGCATCATCTCTTATCATCATTATCATCACACACATGCTTCTGGTTTTGTTTTGCATCATGCCATTTCATCTCATTTTGCATTGCATTGCATTTCTTTCACTAACTTTTCAGGTGGTAAGTTACTTGGAGAAGTGAATTTGCCTTCACTTCTCACGATCTCTTTTCATCTCTCTCATGCAACATTGCTGCATTTTGTCTTGTGTTGGAGATTGAGCTTGCTCATTCTTTTTCATATTACCTTCTTTCTTCAAGTGACTTGTCTTCTTAAATGAAGCAAGTTACTTTGCTTATCTTTGCTCCTTTCATCTGCTTCCTGGTGGTTTCTCTGAAGACTTCTCTTGTAAACCTCACAAACCTTAGGAGCAACCAAGCATGACAATAATTAGGGTTTTGATTAGTCTCCCATTTAGATTTTATCTTTGTGTCTCATTGAGTCTTCTCTTATCATCTCATAATCAGGGACTAAACCCTAAAGGCTTTAAGGCTTTGTGATTAAGCTTATGCCTGCATCCTTCTATTAGGATGGAGTGTATAACTTTAATCCTAAGTGTTAAACCCTTAATGTGTTTAAAATCCTTTAATCAATCCATCTAATAACCACTAAGACATCAAGCTTGTAACTTGGGCCTTGCATTAGGGTTCTAATTCTTCCTTAATTGGTTAAGAAGGACTAACCCTAGTATTAATGGACAAGTCCCCCTCAAGTTGTCTTACAAACCCTAAAACTCACTTCATCATCTAATCATTAACTAAAATCTACTTAATAAAGGCTTTGTTTTGTCATGAAGTTAATCCCTAATCATGGATTAAGTTGAGGAGCTTTCCTCAGCTTAAACATTCTCATCTATTATCCTTCTATTAGGATGGTGTAATGAGTCTGTTTAATCCCTGATTATGGATTAATCTCATTACTTAACACTAAACAAAAAACACCAAAAACATCTAACTAATCACAAGTAGGTTAATGATCTTAATCCTACACCATGGTGATTAAGTGTGAGACACTGACTTCACACTTAAGGTATTCTCATTACCCCTAATCAGAGGGAAGATGTGATGAGTCTATTAACCCATTGGTTTAGGCTTAAGCTCATTAACTTATGACACATTTCCAAAAGCAATAAAAGATTGAAAACACAAAAAACAAACAATAATCGTCTCCTCCGGGATTCTTTTCTCATCATCTTCACTCATAAACGAGAACTCGCTTCTTCCGTCTAATGCAAGACAGTTTGCACCTGAGCCAGACAGATCATACACTTGAGCATAGACAAGCAAGCAGTTCACAAGTCAATTCATCTTTCAGTCTCTTTGGGTCGAACTACGGTGTTCTGACTTCCTCATTGCACGAGAGGATACGTAGGCATAACTTAACAGTTATCGAACAAAAGTCTCTGTATATTCCCCCTCTTCCAGCATTATCCTTTAAGCCTCATGATCTTGAGCACTTCATCCATTTCTTACACTGACACTTTCATATTACACTTTACACTTCTTTACACTGACACTTGTACATCCTTTTCCAGCTCTTTATACACAAATTGCACTGACACTACCCCTTTAAAACACAAATCTTTTAAGCGTGGATCCCGTCGAGTACGACGGACAATCTGGGTGCTAATACCTTCCCAGGTTGTAACCAACCCCCTTTCTCAGTCTCTCTGGTTCGCAACCGTCTTATCCATATCTTTTCTTAGGTTTATGCAGCATTACCTTTCCTTCGGGATAAAAATGCCTAGCTGGCGACTCTATTCGTTTCATTTTTCATCCTTTCGCTGACCGTTCGCGTCTGTACCCTTATTTGAGCCGGTCTCATTTATCGGGAGCGACAGGAAGGACAGATTATCACCATCTGTGGTGAGGAGGACATATTTGTTAGCCATCTAGCTACGTATAAATATATTGAGATGGATGGTGAAATCCATGAAACTATGAGCCAAGGGTTCGAGGCCCAGAATGTCAATGAGGCAACGACTGAAGTATTTGTTGCATCCCAGGAGGACAGGATGGGTACTTCAATTGTCTCCTATCAGCAAGCCCGGAAGGTTGTTGAAGATGGTAATGCCCGAGGCTGTGGCAAGCTGCTGTCAGTGGCAAAGAAGGAGGATAGATTCGGTTTGGGTTACAGACCATTCCGACAAGATCAATCAGAGGCTGCAAAGGAGCCCAAGTTCATCAGTGGGGGGATGCTCACCCCAGATGCTGTTAACAACCTGGAAGACGAGGCGGAAAGCGACTGCAACCTGGAGAGCTGGATTCGTCCAAGGATCTCGGGGCACCAAGTCCTTAACTGGTCTTCTCAGGAAATTATAAGGGTTACTCCTGCAGAGTATTTATTATTTCCTGTCTTTATTAGCATTCATCAAGTCCTGCATCTTGCCCAAGGTGTCAGGACTCATTTTGTAATAGGGCCATATTGTAATTTTGTGCAAATGAATTATCAATGAATATCAGACATCTTTTGCAAATAAGTCTCTTTTCCGCTCACTGTCTTTTCATTTTTTACTTTTGTACAAAACAATAAAATGGCAATGTTTTCAAAATAATAACTTCATTTTTCACCTTTTCTAAACAAGATTAAAACTGATCACTAAAACGAACAAATCTCAACCCTTGCAGAGATTATCCTCCAGATTGCACCGACAACAACACTGCTATGACCTTGTATGACTTCGACAATCTGATTAATCAAGCTGACGAAGGGGTTGAAGAAGACTATGAGTTACCAGAAGAGTTAGCCAGGTTGTTGAGGCAGGAAGAGAAAGTGATTACTCCTCATCAGGAGGAGGTTGAGACAGTTAATCTTGGTACCGAAGAGGATTTGAAAGAAGTAAAGATTGGGGCCAGTTTGCAGGCTTCAGTAAAAGAACAGCTCATTGACATGCTTCGAGAATACGTCGACGTCTTTGCTTGGTCCTATCAAGACATTCCAGGTCTTGATATTGATATTGTTATGCACAAGCTGCCTTTGAAAGAAGATTGCCCTCCAGTGAAGCAAAAGTTATGCCGTACTCGCCCAGATATGGCCATGAAGATTAAGGAAGAATTACAAAAATAGTGGGACGCCGGTTTCCTTGTTGTAACTAGTTACCCGCCGTGGGTTGCTAACATTGTACCAGTGCCTAAGAAGGATGGAAAAGTACGGATGTGTGTGGAATATTAGGTGTAGCGGTAAAATCGTGAGTGTAAGTTATTGATTAACTTAACTCGATAAAACACAGAGTCGCCACCGCGATTTTCTTTATTTCCGAAAGGAAAAAGGTAAAAGAATGAATAAAAACCTAGGATTCTAAAAGCAAAGGCTAAAAGAAATAAACAGAGATTGGGTAAGGGGATTGGTTACGAACCGGGAAGGTTTTAGGCACCCGACTCGTCCGCGGTACTCCACGGGAGCCCTTTGAAATACTTATTGCTTTTTGGTCTGAAATTGGTTTGCTTAAAAAGATGGAAGAGATGAGAAAAAGAATATTTTTTAAGGATTTTGTGTTTGATAAGGTTTTAAAGCCTTATGCCTACGTACCCACAAAGTGCAATGCGAGATCAAAACCTCGTAGTTCGTGGTACAAAATTTGAAAAGAATAAATGGGTTGAATTGATTTTAGAATGTAGAGATAAGTCGTCATCCTTTAGCGAATAATTCCGCTAGAAAGGATGAATCATATCTAAACATGTGAAAAAAGAAAAGGTGCACAAAGCACAAAAACAATTGAGTGGGTTTGCATTTTTTAAAGTACGTAAGAAAATGGTTTTTGATATATTTACATGAATTAACATTGATTAAGAAAATAAAGTGAAAAGATTAAAAATCGCTTGACCTAAGTCAAGGTTTGTTTATGAAAGTGTTTGAAGTTTGAAAACAAGAAGGTTTTTGAAATAGGAAGAAGTTTTGAAAATTAAAGAATGGGGAGGAGATGAAGAGACTAGTCCTAATGCTTGAATTAAAAGTTAAGGAAAGAGGTTACCAAACCAAAATATGCACAACTCTTCAAAGATCGGAATTTCTTCTTCAAAGGCTAATGAAGTAATCTTGAGGCCGAGGTTTCTAATCCATTCCAACTTGAGCAAGGGGGAAGTTCTTAAAGTCTAAGTCCATTCTCCAAAAGCTTGGGATAGTAACCATTAGTCCAAAATTAGAAGTCACAAGTCTTTTAAGTGTTCAATCCTTTATTAAGTGTTTTGATATCCAAATGGACAAAATAAAAACAAGCACAATATGAATATAAACAAGCACAATATGAATATAAACAAATGATATATGATATTATATGGTAAAGCATAATAAAGAGATAAGGGAGCAAGAGATTAAAATAAAAGGATAAGGTGCGAGAGATTAAATTTAAACAATTATATTCACAATATTATAATATTTACAATATAAGTGGTATGATGAACTTAATCAAGCACAACCACAACAAGGAATAATAAAATCGAGGCAACCGGATCCAAGTGGATCTTGATTCGAATCGGGACAACTTTAGGTCTATGTTAAGCAATCGCCGAGTAATTTACGAAGTAATTACCCTACAAATGAGGTCGGCCACCACTAATTAAAGTGGAAAATATTTGTGTTAATACATGTTAGAGAGACGATATAATGGATCGTTCTCCGAAAACATGCCACACTAAAAGAAAAAGAATGGTCTAATCTTAATCGAGATTTTCGTTGAATTTCATCGAAAAGCAACCTATCACGATCTCAAAGTATGGAGAATGATCCAAATGATCATTCATCCATAGATTTGAAATAATGAAGATTAAGCTAATCGGAAATCAACAATCCCGAATCGGAAGATTGTCATCGACCAAAATTAAAAAGAAGATGAAGAAAATGGATCTAAAAAAAAAATAGATCCATAAAAGAGAAATAGAAATATTTTTTAAATTCTTTTCTAAAATTCTTTTCCAAATATCATTTTAAAAATATTTTTCTACAATATAAATTCTATAATATTTTTCTAAAGCTTTCTTTTCTAAATTCCAATATAAAATGGAATTGAAAATAATTTTATTAAAGAAAATAAAATAAAATAAAATAAAAACCAATTAACAAAAGAATAAAGAAAGAAAAAAAATGGAAACTAAAGTGTTAGATCCGCGGGTAATGGGGAGGTTGGATCAGCAACAAAAACCCATGGCCTTAGGCCCGAAACCATAACTCACATCACTTTTATTCTTAAAACAAATTAAAAAAAAGAAAATATAAAATATAAGAACAAAAGAAGAACTGGTCTTCTTCTTCTCCACGATGAAAGGCAACGGAAACAGGGCAAACAACACCAAATTCACGGCGGCTTCTCAAAGCTCACCTTCACGACTCGCGGACCTCTCTTCTTCTTCTCCTTCAACTTTCAATTTCTTCTTCCTCTTGGCCTCTCTCAGCTTCTCTCCTCTCTCAATCTCTTTTTCTTTTCAAATCCGTATCAATCGGAGGTGAGGGATGAGATATGAAGAAAGGGCTTAGGGATTTGAGAGAAATTTGGGAGTGAAGATGAAATTAATTGAAGGTTGAAAGGGTTTTTGATTGGGGATGGATTTGGCAGAGATTCGGGAGGCTTTGTAAGATTCGGATTGAGAGTGAGAGGAGGGTGCTTTTATAGGAGAATGAAGTGAGTAGATTGATGCCGTTTTGAGGTGATGCCGCGAGTGTTTTGAAGAGGTGAGGTTCTCGTGACGAAATGCGTTTTTGGTTTTCATTTATTTGCGTTTTGATTTGAATTGGCCTGCGTTTTGATATTTGATATTTTGATTGTGTTCAGGTGTTTTGTGCGTGTCTTTCTTGTGCAGATTGCGTGATATGGTGACTTGCGGGAACTTGATGAAGCCGTGGATGAGGACGTGCGGTGAAATAAAAGGCTTGCGGCTTGTTTGTGTTTTTGGGCTTACGGATTGAAGGCTTGCGGCTTGACGTTTGTTGTCGCTGCGTGAGGGCCTGTTGTGCCGCGGGAAGCATTGTGATGTGAAGGTATGAGCTGCGTGTTTCGCTTGATGGCTGAAGCCGATAAGCTTGCGCAGTGCGGTACGGAAATTTTGGTTTGGAAGGCTTTGGAGCTTGGCTGAAGTTCTTGTTGCATGCGCGGCTGGAAAGGTAGGCGTTTGGCTTAGGGCAGGATGTGAATTGTTTTGTTTTTACGCGCGTGGTGCCTGCGAGTCTTTTGAGGCTTGTGCATTTGTTGTGTTTTTGCAGCTAGAGGCAGTTGGGAGTTGGCTGATTGTTTTTGCTTGGCTTCAGCGTATGCGGGAGGCTTATGCTTGTGCAAGTGTTGGCGTTTTGCCTGGGAGTTTAAGGCTTGGCAAGTTGTGTTTTTTGGCTTACGGGAGAGGTATGTTGGGCCGACTTGCGCGAAGGCTAGAGATTGTTGGTGTAAGGCTTTTGGATGGTGGGTGGGGCCTTGTGGGCAAGTTGTTGAGAGCTTGAGCTGGCGCAGGATTGAGGAGTGCTGGGAAAATTTGGCTTGTGAGGCTTAGAGTTGGTGGGCCAGGCGTGATGTACTTGGCAAGGCCTGTTGTGGTACAGATTGAAGTGAGGCAAGGCTGATGATGTATGAGGCTTTTGTTTTGGTTTTTTTTCATGTGTAACTTTTTAGAAAACAAATAAAAAACAATCAATGTTTTTATATTTCTAAAACTTATTACAAAATGGATTATATAATATATGGTCTTAAAAAAAATTGGGCTTATTATATTAATTAAAAAAAAGAAGATAATAAAAAAAAGGATTAAAAGATACATAAAAAAAATGGAGAATGAAAAAAAAAATCGGGAATTGGATTAAGTAATTGGAAATGGTTATTTGCAAAGGGAATCGGAAAAAAAATTAGAATTTAGAGTTTTTTTGTGAATAAAAAAAAGTGATGGATAATCGGGAAAAATGGAATGAAAATGGTTATGGAATATTCGGATAATCGGTATAAAATTGGATATGGAATTGGATATCGACAAATGGATAATATTTGGATAATGTGGTTTGGTAAACAATCGGAAAAAAATGGATAATGAAAGATGGTCGTAAAAAAGGGTATACGGATGGATAAATGGTTTAATCGAAAAGAAAAAGGATAATGGATGGAATTTGGTTTTCAAGCCCACAACAAATCTCGATTTTTCTTGCACAAGCCTCTGATAATGAATACAGCCAATCACAGAACCACAGATCAATTTGCCAACTCAAGCCAACTGTCATCTGAAAATTGTCTGATTCATGCCCTGATAATTCGAAACCAGACTAAGGAAAATAAATCCTCAGATGAATCACTGATGAACTGATGAACCAATGAACTGATAAACACTGAAGATTCAAGCCAAACTTCGCACAAAACACTGTCACACAACCCAACTTGTACTTTGAAAACGCATTGTCTGAGAAATGAACTACTGGCACACACAACTGGTAGTCAACACAATCTTTTGATAGTTTGACCAATATTAGGTCAAACATCCATCTTAAATCGAATTGTGACTGAACAAACACATCTGAATGAAATTACTGCCCTGTCTTTGAAAACCTGCAACACAGAGAAGAAGAAGAACACTGCAACATATTTTTTTGTATTTTGGTTAGAAGTCAGTAAATATAAACAAATATAAAACAGTAAAAACAATGGTGATCCCCTGTAAACACCCCAAATTTTCCCTCACCCATTCACACCATAGCTTGTGATCATTTCATATGCATAAACACAATCATAATATCTCATACCACAATTTTGGTTCACTGCATGGATTCAAAGTCATCTGCATCTAGGGTTTGTGATCTGAGCAATCCAAGAGCTTCTTGAGCCACTCCAAAAGTCTTCAATCACTTCAAAGAGGTCTATGTGTGTTCAAGCATCATATTATATCCTCTAAAAGCCAAGAATGTCAAAGAATCACAAGAACTGGGATTGGTGTGGAGGCAGAGCCAGGCTTGACTGCACAGATGACCTAAAATTAGGGTTTTGGTTTCAAAGGCCATAACTCCAATTTTTTTGGTCATTCTTGTTTCTATTGGTCTCTATATGGTATAGGGAGTGTGCATATCAATTTTCATGAAGAAATTCCATGGGGAAGTCATCTGATCAAGAGTTGACTTTCTGGACAAGTCAGTGCAAAATCAGGGCATCTGAGGCCCCCAGTGACCCAACCAAGGGGTGATCTTCATCATTTTGAGTGTATTTGATCTTTATTTGATCATGGAAGAAAGTTGAAGTTCACAAAATTCAAGAATTTGAAGTTTTTGCAAAGTTGACTTTTTTGGGCATGGTTGACTTTTAATGAAATGTCATTTTATGCAACTTTTTCAACCCTTGCTTTTTGATCCAAAAATGATTCAAACGGAAAAACTTTGGTCATGAAAGTTGTAGATTAGATCTTTCCCTTTTCAAAAAGTACAAGAACATGACCTAATTCATTTTGGATCAAAAGTTATGGTGTGTCAAAGTTGGCAAAAATCACTAATTTTCAAAATATGCACCAAATGAGAAACTTGCAAAAACTTTGTACCAAGGCATTTGTGACTTCTAATTCATGTCTAACCATTACACAAACATCACATGTGACATAAAAGTCAGAATGGACCAAGAGTTTCTCATGTTTCATGGCCTTGGGAGCAAGATATTTCCATGTGAACTAAAAGTGAGCAAGTTGCAAAACCATCATCACACTTCCATCCACTTGCTGCCTATGATGCTGAACCATTCTAGAATTTCCCTCACACCATGTTGCGCAGCCCACACCACTTGTACTAGCCTAGAACATGACCCATTCTTCTCTTACACAAGAGTGGACATTTTGCAAAAGTGGCTACACCTATCACAGCAGCACAAGTCACATCCTCTGACCAATGGGATTAATTTATACAAACAAAATGCTAGCAAAACCACACAAGAGGCCAGCCTGAAACAAGCCTTAGCATCACATTCCCATTTTCACTCCCTCAAGCAAAAGCCTTCGAATCTCATTCCACAGGCCATAAACACTCAAACAAACTCCACTAATCATCTCACCATGCTTCATTGAACCCAAACCAACAAGACATAAGCCTGAAACCAGCAAGAACTCAGCTTCCCCATTTTTCACTCTCAAAGCCAAAGCCTTCGAAACTCTTTATACAGGCCACAAACACTTGAACAAACTTCACAAACCTTCTCAAATCATCATCCTGATCACAAAGAACCCCTCACCCTTGCCTGAAACTGCCTGAATCACAAACACAGTTCTCACCTGAGCTTGAACAGAACTTGTTCAATCTCCCAAACTAGCCAACATAAACTCTTGCTAAGCATCCAGACATCATCAAGGGACCAAAGGGAGTGGTTTGCATCAAAGGAAGGGGTCAGAAAGTTGCAAGATTGAAAGCTTCGAAACTCAGGTAGCTCAAGAACTTTTTTCCAGAAATGATTTTTAAAGTTCTTAAGTTGTTCTTCATGCTTCCCTGGTCATGAATATGTCTTTAGTTTTGAAAATGGTGGAGAGATGAGAGTTTAATCAGTCTCTGAAACTTTTTGCCCTAGAACTAGATTGATTCGATTCAGCCAGTTTAGGAATGATAAATGGTGTTTGAATGGGGGTTTTGATTCGTGAGTGAGTGGGGATCATTTCTGTTTAATTAGATTTCATTTTAGATGCGTGTGGAGAGAGTTGGTGTTTTGGAGTGAACGGAGAAGATGACCGGAACACTGTTCCGGTCACCTGAGGGTCATTAACGGCAGGATTAGGGCATAATCATTAATTAGCTGAGTTTGAATTTTGGCCGTAGGATTTGGCGCCAGGTCAATTCGCGCGCAGGCTTGTTTGAATCTGGACCATCAGATTGCTTGACTTTTCTTTTTTCAGCTTTTAATTCATTTTATTTTCATATTATTTCATTTGTTTTCCACAATTTATTTAAAATAGTAAAAACCATTTAAAAATTATGAAATTTTTTACCAAGAGTTTCATTAATTTTTAAAACACAAAAATATTTTTATTTTCATTTTTAGCATTAAAAAAGTATTTTTAAATATTTAAAAGTTTCTTTTTAATTAATTAATGAGAATTAATTAATTAAAAATACTTTTAGGTATTTAAAAATCACCAAAAAATTCATGAAATGCTTTAAGACATTTAGAAACATTGTCCAACCTTTAAACCAAATTTATTTTTTGATCTTGATGCATTTTGAGAATCTTTCATTGAATTAAAATCATTTTGATGCATTATTTTGATCCAAACTTCCAAAAATCATTTCTGCCTAACCCTAAAGAGTTGGACCTTGATTCTTTTTGCATTGCATTGTGTTTAGCATGTAGTTTGTGAGATTAAATGGCCATGATTTGATCTTTCATTTTCATTTTGTTTGGTAATTTTCTTGTTAAGGAACCCTAAAACCCTAGAAAACTTAGAAAAATCATATCTTGAGTTAGGTTAAGAGTTGAGACCTCTCCTTTGGGCAGTGAGTTAGTATAGGTCTAGGGATCCTTTGAGTGCATTTTCAATTTTTTGTAATGTTGTTTGCTTCTGATTTTGGTTTGTGTTTGTTGTATTGTTCATAAACCCTAATTTGGGCTTTCATATGCATCCATCTTGCATTTGCACTCATACCTTGACTTGCCATGACATGTTATGCATCCATGTGATTCATCTAACATCATAAGACATATTGAGAGCATGTTTGATCATTGCATCTTTCATTTGCCATGTTGTATGCCATATGCATCTCATAACTTTTCATGTATGCTCATGTGTCTTAACTTGCTCCATTTGCATCCATGAGCTTGTATGATCATCTCCATTTGTTGTCTCATGTTTGTAGCATCTCATAGCATCATTATCACCTCATGTATGCTTCTGGTTTTGGTTTCATCATACCATTTCATCTCATTTGGCATTGCATTGCATTTCTTTTCTAACCTTTCAGGGGGTAAGTGATTTTGAGAAGTGAATTTGCCTTCACTTCTCATACTTTCTTCTCATCTCTCTCTTGCATCCATGCTGCATTTTTATGTGTGTTTGAGTTTGAGCTTGCTCATTCTTTTTCTCCTCCCTTTCTTTCCTCAAGTGACTTGACTTCTTGAATGAAGCAAGTTGCTTTGCTTCTCCTGATCTTTTCATCTGCTTCCTGGTGGTTCCATTGAAGACTTCTCTTGTTAAACCTCACAAACCTTAGGAGCAACCAAGCATGACAATGATTAGGGTTTTGTTTAGTCTCCCCACTTAGCTTTTACCTTTGTGTCTCTTTTGTGTCTTCTCTTCTCATCTCATAATCAGGGACTAAACCCTAAAGGTTTTAAGGCTTTGTGATTAAGCTTATGCCTGCATCCTTCTATTAGGATGGAGTGTATAACTTTAATCCTAAGTGTTGAACCCTTAATGTGTTTAACTCCTTTAATTAATTCACTTAATAATCATCAAGACATCACACTTGTAACTTGGGCCTTGCATTAGGGTTCTAATTCTTCCTTAATTGGTTAAGAAGGACTAACCCTAGTGTTAATGGACAAGTCCCCCTCAAGTTGTCTTATAAACCCTAAAAAACACTTCATCATCATATCATTAAATAAAATCCACTTAATCAAAGGCTTTGTTTTGTCATGAGTTTAATCCCTAATCATGGATTAAGTTGAGGAGCTTTCCTCAGCTTAAACATTCTCATCTATTATCCTTCTATTAGGATGGTGTAATGAGTCTGTTCAATCCCTGATTATGGCTTAACCTCATTACTCAACACTAAACAAAAACACCAAAAACATCTAAATAATCACAAGTAGGTTAATGATCTTAATCCTACACCATGGTGATTAAGTGTGAGAATCTGACTTCACACTTAAGGTATTCTCATTACCCCTAATCAGAGGGAAGATGTGATGAGTTTACTAAATCCATTGGTTTAGGCTTAAGCTCATTAACTTATGACAAACTTCAAAAAGCAATAAAAGACTAAAAACTCAAAAACAAACAATAATCGTCTCCTTCAGGATTCTTTTCTCATCACCTTCATTCATAAACGAGAACTCGCTTCTTCCGTCTAATGCAAGACAGTTTGCATCTGTGCCAGACAGATCATACACTTGAGCATAGACAAGCAAGCAGTTCACAAGTCAATTCATCTTTCAGTCTCTTTGGGTCGAACTACGGTGTTCTGACTTCCTCATTGCACGAGAGGATACGTAGGCATAACTTAACAGTTATCGAACAAAAGTCTCTGTATATTCCCCCCCTTTCCAGCATCTTTCTTTAAGCCTCATGATCTTGAGCACTTCATTCTTATTCTTCACTGACACTTCACATATCACACATCACCTTCCTTTACACTGACACCTGTACATCCTTTTCCAGCTCTTTTATACACAAATTGCACTGACACTACCCCTTTAAAACACAAATCTTTTAAGCGTGGATCCCGTCGAGTACGACGGAAAATCTGGGTGCTAATACCTTCCCAGGTTGTAACCAACCCCCTTTCTCAGTCTCTCTGGTTCGCAACCGTCTTATCCATATCTTTTCTAGGTCTATGCAGCATTGCCTTTCCTCCGGGATAAAAATGCCTAGCTGGCGACTCTTTTCATCTCCAGTGAGTTCACGGCTGTGTGTTCTCATTGTTCCCTTTCGCCGACCGTTCGCGTCTGTACCTTTATTTGGGCCAGTCCCATCTATCGGGAGCGACAGCTTGGCGACTCTGCTGGGGAACCTTATACTGTAACCAGGGCTTCTGGTTCTTTTTGTGGGTTCCTCCTAGCGCTTGTTTGATTTGTGTTTACTGGGGTGTTATGTGCTTATTTGTGTTTGTATATTTGTATTTATTTTTGCTTTATGTACAGTTGTCTACTGCTTTCTTTATAGCTTTGCATTATATCATATTGTCATACTGTGCTGCTGGCTGGATCTGTTTGTTTGTTTTGATGGGTGGGTGTTCTATTGAGAGTTAAGGTCCTAAACCTGGGACCTGAGTGACACCTAGGCTAGAGTGGTTCATATTCTTTCCCATTCCATCTCGGTCTGGTGCGGGAATATGAAACACGGTTCAGATATGGGTTTCTTCTTGAGAACTCTGTGTTGCAGATTTCCTGCAATGCTAGGGCTATCTGGGAAGCCTGCTAAGTCTGGATGACCTTTAGTATTGACCTTCAGAAACTGAGGTGAATTAGAGGAGGAACTTTTATGGTTATTGTAAACACTGTACCTCCGGGTTAGAAGTGTTTACACTTCTCATAACTGATCCAAGTCTGAGGATCCTTGTTTTAGAACACCACCTGTGAGGGGGTTGGGCTGTTTACAGGTTTGCAGGTACCCTTGACCTCAACATACCCTGTTACTTTGTATGATTAAGAGTACTTCATGTTGGAACAGTTCTTGTGATTCTAAACCCTGGACATGTGACTCTTTATTTGAGTCCCCCACCTTGGTTACTGGACTTTTAGACCTCCATCTGGACTTCTTGAACATACCTGGGCTTATATCAGAGCAATTGATCAGATCCAGCTCAGTCACAAACCCTTGCATATCATTTGCATACATCCTCATTGCATCATTTTGACATTTGTTTATTTGTTTTTCAGGGTATCCATCTTCATTTTTTGGCTTGGTTTTGACCCCATCATCAGTATTGACCTATCTTCATCAGCATCTGCTTCAGTTATCAGCTACCTACTTCAGTCACCTGCACCAGCCAGTCAGTGGCCCCTTTTCAGTATTATCATCAGTACCTATCTCAACCCTTCTTCTACAACATGGCACCTAAAAAGAGCAACATCACCTACCACTTCTTCCAGCCAGAGCTAGCTGACATCAGGAGGATTCAGACCCTGATCACTCCAGACCATATACCACTGTTCAGGGAACACTATGGAAATATATTGGATATGGTTATGGATTTGGACCCTTCACAGAGGAGCCTGATTACTTGCCTTCAGTTTTATGATCCCCCACTGAGGTGTTTTACTTTTCAGGACTTTCAGTTGGGCCCTCTATTGGAAGAATACTCATCATTAGTTGGTATACCTATCAAGGGTGGAGTCCCCTTCAACCCTGAGATGGTCTTTCCTGGTAATGAAGAGGTAGCAAAGGCTTTGCATCTGGAACCAGTTCTGATTGGGCAGCATATGACTTCTAAGGCTGGAATCCCTGGCCTGCATCTGGATTTCTTGATCTCTCAAGCTACCCTGAAAGCTTCTTTAGGAGAGTGGAAAGCAGTCTGTGCTTTGCTGGCCCTGAGCATATATGGGATTATATTACTTGCAGATGAGCCTCGATTCATTAGCAAGAATGCAATCCATCTTTTCATCCTGAGGAACCCAGTGCCCACTTTATTGGGGGATCTCTACTATTCAGTGCACCAGAGGAATGAAAAGTAGAGGGGAAGATTAGTGAGGTGTTGTGCTCCTTTGTTCCATACTTGGCTTCTCAGACATCTGCCCAAGACAGATGCATTTTTGAATCCTCATCAGTAGAGAAACTGGGCAAGAAGACTCACTGCTCTAACTTCAGCTGATATCAGGTGGTGCACTCAAAGCACAAAAGGCAGGGATATCCTCACCAGTTGTGGGCATTTCCCCAATGTACCCCTGATAGGAGTTAAGGGTAGCATTAATTACAATCCTCTGCTGCTCAAAAGGCAACTGGGCTATGCACTGGTCCACACTCCTAAGGCACAAGACTTGGTTGAGACTCTTTATTGTGAGAACAAGCTTAATCTGGCTATTGTTAGGCAGGCAGCCTGGGTCTGGGACAATGTTCAAACTAAGGGAGTAACCATTCTGGGGAAGTGAAACAATGTGGCATCAGCACAGTACCATGAGTGGTCCCATGCCAGGGCTCAATTCACTGGAATGCCTTTTACCATGGAGGATATGCCTGGATCATCCTCAGCACCACCCCCTGCCACTGTCAGTTTGGAGGAGTTTGAGGGCTTGAAAGAGAGGAATGAGAAGTTGACTCAGGCTTTGCAGAAGACCCTCCGGGAGAGGAGTGATGGTAGGATGGATATTGAGAGGCTAGAGAAGCTGAGAGTAGAGCATCTGGCTAAAATTGAGAAGTCTGAGGATTATATCAAGAAGTCTAGGGCTGGAGAACAAATTCTGAAGAATGCTTGCAAGGAAGCCCAGTTCCAGAAAGCCAGGACTGACTTGTATCTGAAAGAGAGTCAAGCTAGGTGGGTCAGGATCACCGAAGCTCGTACTCTGGAGGATAAGAGAGTCCAGGACAAGATAGAACAGCTGGAAGCTAGTGCCAAAGAGCAGCAGGAAGCCCTGGCAGCAGCCCAGAGAGAGATATCAGAGCTGAAGATCAGAGCTGGAGTGAAGAGGTCAAAAGACCAAAGTCAACACAAGAAGCTAACTGCGGCTGTTACTACCCGGAACCTCCTTATCAGGAATCTCACGGAGCGTCCAGCTGATCCTGTGACCGAAGCACTTCTCAAGGAAGTTCGGGAGGATGAGTTTGGTCTTGGTGTTTGACCATTTGCTTGTTGTTGCTTTCATTCCATGTACTTTTATTTTCTTGTAATGTATTTTGACCCCTCAGAGGGCTTGTATTTGTAAACAAACTATGTACCATTTGCCTTTTGTAATATATGTATCAAGTTTACTTCAAAAGCAACATCAACAGCATCTTCAAGGGTCTGGAAGGGTCAAAACTGAATGCCAAGCCGGATACCTTGAGAACAAATAAGCATACTGCATTGCATGCTAACCTTTTGTTTGTTTTGTAGGTTTTTGTTTATTGTTGCTAACTCTGTTGTGATTATTGCTCGACGCCGGGTATTTCCCCTCAACCGTCCACACCGATATCCAACCCGTAACAACCTTCCGGGCATACAAATGGATCAGGTACAGCAGGACCTTGCAGAGGTCAGAAATCAGATGGCAAACGAAAGATTGGAAATGAGAACCCAGATGACGCAGTTTATGGAAGTGATGAACAACATGGCTCAGAGCCAAGAAAGATTGAGAGCCATGGTCGAAAGGCAAAATCAAGAAGATCCCCATATAGGGACTGCTGGCACAAGCAACAATGAGAGGGTCCAACCTCATGTCAATCCCCCTGTATTTGGACCCCATCTTCATCCAGAGGTCAACATCCCTGCAAATGTTCAAGGGACTGCCACTGCAGGTAGGGTGCTGCAAGAAGACCCCCAAGAGGATCAGTTCACAGTAATGGGTGCTGGGGAGGAAGCTTATGACAGAAGGCTGGATGAGATAGCTGAGAAGTTAAGGTCCTTAGAGTCTCAAAACTCTTTGGGATTTGATGTTATGGACATGGGCTTGGTAGACGGGGTCAGGATTCCCCATAAGTTTAAGCCTCCTTGTTTTGAAAAGTACAACGGGACTTCATGCCCCCGGACTCATTTACAATCATTTCTGGGGAGGCTGAAGGCCTATACCATGGACGAGAAGCTCTGGATGTTTTATTTTGAGGACAGCCTGACAGGAGCTTCAAGAGAATGGTACTCTCATCTGACAAGAGCAACTATCAGGTGTTGGAAGGACCTGGCAGAGGCTTTTATCAGACAATATCAGTACAACTTAGATATGGCACCTAACAGGACCCTCCTAATGGGAATGTCACAGTCATCAAGAGAAAGTTTCCGAGAGTATGCCCAGAGATGGAGGCAATTGGCTGCTGCTGTTCAGCCACCTATGTCAGAGAGGGAGATGGCAGATATGTTTATGAACACCCTCCAAGGAACATACATTGACAGGCTAGCTGCCTTCTCTTCAACCAGCTTTGCAGATGTTGTCATAGCTGGGGAAAGAATTGAGAGCCTGTTAAAGATGGGCAAAATTTCTGACAATGGTGCCAGCTCGTCCAACAATACAAGGAAGCCTTTTGCAGGCCCAAGAAGAACCGGCGAGACCAATGCCATCCACACCAACAGGGGCAGACCCCAGTATGTTCATAGGTCTGTGGCAGCAGTCACCATTCCCGCTCCAGCTCATCCACAACCAGCTTATCAACCTCCGCAACAAAATTATCAGCAACAACCTCAGTACCAGCAACAAACTCAGTATCCTCCGAGAAACTACAACAACACCAACAACAACAATCAGCAAAGACCATTCCAACAAAGGCCTTCTCAAGCCAATAGGGTGATCGATCCGGTCCCCATGCCCTATGCTACATTACTGCCACAACTCCTGAAACTCAACCTAGTTGAGCTAAGGACGTTGGCACCTCCAGATCCTAATAGTCTACCCAGGAATTATGACTCCAACGCCAGATGTGCTTTTCATTCAAATGCACCTGGCCACAGTACAGAAAAGTGCAGAGCCTTGCACATGAAGGTACAAGACCTGGTAGACTCTAAGGCCCTGAATTTTGCACCACCACCCAATGTTAACAAAAACCCTATGCCGCACCACGGAGGTCCCAGAATCAATGCTATTGAAGAAGACAAGCCGTCTTATTTAATAACCAGTGTGGGTCAGATTCGGACACCGTTGGTAGAGATTAAGGCTCAACTCCTCGAATGTCAAATGTTCCCGGGATGTGAGCTGGGGTGTGCTTACTGCAATATTTCAGTGAATGGGTGTGATAATCTGAGGGATGGCATAGATGGTCTCATCCAGAGTGGTCTGCTTCAAATAACAACATCAGTTCCAACAAATCCAGCAATCTCATCAGCAACAATTCCAGTATCTCCTACAACTGCAACAACCATTGTTCCCGACGACTCTTCGGCTTCATCAACAAGCATTTCATCTGTCATTTCAACTGACCAGATATCGACAAATGTTCTTTCTACAACTTCAGCACCACTTTATTTTGAAACTCCTACAACAACAGCACCCATCCTTCCAACAATGTCTCCTACAACATCAGCAACAAATCATGAAGATGTCTCAACAGTTACGATTTATTACGATCCAGAAAATAATTTTGCCTACAACGCACAAAGTGCTACTCCCATCAGGGCACCAGTCACGATATATTATGATCCACAGACTGTCACAGTCCCTTCCGCAGCTGCAATCAGTCCAGTCACTATCACAGTGCCTGGACCAGTACCTCATGAAAGCAGTAATGCCATCCCCTGGCATTACGGCTCTGATCTATACTGCGAAGGACAAAAAATCACTTTTGAATCATCAACCCCTGCACCACAAATAGACAATGTGGGAGGAGGCGGAGGCTTCACTCGAAGCGGACGTCTCTTTGCTCCACAAATTCAAAGACCCACTGCCGAAGCAGAAGCTGCTGCCAAGGCAAAAGGAAAAAGCTTGGTGCAGGAAGAGCAGATTGTTAAAGAAGCTTTGAAAACACCCTTTGATCAAGAAGTTGATGAGTTCATGAGAATCATCAAGAAAAGTGATTACAAAATAGTGGATCAGCTTCATCAGACGCCTTCCAAGATCTCAATCCTATCATTGCTTATGTGCTCCGAGGCCCATCGGAATGCACTACTCAAAGTCTTGCACGCAGCTTATGTGCCTGAAGAGATCACCGTCAATCAGTTGGAAGCTGTGGTTGGAAATGTTAATGCTAGTCATGGACTAGGGTTCACCAACACCGATTTGACTACGGAAGGCCGCAACCATAACAAGGCTTTGCACATAACCATGGAATGTAAAGGTGCAGTCCTTTCCCATGTGCTGGTAGACACAGGGTCATCCCTCAATGTCTTACCTAAAAAGGCCCTTGTGAAGCTAGAGTATGACGGATTGGCGTTGCGTCCCAGCAACCTGGTAGTGAGAGCCTTTGATGGTTCTAAGAGATCGGTTCTGGGAGAGATTGAGTTGCCCATAACGATTGGCCCACAAACTTTCAAAACGACCTTCTACGTGATGGATATACAGCCTGCCTACAGCTGTCTATTGGGTAGGCCATGGATTCACGCCGCTGGCGCCGTGACCTCAACCCTTCACCAGAAGTTAAAATTCGAGTGGGAGGGTCAAGTCGTTACTATCTGTGGAGAGGAGGATATTTTTGTCAGCCACCTGGCTACCTATAAATACATTGAGATGGATGGGGAGATCCACGAAACAATGAGTCAAGGGTTTGAGGCCTTGAACATAAATGAAACATCTGCTGTACCTGGAACTTCAATGACATCATACCAACAAGCCCGGAAGGTTGTTGAAGAAGGAAATGCCCAAGGCTGGGGCAAGCTGTTACCGGTGGAGAAGAAAGAGGATAGATTTGGGTTGGGTTACAAACCAACTCAACAAGATCAAGCAGAGGCTGCCAAGGAGCCCAACTTTGTTAGTGGGGGGATGCTCACCCCTGATGCTGTCAACAATTTGGAAGACGAAGATGAAAGCGACCGTGACCTGGAGAGTTGGATCCGTCCAAAGATCCCGGGGAGCAGTATCTCGAACTGGTCTTCCCAGGAAATTATAAGAGTTACTCATGCAGAGTAATTATTATTTCCTGTATTTTTATAGCATGCATCAAAGTATTGCATCTTGCCCAAGATGACAAGACTCATTTTGTAATCGGGCCATCTGTACTTTTTGTGCAACAAGATTAATCAATGAAATATCAGACATCTTTTTGCAAATGAGTCTTTTTTTCTTTTCCGCTCACTGTTTTTCCATTTTTCTTTTTTGTACAAAAAATAAATGGCGATGTTTTCAAAATGACAACTTTATTTCACTTTTTAAACAAGATTAAAATCAAATCACTAAAATGAACAAACTGAACCCTTGCAGAGTGTGCCTTCCAGACAGCACCGACAACAGCACGGCTATGACTTCGTATGACTTTGACAATCCAATCAATCAAGCTTATGAAGGGGTTGAAGAAGAATATGAGCTTCCTGAAGAGCTAGCCAGGTTGTTAAGACAGGAGGAGAAGGTTATCACTCCTCATCAGGAGGAGGTTGAAACGATCAATCTTGGTACAGACGAAGACGTGAAAGAAGTTAAAATCGGGGCCTGCCTACAAGACTCAGTGAAGAGACAACTGATTGACCTGCTTCAAGAGTATGTGGACGTGTTTGCTTGGTCTTATCAAGATATGCCAGGATTGGACACTGACATCGTTGTGCACAAGCTGCCTTTGAGAGAAGAATGTCCACCGGTTAAACAGAAACTGCGCCGCACTCGCCCAGACATGGCAATGAAAATCAAAGAAGAGGTACAAAAGCAATGGGACGCCGGGTTCCTTGCCGTGACTAGCTATCCACCGTGGGTTGCTAATATTGTGCCTGTGCCTAAGAAAGACGGCAAAGTAAGAATGTGTGTTGACTACCGGGATCTGAACAGAGCTAGCCCGAAAGATGATTTCCCTTTACCTCACATTGATGTATTGGTGGATAATACGGCCCAGTTCTCGGTATTCTCCTTCATGGATGGATTTTCAGGATACAACCAGATCAAAATGTCACCTGAAGACATGGAGAAGACAACCTTCATCACACCCTGGGGCACGTTTTGCTACAAGGTAATGCCATTTGGGCTCAAGAATGCTGGTGCAACGTATCAACGGGCTATGGTAACATTATTCCACGATATGATCCACAAAGAGATAGAATGTTATGTGGATGACATGATTGCCAAGTCCCTTACTGAAGAAGATCACCTGGTAAATCTGCTAAAGCTGTTCAAGCGTCTGAGGAAGTACCAACTGAAGTTGAACCCCAACAAATGCACATTCGGGGTGCGATCCGGTAAGCTGCTGGGATTTATTGTAAGCGAGAAAGGGATTGAAGTTGGCCCTGATAAAGTCAAAGCTATTCAAGAAATGCCTGCGCCAAAGACAGAGAAGGAAGTTCGAGGGTTCTTAGGTCGATTGAACTACATCTCAAGGTTCATATCTCATCTTACAGCAACCTGCGAACCCTTGTTCAAACTGCTGAGAAAAGAACAGACGGTCAGGTGGAACGAAGACTGCCAGAAGGCTTTTGACAAGATCAAGGAATACTTACAAGAGCCTCCAATCCTTATGCCTCCAGTTGAAGGAAGACCTCTGATAATGTACTTGACAGTATTAGAAGAGTCAATGGGGTGTGTGCTGGGCCAGCATGACGAGTCTGGTCGAAAAGAGTATGCAATATACTACCTAAGCAAAAAGTTTACCGACTGTGAACAACGTTATTCACTGCTCGAGAAAACTTGTTGTGCTTTAGCGTGGGCTGCTCGCCGGCTGAGACAGTATATGTTGACCCACACTACCTTATTGATCTCAAAGATGGACCCAGTTAAGTACATATTTGAGAAGCCAGCTCTTACCGGACGGGTTGCAAGATGGCAAATGATCCTTACAGAGTATGACATCCAGTACACTTCTCAGAAAGCCATCAAGGGCAGTGTATTATCTGAATATCTTGCTGAGCAACCCATTGATGATTACCAGCCTATGAGATTTGACTTCCCTGATGAAGACATCATGTTCATAAAAGCAAAAGATCATGAAGAGCCTGTTCATACTGAAGGGCCTAACCCGGAAGAAGAATGGACTATGATGTTTGATGGGGCTGTTAACATGAATGGTCGTGGTGTTGGTGCAGTACTCATTACACCTAAAGGAGTTCACATGCCTTTCTCGGCAAAACTCACTTTTAACTGCACTAACAACGAAGCTGAATACGAAGCTTGCATTATGGGTCTTGAGGAAGCCATTGACCTCAGGATCAAGACATTGACTGTATTCGGAGATTCAGCTCTGGTAGTTAATCAGACCAACGGCAAATGGTACACACACCAGGATCATCTGATACCTTACAGGGATTATACAAGGAGGTTATTGACTTTCTTTACAACAGTCAAGCTTGAGTATATCCCTCGGGACGAGAATCAGTTCGCAGATGCTCTGGCTACCATTTCGTCCATGATCAAAGTTCAAGCTGCCAACTTTGTACCTCAGATCTCAGTGTCCAGACTTGACAGACCGGCATATGTGTTCGCAGCAGATGTTGTTACAAATGATAAGCCTTGGTTCCATGACATTAAGTGCTTCTTAGAGGATCAAACATACCCACCTGGGGCATCTTCCAATGATAAGAAGACTTTGAGAAGGCTTGCTGGTAGTTTCTTCCTGAACACTGATGGTTCCCTGTATAAAAGAAACTTTGACATGGTACTCCTCAGATGTGTTGATAAGACCGAGGCAGACTTGTTAATGCATGAAGTGCACGAAGGATCCTTTGGTACCCATGCTGGAGGACATGCAATGGCTAAGAAATTGCTACGATCTGGTTATTATTGGATCACAATGGATGCCGACTGTTGTGCTTATGCCAGAAAATGCCATAAATGCCAGATTTATGCAGATAAGGTGCATGTGCCTCCCAATCCTTTGAATGTGATGTCTTCACCCTGGCCCTTTGCTATGTGGGGCATTGACATGATTGGCAAGATTGAACCGACTGCCTCAAACGGCCACAGATTCATCTTGGTTGCTATTGACTATTTCACCAAGTGGGTCGAAGCAGCATCCTATGCAAATGTTACCAGGCAAGTGGTAGCCAGATTTCTGAAGAGAGATATCATCTGTCGATACGGAGTTCCCGAGCGAATCATTACTGACAATGGTTCCAACTTGAATAATAAAATGATGGCAGAGCTGTGCCGGGACTTCAGGATCCAACACCATAATTCTTCTCCTTACAGGCCAAAGATGAATGGCGCTGTTGAGGCAGCTAATAAGAATATCAAGAAGATTGTGCAGAAGATGGTAGTCACCTACAAACTCTGGCATGAGATGCTACCATTTGCCTTGCATGGGTACCGAACGTCAATCAGGACATCCACTGGGGCAACACCGTATCAGCTTGTATATGGTATGGAAGAGGTCCTACCGGTTGAAGTTGAATTACCCTCTCTACGGGTATTGATGGATGTTAAGCTGAACGAAGCAGAATGGGTCAGGTCCCGATACGAACAACTGAGTCTGATTGAAGAGAAAAGATTGGCTGCAATCTGTCATGGGCAGTTGTATCAGAAGAGAATGAAAAAAGCCTTCGATCAGAAAGTCAGACACCGAGAGTACCAAGTAGGAGATCTTGTGCTGAAGAGAATCCTCCCTCCTCATACAGACCACAGGGGCAAGTGGACTCCGAATTATGAAGGACCATTTGTAGTAAAGAAAGTTTTCTCTGGTGGAGCACTGATGCTCAGCACCATGGATGGTGAAGATTTCCCGTCCCCTGTGAATTCAGATGCAGTTAAAAAATACTTCGCATGAAAAATGACCCGCTGGACACAAAAACAGAAGGTAAGTCCAGGCAAAAATAGGGCATCCCGGCGAGTCAAAAACAGAATAAAAGACTCGGGCAAAAATAAGGGAAAAATAAACAAAAATGTACACCCGCTGAGTTGAAAAGCCACATTGGACAGCTCAGGCAAAAATGGGTATCCCGATGGATTGAAAACCCGAAAGGGCGATCCATGCAAAATAAGGGAATAAGCGAACAACTGCATTCTGAATTCGTCTGTATCGCCTACAACTTGGTAAGCCCCGAAAGGATCAAGCTTCAATCAGAATCAACATCCTTCGGAAAGCAAGATGAGAAGAACGTCGAAAGTCATACGAGTCGTAGCAAAAGAGGAAGCTCCTTAAAGCGTCATCAACATTGCCAGCATTTTGTTTCTCAATTTGTAACAATCTCCTCATTTCAGGGGATATGTTCCTTTGACTGTATCTCGCCAATTCAGGGCATATGAATTAATAAAATCAGATTTTCGGTCATGTTTTCGTCTTGTACATTTTTATTTGCAAAAATGTCTGATGTCTTAAGAAAAAACTGATTGCATAGAATACAGATGTTTACCTTCAAAAGTAAAAACACATGCTTGCAGGAAATATACTTACTCTCAGAAGTGTCTAAACTCCTATGACGGAATCCAGTAAAGGATACCTCGGGATTACTTGTGCGTTTCTCCATCTTTTCAGGATTGCAGGAATCCAGAATGCAACTTGGGGCATGTAAGCTTCACTCCAGCAAGTTGACAAAGCAACACTCAGCCTTAGCACCCAAAGTGTCTCTCCCCAGCCGAGTTGCCACTTATTACCTATCCCCACCGGAGTGGCCAGGCATCATTTCTCCAACAGGGCAGTACCGGAAGGCGCCCTTATCCCCGGCGGAGTCAAGAATCCTCCTCAACAGAATCTCAAGGAAGATCTTTCAGTGATCTCTCTTTCTCCCCAGCCGAGTTGCCATTCCTTCCTCAGCCGAGTACGAAAGTCGGGGAACCATCTCCCCACGGAGCTTCAGCCTCTATCCAGAAGAGCAGTGCATGAAGAATCACAACAGAATAAAGAAAGCTTCTACAAACCCCAGCTGGGTCCCCCATTACAAGGATGGGTCTACCAGTGACCAGAATCCCCAAACACTAGCATCTCATGACAGATCTACCAACGATCTCACCCCCAGCTGGGATGTCCCCTTCAAACAGATCGATCAGAGATCTTCGCAGCGACGGGATCGGAATCCCGGATTGGTATCCTCGCATAATCATAGCATTCGCATCATACTCACCCACAAAGCGTAGCATTCCGTCTAACACGGAGCATTACGGCAAAAATCAAGCATATAGCATAATCATAAGCCATGTCCTAAACCAACACTTGTGAATATTACATTTCAACCATATACAGAATACTTCCCCCCAAATCCCCAGCGGAGATTCCCCAGCAAAAACAGTTGCCTCATATTCACAAACACCAGTATATACTCCCTTTGGCACCCGTCCGTGTCAATACTCCCCAGTAAAATTGCCTGAATCCTTTGTGCAAACAGTAACACTCGTATTACAGATACTTTTTGACACCTGTCTGTGTCATAACCCCAGCAGAAAGCCAAAGATACCCCTCTTTGCACTCACATACACTTGCATATGACAATCCTCTGACACCCGTCCGTGTCATATCCCCAGCGCAGTCGCCTACACTTTGTACATCATATACTTGTTTATATTTCTCCTTTTGGCACTCGTCCGTGTCACTCTCCCCAGCAGTTAAACACTCATCTATACACCACTCATACTTATACAGATACTCGTCCGTATCTTATATACCACTCAAATCCCCTCAGAGTCAACACTAGTCCGTGTTCCTTGTTAACCAGATGGTACTCGTCCGTACCATCATCTCAGAACATGCGTCAAGAGTTTGTTTCTACATGATACTCGTCCGTATCATAATCTTAAGGATGCTCGTCCGCATCTTTAATCCATACACTGTGTCAAATACTTTTGTCTTCTTGAATATAGACACTCGTCTGTGTCTACTACTCCCCAGAAGAGTTCCTTCAGATTCAGCACTCGTCCGTGTTCTCTGTTAACCAGTTGGTACTCGTCCGTACCATCATCTCTGAACACGAGTCAGTATTTGTTTCTACCCGATACTCATCCGTATCGTAGTCTTAAGGATGCTCGTCTGCATTTTTAATCTGTACACAGATATCTAAACACTTATACCTTTTGTTTCTTGGATGTAAACACTCGTCCGTGTTTACTATTCCCCAGTAGATCGCCAACAAAGCAAATTTTCTTTTTATCTGACACTCGTCCTGTGTTATGATAAACCCTGAGAGCAGCCGTACCCTGCTAGGTGGTCATCCTCCACCTCTTGATGGTCATCCTCCATCATGCTCATCTGATGGCCGTCCCCATCGTTGATATTTAGCAGCCGTCCCCTGCTAGGTGGTCATCCTCCACCTCTTGATGATCGTCCTTCATCATTTTATCCAATGGCCGTCCCCATTGTTGATTTTGGTTATCTGACATTCGTCCTATGTCATGATAAACCTTGAGAGCAGCCGTCCCCTGCTAGGTGGTCGTCCTTCACCTCTTGATGGTCGTCCTCCATCATGCTCATCCGATGGCCGTCCCCATCGTTGACCTTTTATCCGGCATTCGTCCTATGTCGTGATATTTTCGGCAGCCGTACCCTGCCAGGTGGTCGTCCTCCACCTTAGATGACCGTCCCTCATCTATCCCCAACAGAGCAGCCGTCCCCTGCTAGGTGATCGTCCTTCACCTTTGATGACCGTACCTCATCATCTGTTTATTTCATTTATTCTTTAACCCGATGGCCGTCCCCGTCGTGGTCCCTTTTTCTTTTTCCTGATGATCGTCCTTCATCAGTTTAGCCCGATGGCCATCCCCATCGTTGATTACTTTACTTTATGAACTTGATGGCCGTCCCCGTCATGTTTCATTAATCCCCAGAGAATTTTACAGCTTTATCTTGATGGCCGTCCCCATCATAATTCTTTTTTCCCCAGCATGTCGGCCGTCCCCGTCATTGCTTTACTTTCCGCACTTTTCCCAGCATGTCGGCCGTCCCCGTCATTGCTCTTTACCCAGCAGTCGTCCTCTGCTCGACGGTCGTCCTCCGTCGCCCATACTTTACCATATACTTTATTTTCCTTTACAATCTATATCCCTTTTCTTCTTCATTCTGTGAGTGCAAATTTCGGACTGTCTTTGGTATTCAACCACAAGTTATCTTGTTTGTCTGTTAAGCCGTTGCTTACATCCCGCACAGCTAACTCATGTTTGAATAGGGGCAGCTGTAAACACCCCAAATTTGCCCTCACCCATTCACACCATGGCTTGTGATCATTTCATATGCATAAACACAATCATAATATCTCATACCACAATTTTGGTTCACTGCATGGATTCAAAGTCATCTGCATCTAGGGTTTGTGATCTGAGCAATCCAAGAGCTTCTTGAGCCACTCCAAAAGTCTTCAATCACTTCAAAGAGGTCTATGTGTGTTCAATCATCATATTATATCCTCTCAAAGCCAAGAATGTCAAAGAATCACAAGAACTGGGATTGGTGTGGAGGCAGAGCCAGGCTTGACTGCACAGATGACCTAAAATTAGGGTTTTGGTTTCAAAGGCCATAACTCCAATTTTTTTGGTCATTCTTGTTTCTATTGGTCTCTATATGGTATAGGGAGTGTGCATATCAATTTTCATGAAGAAATTCCATGGGGAAGTCATCTGATCAAGAGTTGACTTTCTAGACAAGTCAGTGCAAAATCAGGGCATCTGAGGCCCCCAGTGACCCAACCAAGGGGTGATCTTCATCATTTTGAGTGTATTTGATCTTTGTTTGATCATGGAAGAAAGTTGAAGTTCACAAAATTCAAGAATTTGAAGTTTTTGCAAAGTTGACTTTTTTGGGCATGGTTGACTTTTAATGAAATGTCATTTTATGCAACTTTTTCAACCCTTGCTTTTTGATCCAAAAATGATTCAAACGAAAAAACTTTGGTCATGAAAGTTGTAGATTAGATCTTTCCCTTTTCAAAAAGTACAAGAACATGACCTAATTCATTTTGGATCAAAAGTTATGGTGTGTCAAAGTTGGCAAAAATCACTAATTTTCAAAATATGCACCAAATGAGAAACTTGCAAAAACTTTGTACCAAGGCATTTGTGACTTCTAATTCATGTCTAACCATTACACAAACATCACATGTGACATAAAAGTCAGAATGGACCAAGAGTTTCTCATGTTTCATGGCCTTGGGAGCAAGATATTTCCATGTGAACTAAAAGTGAGCAAGTTGCAAAACCATCATCACACTTCCATCCACTTGCTGCCTATGATGCTGAACCATTCTAGCCTTTCCCTCACACCATGCTGCGCAGCCCACACCACTTGTACTAGCCTAGAACATGACCCATGCTTCTCTTACACAAGAGTGGACATTTTGCAAAAGTGGCTACACCTATCACAGCAGCACAAGTCACATCCTCTGACCAATGGGATTAATTTATACAAACAAAATGCTAGCAAAACCACACAAGAGGCCAGCCTGAAACAAGCCTTAGCATCACATTCCCATTTTCACTCCCTCAAGCAAAAGCCTTCGAATCTCATTCCACAGGCCATAAACACTCAAACAAACTCCACTAATCATCTCACCATGCTTCATTGAACCCAAACCAACAAGACATAAGCCTGAAACCAGCAAGAACTCAGCTTCCCCATTTTTCACTCTCAAAGCCAAAGCCTTCGAAACTCTTTATACAGGCCACAAACACTTGAACAAACTTCACAAACCTTCTCAAATCATCATCCTGATCACAAAGAACCCCTCACCCTTGCCTGAAACTGCCTGAATCACAAACACAGTTCTCACCTGAGCTTGAACAGAACTTGTTCAATCTCCCAAACTAGCCAACATAAACTCTTGCTAAGCATCCAGACATCATCAAGGGATCAAAGGGAGTGGTTTGCATCAAAGGAAGGGGTCAGAAAGTTGCAAGATTGAAAGCTTCGAAACTCAGGTAGCTCAAGAACTTTTTTTCCAGAAATGATTTTTAAAGTTCTTAAGTTGTTCTTCATGCTTCCCTGGTCATGAATATGTCTTTAGTTTTGAAAATGGTGGAGAGATGAGAGTTTAATCAGTCTCTGAAACTTTTTGCCCTAGAACTAGATTGATTCGATTCAGCCAGTTTAGGAATGATAAATGGTGTTTGAATGGGGGTTTTGATTCGTGAGTGAGTGGGGATCATTTCTGTTTAATTAGATTTCATTTTAGATGCGTGTGGAGAGAGTTGGTGTTTTGGAGTGAACGGAGAAGATGACCGGAACACTGTTCCGGTCACCTGAGGGTCATTAACGGCAGGATTAGGGCATAATCATTAATTAGCTGAGTTTGAATTTTGGCCGTAGGATTTGGCGCCAGGTCAATTCGCGCGCAGGCTTGTTTGAATCTGGACCATCAGATTGCTTGACTTTTCTTTTTTCAGCTTTTAATTCATTTTATTTTCATATTATTTCATTTGTTTTCCACAATTTATTTAAAATAGTAAAAACCATTTAAAAATTATGAAATTTTTTACCAAGAGTTTCATTAATTTTTAAAACACAAAAATATTTTTATTTTCATTTTTAGCATTAAAAAAGTATTTTTAAATATTTAAAAGTTTCTTTTTAATTAATTAATGAGAATTAATTAATTAAAAATACTTTTAGGTATTTAAAAATCACCAAAAAATTCATGAAATGCTTTAAGACATTTAAAAACATTTTCCCTCCTTTAAACCAAATTTATTTTTTGATCTTGATGCATTTTGAGAATTTTTCATTGAATTAAAATCATTTTGATGCATTATTTTGATCCAAACTTCCAAAAATCATTTCTGCCTAACCCTAAAGAGTTGGACCTTGATTCTTTTTGCATTACATTGTGTTTAGCATGTAGTTTGTGAGATTAAATGGCCATGATTTGATCTTTCATTTTCATTTTGTTTGGTAATTTTCTTGTTAAGGAACCCTAAAACCCTAGAAAACTTAGAAAAATCATATCTTGAGTTAGGTTAAGAGTTGAGACCTCTCCTTTGGGCAGTGAGTTAGTATAGGTCTAGGGATCCTTTGAGTGCATTTTCAATTTTTTGTAATGTTGTTTGCTTCTGATTTTGGTTTGTGTTTGTTGTATTGTTCATAAACCCTAATTTGGGCTTTCATATGCATCCATCTTGCATTTGCACTCATACCTTGACTTGCCATGACATGTTATGCATCCATGTGATTCATCTAACATCATAAGACATATTGAGATCATGTTTGATCATTGCATCTTTCATTTGCCATGTTGTATGCCATATGCATCTCATAACTTTTCATGTATGCTCATGTGTCTTAACTTGCTCCATTTGCATCCATGAGCTTGTATGATCATCTCCATTTGTTGTCTCATGTTTGTAGCATCTCATAGCATCATTATCACCTCATGTATGCTTCTGGTTTTGGTTTCATCATACCATTTCATCTCATTTGGCATTGCATTGCATTTCTTTTCTAACCTTTCAGGGGGTAAGTGATTTTGAGAAGTGAATTTGCCTTCACTTCTCATACTTTCTTCTCATCTCTCTCTTGCATCCATGCTGCATTTTTATGTGTGTTTGAGTTTGAGCTTTCTCATTCTTTTTCTCCTCCCTTTCTTTCCTCAAGTGACTTGACTTCTTGAATGAAGCAAGTTGCTTTGCTTCTCCTGATCTTTTCATCTGCTTCCTGGTGGTTCCATTGAAGACTTCTCTTGTTAAACCTCACAAACCTTAGGAGCAACCAAGCATGACAATGATTAGGGTTTTGTTTAGTATCCCCACTTAGCTTTTACCTTTGTGTCTCTTTTGTGTCTTCTCTTCTCATCTCATAATCAGGGACTAAACCCTAAAGGTTTTAAGGCTTTGTGATTAAGCTTATGCCTGCATCCTTCTATTAGGATGGAGTGTATAACTTTAATCCTAAGTGTTGAACCCTTAATGTGTTTAACTCCTTTAATTAATTCACTTAATAATCATCAAGACATCACACTTGTAACTTGGGCCTTGCATTAGGGTTCTAATTCTTCCTTAATTGGTTAAGAAGGACTAACCCTAGTGTTAATGGACAAGTCCCCCTCAAGTTGTCTTATAAACCCTAAAAAACACTTCATCATCATATCATTAAATAAAATCCACTTAATCAAAGGCTTTGTTTTGTCATGAGTTTAATCCCTAATCATGGATTAAGTTGAGGAGCTTTCCTCAGCTTAAACATTCTCATCTATTATCCTTCTATTAGGATGGTGTAATGAGTCTGTTCAATCCCTGATTATGGCTTAACCTCATTACTCAACACTAAACAAAAACACCAAAAACATCTAAATAATCACAAGTAGGTTAATGATCTTAATCCTACACCATGGTGATTAAGTGTGAGAATCTGACTTCACACTTAAGGTATTCTCATTACCCCTAATCAGAGGGAAGATGTGATGAGTTTACTAAATCCATTGGTTTAGGCTTAAGCTCATTAACTTATGACAAACTTCAAAAAGCAATAAAAGACTGAAAACTCAAAAACAAACAATAATCGTCTCCTTCGGGATTCTTTTCTCATCACCTTCATTCATAAACGAGAACTCGCTTCTTCCGTCTAATGCAAGACAGTTTGCATCTGTGCCAGACAGATCATACACTTGAGCATAGACAAGCAAGCAGTTCACAAGTCAATTCATCTTTCAGTCTCTTTGGGTCGAACTACGGTGTTCTGACTTCCTCATTGCACGAGAGGATACGTAGGCATAACTTAACAGTTATCGAACAAAAGTCTCTGTATATTCCCCCCCTTTCCAGCATCTTTCTTTAAGCCTCATGATCTTGAGCACTTCATTCTTATTCTTCACTGACACTTCACATATCACACATCACCTTCCTTTACACTGACACCTGTACATCCTTTTCCAGCTCTTTTATACACAAATTGCACTGACACTACCCCTTTAAAACACAAATCTTTTAAGCGTGGATCCCGTCGAGTACGACGGACAATCTGGGTGCTAATACCTTCCCAGGTTGTAACCAACCCCCTTTCTCAGTCTCTCTGGTTCGCAACCGTCTTATCCATATCTTTTCTAGGTCTATGCAGCATTGCCTTTCCTCCGGGATAAAAATGCCTAGCTGGCGACTCTTTTCATCTCCAGTGAGTTCACGGCTGTGTGTTCTCATTGTTCCCTTTCGCCGACCGTTCGCGTCTGTACCTTTATTTGGGCCAGTCCCATCTATCGGGAGCGACATCCCCTGCGAAGCAAAGACCCAAACATCTGAGAAGAAACTCGAAAGCCAGAGCGATCTTGTTTGTATGCAAAATGCAGATGATATGAGAAGAAATCTTCGGGCAAAAATTAGGGTGTTACAGCTGCCCCTATTTAAGTTTCTTCAATCCGGAGATATGAAGATTGACATCTTTGTCTCTACAAGATGGGAGAGACTTAAATACAGAAAACCCAATTTTTTTCCTAAGAGAACAATGATATGATATGAATATGATATGCAAACCCAAGATCTCTGTGGGGAAAATATGACCACCAGAGAACAGCAAACACTTGGGGACACAGAAGAAAATCTCGCTGGGGAAACAACAACAGACGACAAAAGAGTTACCAGGAAAATAAATCACTGGATAACAGACTCCACTTGGGAAAAGATATGATATAATCAAGGAACAGATTCAACAAGGGAAGTAAACACCCTGCCAGGAATATCAATCAAACAAAATATTTGAATCCAAGAATGGAGAAATGCTGTGTTGGATAAGAATCATCAACTACCTGTTTACTGGGTAGGAAATATAACAGACTCGACTATCGATTTACTGGATAGGAGCAAAATACGGAGGGATAACCTCAATTACCTTTTTACTGGGCAGAACAAATCTCAACTACCTGGTTTACTGGGTAGAGAATATAAAAGACTCGACTATCGATTTACTGGATAGGAGTATGATCAACTACCTGATTTACTGGGTAGGAACTCAATCAAATGGAAGCAGTTTCTATTACCTTTTTACTGGGTAAGAAGAAGAAATATCGGCTACCGGATTTACTGGGTAGAACAATTCTCGACTACCTGATTTACTGGGTAGGATTTGAATCAAAGAAGAACAAACTCTATTACCTTTTTACTGGGTAAGAGGATAAAATCTCGACTACCGGATTTATTGGGTAGGAGCACAAGTAAAAGAACTTGATCAAATCTGGTAATATTACCCACTATCGATTACTGATAGCTTAATTCCAAAGTAATATACTCAAGCTGGAGAAAATGTTGCCCACTATCAACAATGATAGCTTAATTCCAAAGCAAAATATATCCACAAAAGGGGACCAAAGTTCAATCCAAGAACAAATTGGAGAGAAACGGTCAAACAAGACTCATCCCGAGGAGGAAATATCTCAACTGGGGAAAATCCATCCAGATAATAAACTGGGGAGGAAACTGAATCAACATCATCCACGAGAAACAAACTCAGTGGGGAATTAGAAAGGATTAACACTTTATGCTTAATGGTCGACACTTTAAACTTGAGAGGAAGACGACACACGCACTCTGTGGGGAAAGTCCACACCAAAGAGCAGATAACAATGATAAACGCAAGGATGCAAGCAAACAATGCTATGCTTATGCGTATGAATATGCTTATGAATATGCTGACAAAACAGACATAAAGATAAGAAACAGGTGACATGAACACCACAACAACCGTATACTCGGCTAATCCCAAGGCAACAATGCAGGGAAACATGCTGGAGATTCAACTTGAAATCTGCAGGGGAATATCATAAGCCGTCAAAGAAATAAAATCCTGCTACAAGGCCTAAATCATGATGAAACAGCATCTGCTAGGAATATCGTCCTGCTGAGGAAAGGTAATAATCTGCTGAGGATGGAAAGATTCTTGATAAAAATCAAAATTCACGAGGAATAACTGTCATATCACTCCTGCTCCACCTGGGGATAGAGTGCAAGACTTGCTAAAAATCAAATAGGAACCTGCTGGAAATCAACACATGCAGACCTAGTGGGGATCCATATGGGGATATCAGAAGTTAACATCATAACCACAAAACATTTACGAGGGATTTTAAATCAGTACCCAACATCGGGTAAAAGAAAACCTCTAAACTGACTGCTATATCAATACTTCTATATTCAAAGATGCAAACAATCAAGCTGAGGAACAAGAGCTCAGCTGGGGATTCCCAATGCTTCTCAATTTACAGATAACTTGCTGAGGAAGAAATCAACACTCAGCTAGGGATTCTTAACATCTCTTCCAACAACTCTTCTGGGGAATACATACAATCTCTGTTCAACATCATTGTTGGGGAACAAAACATCATTAACATCAATCTGTCAAGACTATCCAGGAACTTTGCATGGACACAGCCGAATCAAACCCTGCTTTGGGAGAGACAAGTTACACACATCCAGACTTTACCATTCTTGGAATCACTATTGATATCCTTTATTTGTTCATATATCAAAAGAAAAAATGTTTTTTTTTTAAATCTTCAAAGATTAAATTTATTAAATTTGTTTCAAAAATCATCATCAACAATAAATTGAAATTTTATAAACAGAAAAAATCATACAGAATTGCAAACAATTGGATAAAAGCTCAAATTCATTGATAGAATGATAGTCAGCAAATGGCATGACTCCATGGATCATTACAAGTTTGAAAAATGGTAAATATATGGAAAAGGGCTACATTAAGGTACAATGATCACTATTCTCCCTATCAACTTTGAACTCCACTGTGTCCGAAACTTCAGTCAAGGATGAGTGAATAAGAAACTTTGATGAATAATTCTTCTGAGGAACAAGAATCTGAAATCCTCGGTTGCTACAAGTGATTCAGTCTGTCGACGCAGTTACTTGCCATGATCCTTAACTTTTGCCTAGATTGCCCTTTCGGGTTTTCAATCTACCGGGATAATTATTTCTGTTTTTGTCTCTAATTTTTGCCTGGACCGCCCTTTCGGGTTTTCAATCCACCGAGACGCTCATTTTTGCCTAATCCGCCCTTTCGGGTTTTCAACTTAGCGAGTTGTTCTTTTATTTTCTTAGGCGAAGTATTTCTTGACTGCATCCGCATTCACAGGGCGAGTGATCTCCTCACCATCCATAGTTGCAAGAATTAATGAACCGCCAGAGAAGGCTTTCTTAACAACATATGGGCCATCATATTTCGGAGTCCACTTGCCCCGAGAATCTTTAAGGAAAGACTGAATCTTTTTGAGCACGAGGTCGCCTTCTCTGAATACACGAGGTTTGACCTTCTTATCAAAAGATTTCTTCATTCTTTGCTGGTACAACCGACCATGACACAAAGTTGTTATTCTCTTTTCTTCAATCAAATTCAACTGATCAAATCTACTTTGACACCATTCAACCTCAGTCAACTTGGCTTCCATCAGAACTCTCATTGATGGGATCTCGACTTCGACGGGGAGTACTGCTTCCATACCATAAACAAGTGAGAAAGGGGTTGCCCCTGTTGAAGTGCGGACAGATGTACGATACCCATGTAAATCAAAAGGGAGCATCGCATGCCAGTCTTTGTACGTCACAACCATCTTCTGAATGATCTTCTTAATGTTCTTGTTCGCAGCTTCAATAGCCCCATTCATCTTCGGTCTATAAGGAGAGGAATTATGGTGTTGAATCTTGAAATCTTCGCAAAACTCTTTCATCATCTTATTATTCAAGTTCGAACCATTATCAGTAATGATTCTATTCGGAACACCATATCTGCAGATAAGATTATTCTTGATAAACCGAACCACAACTTGCTTGGTCACATTAACATACGATGCCGCTTCAACCCACTTGGTGAAGTAGTTAATTGCAACAAGAATAAAACGATGTCCATTCGAAGCCTTGGGTTCAATCATACCAATCATATCAATTACCCACATAGAGAAAGGCCATGGGGAAGAAATCACATTGAGATAAGCTGGTGGCACATGAATCTTATCAGCATACACCTGACAGTTATGGCACTTTTTCACATATTTGCAACAATCAGATTCCATTGTCAGCCAATAGTAACCTGCTCTCAACATATTTTTAGCCATTGCATGCCCATTGGCATGTGTGCCAAAAGATCCTTCATGAATTTCTTTCATCAACATGTCTGCTTCGTGTCTATCCACGCATCTGAGCAAGACCATGTCAAAATTTCTCTTGTAAAGCACATTTCCATTCAGGAAGAAATTGCCTGCCAATCTCCTCAAAGTCCTCTTATCTTTATCAGATGCCCCAAGCGGGTATTCTTGACTCTGGAGAAAACATTTAATATCATGATACCAAGGCTTGTCATCATGGACCTCTTCAACTGCAAACACATGAGCTGGTCTTTCAAGTCGCATTACACTGATCATGGGAACATCATTCCACTGGTGCACTTTTATCATAGAGGCTATAGTTGCTAAAGCATCTTCCATCTGATTCTCATCACGAGGAATATAATGAAACTCAACTTTGGTGAAGAAAGTTGATATCTTCCTGGCATAATCTCTATAAGGGATCAAGTGGGGTTGATGAGTTATCCACGTGCCCTGAATCTGATTAATTACCAAGGCAGAATCTCCATACACATCAAGATGTTTAATCCTCAAATCAATAGCTTCTTCAAGACCCATAATGCAGGCTTCATACTCAGCTTCATTGTTGGTACAAGGAAAAGTCAATCTCGCGGCAAAAGGAATATGTGAACCATGGGGAGTAATGATCATTGCCCCAATTCCTCTTCCACGTGCATTCACAGCACCATCAAACACTAAACCCCATCGAGATCCAGGCTCCGGCCCTTCCTCAATCAAAGGTTCATCACAATCTTTCACTTTCAAGAACATCACATCTTCATCTGGAAAATCAAACTTGATAGGTTCATCACAATCAGGAACATCACATCTTCAAGCAGATATTCTTTAATACTTTCAAATGCCTTTTGGCAATCATCAGTCCAGACACAACCTTTATCTTTTCGAAGCAGTTTGAAGATCGGAGCATATGTGGCAGTCATGTGGGATATAAACCTCGAAATATAATTCAATCGGCCCAAGAATCCTCTTACTTGCTTTTCGGTTCTTGGAGCAGGCATTTCCTGAATAGCTTTCACTTTATCAGGATCAACTTCAATACCTCTTTGGCTGACAATGAAACCTAGCAAATTTCCAGAACGTACACCAAAAGTGCATTTGTTCGGGTTCAGACGAAGCTTATACTTTCTTAATCTCTGAAGCAACTTCAGCAAATGTTCAACATGATCTTCTTCAGTCTTCGACTTGGCGATCATATCATCAACATATACTTTGATTTCTTTATGCATCATATCATGGAAAAGTGTAGTCATAGCTCTTTGATACGTCGCACCAGCATTCTTCAATCCAAAGGGCATCACTCTATAGCAGAATGTTCCCCATGGTGTAATAAACATGGTCTTTTCCATATCTTCGGGTGCCATCTTTATTTGATTATAACCGGAAAATCCATCCATAAAAGAGAACACATCAAACTTAGCCGTATTATCTACCAACATATCAATGTGTGGCAATGGAAAATCATCTTTCGGACTGGCTTTGTTCAAATCTCTGTAATCTACGCACATTCGGACTTTTCCGTCTTTCTTCGGAACAGGAACAATATTGGCCACCCATTCAGGATAAGTTGACGTCACAAGAAAACCTGCATCAATCTGCTTTTGAACTTCCTCTTTGATTTTTACTGCCATGTCTGGATGAGTTCTTCTGAGCTTTTGCTTTACAGGTGGACATTCAGGCTTCAGCGGCAATCTATGCTCCACAATATCAGTATCAAGAACTGGCATGTCTTGATAAGACCAAGCAAATACATCAACATATTCTCTGAGAAGCTCTATAATCCTTTTCTTAACATCAAAATCAAGCAATGCTCCAACTTTGACTTCTTTCTTTTCATCTTCAGAACCCAAGTTGACCATCTCTATAGACTCACCATGAGGATGAATAATCTTCTCCTCGTACTCAAGCAACCGAGAAATTTCATCTGGAATCTCTTCATCATCCTTTTCCTCAGCTTCAAACACAGGGAATTCAAAGTTGGGAGAGGGCATAGGATCATTGTTTTCAATGGGTTTATCAATCAATCTGCACAATGATTTTATTTTTATTTTAGAGCATTGAACAAAAGTGCAAACAACATGCAGATAAACAATCATTATTTTTTGGGTTTTTTTATGTTACCATTTTTCAGAATAAAGCAAAAATAAAAAAACACATATGGAAATAACAAAATAACATTTTATTGATGATGATAAAATTTGAAACAAAGCCCGACAAACATCACTTTCACCTTGGGCAGAGTGAAAGGATTTTTTTGAAAGAAAATAAAAACAAATTACTTTGAAGAATGAACGATAAAAGGAACATCAACAGCGATCCAGTTCTGGCAAATCTTTCTATGCGTCACGAAGTCATCAACTTCTTCGTCTTCATCATCATCAATGATGGCGGCAGCGGAATGATCGTTGATAAATCCAGCACTTCGGAAGCCTTCTTGAATAGTCTTTGGATCTTTAATAACTGTACCAGGTGCAAAGCCTATACCAAAACCTTCCTTGTTGTCGACAGCATCAATAATTCGCCCCCAACCATCAGACTGACCAGCTTCAATCACTCGCAGAGCATCTTTGAAAGAGGACATGGGCATGGCATTCTTCTTAGCAACATTATCCACAACAGAAAGAGCTTGAAACAAAGTTCCCACCTCTTCCTCAGCATCAATATAAGAAAAAGAAGACAAATTGCTCACAAGCATCGCCCTCTCACCTTCAATGGTCACCAATTTACCTTCTCTCACAAACTTCAACTTCTGATGAAGAGTGGATGTTACAGCTCCTGCCTCGTGGATCCATGGTCTTCCGAGGAGACAACTATATGCGGGACGTATATCCATTACTTGAAAAGTAATCTTGAATATAAACGGTCCAATTAGAATAGGAAGATCCACCTCTCTGATCACTGTCTTCTTTGACCCGTCAAACGCTTTCACTATAATCCCACTGTGTCTCATGGGAGCATCTTGAAACGTAAGATTTGACAAAGTCGATTTTGGCATAACATTCAGAGACGATTCGGTATCCATTAGCACCTTGGACATGGCATCTTCTTGACAATTCACCGAGATATGCAACGCTAGGTTATGATTTCTTCCTTCTTCAGGCAGATCGTCATCACAAAAGCTTAAATTGTTGCAAGATGTGATATTCGCTACAATACTATCAAATTGATCAACAGTCACATCATGGTCAACATAAGCTTGATCCAGAATCTTCTGCAATGACTGCCTATGAGCCTCAAAACTCATCAATAGAGACAAAACTGATATCTTCGAGGGAGTCTGCAATAACTACTCAGAAATGTTATATTCACTCTTCTTTATCAACTTTAGCACCTCATCATCATTATTACCAGATTGGCTCGATTGGGCAACAGCATCCATAATCTGCTTACTTGCACTTATATCTTCAACTCTTTTCGGAGGGTCTGAAGCATACAATCTACCACTTCGGGTAACTTTCGTCACATCAGCAATGCTAACCACAGACTTTGGAGTAGGAAGAGGAACTTCCCTACCATTCTCTATCATCGTAGCATTATACCGGTACGGAACAGCTTTATCAGATTCATATGGCATTGGACCAGGTACATTAATCACCAATGGAGTAACAGCAGTCTTGCGACTATCGAAAGAAATCACCACCCTCTCAGGAGCAACCCTTTCAGGAAGATTGAACTGAGGCATAATAACATTCACTACATTTTCATATTCATCTCTTTTTGCTGTTACTTCAATCAGCTTATCATCCATCATCTTCTGAATATCTCTTTTAACAATCACGCAACCACGAGGATTCACCGAACAGATACAACATCCAGCATAGTCGTGATCAATATCGTGATATTCACTCAAGAAAGCATGCATCTCAACCAAAGACCTTCGAATGTGACGAACTTCATAGATCTTGAACAAACCAGGACAACCAGCAACCATATTCACAGAGGCATTACCATGCTTCGGCAACGGATTCTTCTGCACATTTGGATTAACATCATTGAAATACAGAACATTGTTCCTCATCAATTTATGTACTTCAAACTTCAATGGATAACAATTCTCAACATCATGCCCCCGGGCACCTTGATGAAAAGCACAACGAGCTTCTGGCATGTACCACCATGGAATAGTCTCTGGAACTGGAGGTGGAGGACGAGTTTGCACAAGATTCTTTGCAATTAAAGATGGAAGCAAGTCCGCATACGTCACCGGAATAGGATCAAAACTTGGTTTAACTCGAGTTTGTTGATTACCACCTTGTTGCACAGAAGGTTGCTGATAACGGGGTTGATACTTTGGAACTGCTGGCACAGTTGGAGCCACGTTAATCATCGGTGTCACTGAAGCCACATGCCGCGAATGGTGATTCCCACGATTGTGAGGTCTTCTATAACTTTCACGGGATACTGCATTAGTCTCATTTTCTTTCTTTTTCCCGAAGTTGAACCTTCTAGAGCTTGAACCATTGCCATTCTCTTGAGTCAACCGTCCCTCACTGACACCTTCTTCTAAACGCATACCCATGCTCACCATTTCAGTGAAGTCGGAAGGAGCGCTTGCTATCATTCTCTCATAATAAAAAGAACCCAACGTCTTCAAGAAGATCTTCGTCATTTCTTTTTCTTCCAGCGGAGGAACAATCTGGGCTGCCAGCTCTCTTCATCTCTGCGCATATTCTTTAAAAGTCTCTTTGTCCTTCTGGGACATAGCTCGAAGTTGATCTCTATCAGGCGCCATATCAACGTTGTACTTGTACTGCCTCACAAACGCTTCTCCCAAATCGTTGAAAGTCTTGATTTGGCTATTATCCAAACTCATATACCACCTCATAGGCGCACCGGTCAAACTGTCCTGGAAATAGTGAATCAGCAGCTTATCATTATCAGTTTGAGCAGACATCTTTCTTGCATACATCGTCAAATGGCTCAACGGACAAGTGTTTCCTTTGTACTTCTCAAACTCGGGCAACTTGAATTTGTAAGGAACTTTAACATTAGGGACCAAACAAAGGTCATAAGCATCTTTTCCGAACAAATCCTTATGCTTCAAAGCTCTCATCTCCCTCTGGATCTCAACAAAGCGTCCTTGGAAGTCATCAAGTCTTTCAGCAACTCCAGCACCTTCACTGGGCTCAGCATGGTAAATCATTTCATCATGATGCGGAATATTGTGCACAACAGGCGGTACAGTAGTCACAATTTGGAGGAAGAGTAGTCCACACTGGTGGTGGGAGATTATTAAATGCAGCAGTCTCCGGACGATGAGGAGGACGATAACCAGCAGGAAAAAAGTCAACTGGCATGCCCCAAGGTGTGCTAGCAGGTATACGGTAGCGAGGAGAAATAACAGTCTTAACAGGAACGGATGCGGTAACAACCTCGGATATGACAGTATTCTGAACAGGAGAACTAGGAGGTGGTTGATTCTGAGCAGCCACCAAATTTTCCATCATAGCAGTCACTCTTTCCAAGCTTTCCCTCAGATAAGTAACCTCCTCGCGCAGCTCACGATTTTCTTGTTGCAAAGTATCCATCACTCTTCTTCGATTAGCTCGAGTATCGAATCGGTGAGTCAGCTTGACAGGAACACTGAATGAAGACCAAGAAACAACAATAAGATCCCTGGAGAACACTCAAAAAGCAAGACAAATGCGAGTATGATGCATGCTATGCGTATGCAAATGCAAAGATTTCAAAGTATTATAAGATAACTTGCAATATTCATAAAGAAACATTTTTGAAATACTTAAAAACTCATTCTCATTAATATCAAAGTGAGGATTACAAATGAAGTACAAACATCAATAATCCTAATACATAAGAGGAAAAGTATACTAGGCCTAGGGAATCATATCCGAAGAAGTCCCGAATCCTGGCTGATACTTCATACGAATTCTCTTGATCTCATTCTTGTACCGCTCTTCCATATCTTCTTTATCCTTCACCAACTTGTCGACAATGGCCTTCCAAGCACCGGAGGTAGGAGGAATAGTAGATGGAGTACTAGAGGAAAATAAATCCTCTCTCGGCCTCTTCGTGACGCGCCGCTCAAGTAGCTCAATAAGATCATCCTTCTCTTTCAGCTGCTCCTGCATAGTAGTCCTCTCAAGTAACCATTCTTCCTTTTCTTTCTTCATCTTCTCTAACTCTTCTTGGAGAACCAACTTCTCATCAACAGGAGGTAGGAAAGCAGACAAAGGCAATATGGGAAACATAGGCTCCTCAGGTGGATAAGGCATCTTGAGATTAGAAGCTCTAGATCGTACCCACTAAATATAACAATCAGAAGGAGGAAGGTGTTGTTGACCCAATTGACCTTTCTCTTTCCTATGAACAGCATGCCAAGAATGAGCAATCCTTTTCTTCATCTCTATATGATCAGCACCATTAAGAAAAAAGAAACGGGATAAGGCAAGATTGTTTGGAACATCCTTCAAACAATAACCGAACTGTCGTCTAGCCAGAATGGGGTTGTAGCTAATTCCCCCACGTGTACCAAGAAGAGGTACATTAGGAAATTCTCCACAACTATCAATAAGAACTCCAGTGTCATAATGAGAACTATACCATGTCATGTCCTTATGAGAAAGCGACATCAACCTTTGAGACCATCTTCGATTCTCTCTATTGTCCTTGAATACATCCGACTTCGGTAGGTGCGAAATAAACCACCTATAAAGAAGAGGCGCACAACATACAATTTCTCCATCACCTTTGGAAGTCCTATAGTGAAAAGCATGATACATATCTCCAAGCAAAGTAGGAATCGGGTTCTTCTTCAAGAAGATCTAAATAGCATTCTCATCCACAATACCATCCAAGTTCGGAAACAAGACAATCCCGTAAATGAGCAAAACAAGAATAGCCTCAAATGCATCCCTATGACCCAAAGTAAGTGAAGTAGAAGCCTTTCCCATCAAGAACTTAGCATTAATACCACGAACACTCACCTTTGGAAGAAACTTCCCATTAAGATCGGATTCCTTAAGAAAAAGTGCTTTGGCGATGACCTTGATAGTAAGCTCCTTCTCTAAACCAGTGAAAATAAACTCCTTGTCCAGAATAGGCAAACCTAACCAATGAGAATACTCCTCCAAAGTCGGCACAAGCTGATAATCCGGAAAAGTGAAACAATGGTGCAACGGGTCATAAAACTGAGCTAAAGTAGGGAGAATCCCCTCAGGTACATCAGTGTCCAACATATCTTCGGAACTCTTGGGTATCAACAACCAAAGCTCCTAGCTTTCTCAACTCTACAACATTAGGATTCTTGAAGGTGTACTTCTTTGTGTTCCTCCTTTCAAAAGTCAAAGCCATGGACATCTGAAATTTTGCAAAAGTTCCTTATAAGTCCCTTGAAATCTTACGAACAATGCTCATGAATGTATGATGGCATGTATGCAACAAACACAAACAAGATCACACAAAGCACACGGGCTTAGGTTCCGAGTCACGAGCATGAAGTCAAGGTAACAGAACACCAACCCACACAGGTAAGTACTAAGGTTTTGTCTTCATTGTACCTGCAAAAAACCAAAAGGGTGCTAACAGAGGTGCCTGGAGTTAACAACCATCTTTAGAATATCATCGGTACGTTGGATTACTCCCCAACCAATAACATTCTTAAAATAGACCTCGTCCGAGTGTAGTATCGCGTGACAACCGCCTTAGATTTACACCCAGACAGTTTCCGCACTACGTTCCTAAATTGGCTTAGATGGGTTAAGGGTTCTAAGGTCCTCAGTATGATCAGCTCAAGGTCGGAAAATAATGCCACGTACGATTACTCGTCATGACATTGATAGTCCAAGAGAGCCTAACCGAGTGGAGATTATCAAATTGATATTGCTTTGGACTACTCCATCACATATCGCTTCGAATATCGCCGTCCTATCATAAGTGTCACTCAGATCCGGGTTAGAATCTATCTCACACAGAGGATCACCAAAACCGAAACAGAACAATCAAATAAAAAACAAGTCAAACCAAAGCAATAAATAAATCAAAGTAGGCTAAATCCGCTTAGAGATTACTCCCCAGCAGAGTCGCCACTTTTCTGTAGCGGTAAAATCGTGAGTGTAAGTTATTGATTAACTTAACTCGATAAAACACAGAGTCGCCACCGCGCTTTTATTTATTTCCGAAAGGAAAAAGGTAAAAGAACGAATAAAAACCTAGGATTCTAAAAGCAAAGGCTAAAAGAAATAAACAGAGATTGGGTAAGGGGATTGGTTACGAACCGGGAAGGTTTTAGGCACCCGACTCGTCCGTGGTACTCCACGGGAGCCCTTTGAAATACTTATTGCTTTTTGGTCTGAAATTGGTTTGCTTAAAAAGATGGAAGAGATGAGAAGAAGAATATTTTTTAAGGATTTTGTGTTTGATAAGGTTTTAAAGCCTTATGCCTACGTACCCACAAAGTGCAATGCGAGATCAAAACCTCGTAGTTCGTGGTACAAAATTTGAAAAGAATAAATGGGTTGAATTGATTTTAGAATGTAGAGATAAGTCGTCATCCTTTAGCGAATAATTCCGCTAGAAAGGATGAATCATATCTAAACATGTGAAAAAAGAAAAGGTGCACAAAGCACAAAAACAATTGAGTGGGTTTGCATTTTTTAAAGTACGTAAGAAAATGGTTTTTGATATATTTACATGAATTAACATTGATTAAGAAAATAAAGTGAAAAGATTAAAAATCGCTTGACCTAAGTCAAGGTTTGTTTATGAAAGTGTTTGAAGTTTGAAAACAAGAAGGTTTTTGAAATAGGAAGAAGTTTTGAAAATTAAAGAATGGGGAGGAGATGAAGAGACTAGTCCTAATGCTTGAATTAAAAGTTAAGGAAAGAGGTTACCAAACCAAAATATGCACAACTCTTCAAAGATCGGAATTTCTTCTTCAAAGGCTAATGAAGTAATCTTGAGGCCGAGGTTTCTAATCCATTCCAACTTGAGCAAGGGGGAAGTTCTTAAAGTCTAAGTCCATTCTCCAAAATCTTGGGATAGTAACCATTAGTCCAAAATTAGAAGTCACAAGTCTTTTAAGTGTTCAATCCTTTATTAAGTGTTTTGATATCCAAATGGACAAAATAAAAACAAGCACAATATGAATATAAACAAGCACAATATGAATATAAACAAATGATATATGATATTATATGGTAAAGCATAATAAAGAGATAAGGGAGCAAGAGATTAAAATAAAAGGATAAGGTGCGAGAGATTAAATTTAAACAATTATATTCACAATATTATAATATTTACAATATAAGTGGTATGATGAACTTAATCAAGCACAACCACAACAAGGAATAATAAAATCGAGGCAACCGGATCCAAGTGGATCTTGATTCGAATCGGGACAACTTTAGGTCTATGTTAAGCAATCGCCGAGTAATTTACGAAGTAATTACCCTACAAATGAGGCCGGCCACCACTAATTAAAGTGGAAAATATTCGTGTTAATACATGTTAGAGAGACGATATAATGGATCGTTCTCCGAAAACATGCCACACTAAAAGAAAAAGAATGGTCTTGAAATTCTGTGATCAGGTATGAAATGTCCTAAGAGATGTCCCAACACTTGACAGATTTAACCAAAACTTAAATAACAAGAAAAGTAAACAACACAGAAGTTTGTTAACCCAGTTCAGTGTATAACCACACTTACATCTGGAGGCTACCAAGCCAGGAGGAAATCCACTATAAGTAATATTAATTCTAGACTTAAACCACCCTGTTTAATCTATCACTTAATAACTACCCAATGCAATTTCTACCTAAGTCACAACTTAGATAAGAGTACCCTACTCACTCCCCCTCAATCACACAGTGATCAAGTTTACAAGTTTAATAAAATTGAAGACATTCTTCAAACAAAACAGCTTGATCTTACTTCACAGTTTCAATCAAGTCACAAATGCACTTATGCTTAAAAGCTCATAAAGTGGTACAATAAAAACAACCTGCTATTAAAACACTAGACACCCTATTTGGTCTTCTGAAATTCGTACTCAATTCTATGGGTTTCTGTTGCTTAAATAGGTATCTGTAATTTGGGCTTTCTGTAGGATGATCCAGCCCTAATGCACATGCAGCTTCCACCTTGAATTTAGGGTTTGTTACTTCCTAGATTCTAGGTGACTTAGGTCTTCTGTTTTAATCTGAATCTTCAATATAAAACTTCCTACAGATGCGCCTTGTTCTGTTTTTAATCCATAATTAATTAATTCCAGATAACTCTCCTTAAATATCTCTGATTAGTTAGTCAATAATTAATTCTGGAAGCAGGTTTGAGATGTCTCAACATCTGTTGGGACATCCTGAAAAACTGAACTTAAGTCATTTACACAATGTCCCAACATCTGGTAAGACATCCTGAAATAAGTTCATATACTCTGTTTGATAATGTCCCAACATTTGATAGGACATTCTGAACTGAATTCAATAACTCTTGTTGGTCAAAAATTCTGCCAATTCAAGACATCTACAAACTCCCCCTTTGGCTAATTTTTGGCTAACATCTTTTCTGGTTTTCAGAGTGCAGCAGAAGTTCTTTTTATCAGATTATAGCATTACTTTTCTGTTGATTCTTATTTGAGATTACTCCCCCTCAAATATATATGTATCCAATCTTGTTGCAACAGAAAAAAACTTATTCAGTTCAGAAGCAAACAAACAGATTTTTTCATTCATACTTAAACAGCAATTACAATTTGTTGTTGTTCTCCCCCTTGGTAGACACAAAATTTAGGGCCAAAGACACAAAATTCCAGAAATACATTGCTGTCATTACATTTGCCTCACATACATTGATCACTCAGATTCATCACTCTCAGTTTCTTCCTCAACTTCTGTTTCTTCATCAGCTTCACTTTCTTCATCAGAGCCAGCTTTCTGATCTTCTCCACTCTCCAGCCTTTGGATGATTTCTTCAAGTTTCAGCTTCCTTGCTTCAAGTTCTTTGCATGTGCTTTTGAGCTCAGCAATTAGAGCCTTCTTGGAGATTGGAGTCTTAGCAGTTGAAGGACCTGCAGATGTCCCAGAAGGTGCTTCAACATCTGCAGCATGATGACTGAGGAATAACTTGTAGTGAAAAGCCAAGGGGCTTTCTCTTTTGCAGGCTGTATCCTTGTCAGTGAGAATTCCAGGGTATTGATTGAGCACTATACCACACAGCAATGATGGAAAAGCTATTGGCAGCTTTGTTGCAGAAGAGCTGGCATGCTTCAAGGTTTGATCAAAAATGTAAGCTCCATAGTCCATCTTGGTTTGAGTTCCCACAGCATATATAAACCTAGCCAGACCAGTGGAGATTGAAGAAGTGTGGTTGGTAGGCACCCAGTTAGCTGTACCAATCCTGTTCAGCATGGCATATTTTCTTGTAAGCATGCTCACAGAGAGCTTTCCCTTCACAGGCCATGCCTTGACCTGGTTTGTAGTGATAACCTTGCAGATTTGGTTATCTGTCTTACCTAGCTCATTGAGTCCATCTGTTTCTCTTCCTAAGTACTGATTGATGATTTGAGGAGAAAACTCTACACATTTACCTCTAACAAAAACTTTTTGAAACTCAGAGGACTTACCATTTGAACAATCCTCCTGAAGGTTAACAATGAACTCTTTGACTAGAAGTTCATAGCAGGGAGAGAGATCTGAGACTGTTTTGAAAAGTCCTGCAGCAGAGATGAGGTCAATCAGTTCAGTGCACTCAAGTGCATTGCTGCTCAGTTCTCTTTCTAATGCAACCCTTCTTTGGTACACAAACTTCCATTTGTTGACACTGGAGACAAAATGGAATGATATGTTGTCCAAGGGGGCTTCTAGAACAGCAGATGAAGCCCTAGAAGGTGCTGGTTTCTTTTTGGGAGGAGATGTTGGGACATCTGATTCAACATCTGAGTCTGATGGGGTGACAGCTTTTCTTTTCTGAGTTTGAACTTTACTCCATTGTTTTGTTGGCCCAAAAGTAGCTTTAGCTTTGCCTTTCTTTGGGGAGGCTTTCTTCTTCTCAGGAATTGCTGCTTCAGCTTGCATCTTTCCTTTCCTGGACCTGAGCCTTTTGGCTATGCTAGGTCTAACAGAGGCTATGATCTCTGTATCAGAGTCCTGCTCCAGGTTGACCACTAGAGGAGATTGAGCAGTCTCCTCTTCAGCTGGTTGATCAGCAGGGATTTGATCTTCATTTGAGGCTTTAGCCTGTTCCTCAGAGACTTCTTCATCATTTTCATTTGAGGCCTTATTCTGGTCCTCAGTTTGTTCCAAATCATCACCAGATGAGTTCTTTTTCTCATCTTCAGATGTTCCAACATCTATTGGGACATCTTGTTCTGCAGGAGTGTCCTCTGCATCTTGAGCTTGTTCTTCTTGAGGTGCAGGCATTGTGTTCAAAGGAACAGAGATCCCACTCACCACTCTCTGTTCAAAAAGGATTTGGTTGACAATCTCCTTGATGGAATCATCTACATATTTTGAGGATTTTGGGGGCATGTTAGCAGGAGAAGGAATGCCTCCTTTGGCTTTGCTGCAGACTTGATCTTTAGCTCTCTTTGGAGTTCTTGGCTTTTTAGTGTGAGAAGCACTTCCTCTGAGTTCGTCCAATGGAGTTGATTTCATTGGTACCACAGAGATGGGAGTGGCATGAACTACGTCTTCTTTGTTGAGAACTTCTTCAGTTGTGTTAGGGTTTTGAGACATTGTTGAGGAAGATGGAAGAAAAACTTTAGGGTTTATGATTTCTGGAGAATAGCTGGTTAATGTGATTCGCTTGTGATAGTATGATGAGAATCTTGATAGCTGATTATAAACAGTTACTAAATAAGTAGCCGTTACAGTGCAAATGATTAGAGATGGAATTCCCAAGGATCTTGTCCAGACTGGTTTTGCCATCTGGAACTTATGCCATACAATGTCATATGACATGTTGGCACATCTCATTAACTGCTAAATATCACATAAACAGATTCCAAGTTTGCCCCTTAAGTTCTCAAATTGTGTAGCATCCAATGCTTTGGTAAAGATATCAGCTAACTGCAGATTTGTAGCTACATGTTCCAATGAAATCACTTTTTCTTCTACAAGATCTCTGATGAAATGATGTCTGATATCAATATGCTTGGTCCTGCTATGTTGGATAGGATTCTTTGATATGTTGATTGCACTTAAGTTGTCACAGTACAATGTCATGACATCCTGTGGGACATTGTACTCAGTGAGCATTTGCTTCATCCAAACCAACTGACAACAACTGCTTCCAGCTGCTATGTATTCAGCTTCAGCTGTAGATAAGGATACACAATTTTGTTTCTTACTGAACCAAGAAATCAAATTGTTTCCTAGAAAGAAGCATCCTCCTGAGGTGCTTTTTCTGTCATCAGCACTTCCAGCCCAATCAGCATCACAGAAGCCAGTAAGAATTGGTTTACATCCATGAAAGTACATTATGCCATAGTCACAAGTACCATTAACATATTTAAGAATTCTCTTGACTTGATTGAGATGACTGACTTTTGGATCAGCTTGATATCTTGCACATACACCTACTGCAAATGCTATGTCAGGTCTGCTAGCAGTCAAGTATAACAAGCTTCCAATCATGCTTCTGTATAAGCTTTGATCTACATTCTCACCCTTTTCATCTTTAGTAAGCTTTAAATGTGTGGGGGCAGGGGTTCTCTTATGAGTAGCATTTTCCATTCCAAATTTCTTGACTATGTTCTTGGTATACTTGCTTTGGGAGATGAACATTGAGTCTTCCATTTGCTTTATTTGCAGACCAAGAAAGTAGGTTAACTCTCCTACTAGGCTCATTTCAAATTCAGATTCCATCTGCTTGACAAAATGTTTGACCATCCTTTCAGACATCCCACCAAAGACAATATCATCAACATATATTTGAGCAATCATGACATTCCCTTCTTCATCTTTAACAAACAGGGTTTTGTCAATTCCACCTTTTCTGTATCCTTGCTTGATAAGAAATGTGGTCAGTCTTTCATACCATGCCCTTGGAGCTTACTTCAAACCATAAAGTGCCTTCTTTAGTTTGTATACATGATTTGGACAGCTTGGATCAACAAATCCTTTAGGTTGTTCTACATATACTTCTTCATTAAGATAGCCATTTAAAAAGGCACTTTTCACATCCATTTGAAATAGCTTGAACTTCAAGATACAAGCAATTCCCAAAAGTAGTCTAATTAATTCAAGCCTTGCTACTGGTGCAAAGGTTTCATCAAAGTCTACTCCTTCAATTTGAGTGTATCCTTGAGCTACAAGTCTAGCTTTGTTCTTTGTAACAACTCCTTGTTCATTTGACTTGTTCTTATACACCCATTTTGTACCAATCACATTTATGTCATCAGGTCTAGGAACAAGAATCCACACTTCATTCCTTGTGAATTGACCTAATTCCTCTTGCATAGCACAAATCCAGTATTCATCAGTAAGAGCTTCCTTGATGTTTTTAGGTTCTATTTTGGAAACAAAACAAGAACCTGAAATCACTTCTCTTGATCTAGTGCTCACACCTCTGTTGGGATCACCAATTATCAGATCTTGGGATGATCCTTCTGTATTCTGATGGAGGGAGGTTTGCTTGATTCTTCTGTTCTTGTATCAGTTTGAGTGAAGTTATAATGATCATTCTTTTCTTCAGCTTCAATCTTGATATCAGCAGATGTTCCAACATCTTCTGGGACATCTGTAGGAGCATCATCAATTATCACATTTATGGACTCCATGATAACCTTGGTTCTAGAATTAAATACTCTATATGCTCTGCTGTTTATGGAGTATCCAAGGAAAATCCCTTCATCACTTTTAGGATCCATTTTTCTTCTTTGCTCCCTATCTGCCAGAATATAACAGTTACTTCCAAATACATGGAAATACTTAATTGTGGGTTTTCTGCCCTTCCAGACTTCATATATTGTGGACAAAGTTCCTTTCCTTAAGGTAACTCTGTTATGAATGTAACAGGCAGTGTTCATAGCTTCAGCCCAGAAGTACAGAGGTAACTTTTTAGCATGGATCATAGCTCTTGCTGATTCTTGAATAGTTCTATTCTTCCTTTCAACAATCCCATTTTGTTGAGGAGTGATTGGTGAAGAATATTCATGATTGATTCCTTCTGAAGAGCAGAAATCTAAGAATTTTTGGTTCTCAAATTCTTTTCCATGATCACTTCTTATTCTGATCACACAGCTGGATTTTTCCCTTTGCAATCTTTGACATAACTCTTTGAATACATCAAATACATCAGACTTTTCTTTGATGAAATTTATCCATGTATATCTTGAAAAGTCATCAACCACAACATAGGCATACCTCTTACCACCAAGACTTTCAACCTGCATAGGTCCCATCAGATCCATATGCAAAAGTTCCAAAACTTTGGAAGTTGTCAGATGTTGGAGCTTTGGATGGGACATCTTGGTTTGCTTGCCTATTTGACATTCACCACATATTTTGCCATCATCAATCTTCAGTTTAGGAATACCCCTTACAGCATCCATGGATATTATCTTCTTTATGCCTCTGAAATGAAGATGACCTAGTCTTTGGTGCCATAGTTTCACTTCTTCTTCTTTAGCTAAAGAGCAAGTTGAAGTGAGACTGAGATTTTGGGATTCCCACATGTAACAGTTGTCTTTAGATCTGGCTCCTTTCATGACAACCTCTTGTTCTTTGTTAGTCACTATGCATTCAGTTTTGGTAAAGTTTACACTGTACCCTTGATCACATAATTGACTTATGCTGATCAGGTTAGCAGTTAAACCTTTAACTAGCAGCACATCATCTTGTCTTGGAACATCTTGACAATCCAAGGTTCCAACTCCCTTGATTTCTCCTTTAGCTCCATCTCCAAAGGTCACATACCTGGATGAATGTGATTTTAAGTTTACTAGCAAATTCTTCAATCCAGTCATGTGTCTTGAACATCCACTGTCAAAGTACCAGTCTTCTTTAGCTGATACTCTCAGTGATGTATGTGCTATGTATGCAGTATTTTTCTTTGACCAGATGAGTTGAGATTTCTTTTGATGCCTCTGCCCTGTGTGTTGTTTATCAGCTGATCTCCAAGCTTGATTGTTGATCTTGTTCTTGTATCTTTGATCAGCTTCAGTGCTAGCTTTTGGTTTCCATACCTTCTTGATGTTTTCTGTCTTCTGCTTAGGAGGTTGCTGATTTCTTTGATGTTTATGCAACACTTTCTTGGTAACTTCTATTTTCTTCTTGGAAGGTTGCTGATACATCTGATTTGGATATCCATGCAACTTATAACAATGAGGTTTGATATGTCCAAATCTTCCACAGTGATGGCATCTCCATCTTTGATACTTCTTCTTCATTTTGTTCTTTTCAGAATGTTGAGACATCTGTTGGAACATTATGTTTGACTTTGTGTTCTTTTCCTGATGTTGAAGCATTTGTTGGGACATCTTGTTAGACTGTATGGATTTTGAAGTTGTTTTGCTAGAGCTAGCTTCATCTTTATTTACTCTGTTAAATCCCAGTCCACTTTTATCCCCTGAGTGCTTATTGTTGTTGAGAATCACATCCAGTGTATTTGAGCTGCTGTTCAACATTCTAACAGATTTGGACATATGTTCCAACTTGGAGTTGAGAAGACTTACTTCACTTTTTAAGGTGTCAATGATCTCCTGATCATTTGCTTTGTCATCTTCTAATGCCTCATTCTGCTTCTTTAACTTTATGACCTCACTGCATATTTCAGAGCTTCTTTTGTATAGATCTTTGAATGCTTGCTCAAGTTCTTCATAAGTAAGTTCTCCATCACTGGATTCACTTTCAGAGTCACATAATCCAGCTAAAGCAGTGATATGCTTAGCTGATTCCTCTTCTGAATCACCTCCTGAGTCTTCATCAGACCAGGTCACAGAGAGTCCTTTCTTTTGCCTTTTTAAGTAGGTAGGACATTCATTCCTGATGTGTCCATATCCTTCACATCCATGGCATTTGACTCCTTTTTCTTGACTGGTCTTTTCAGCATAATTTGACCTTCTGTTAGCATCATAAGGTCTCCTGTTCTCAGAAGAGTTTGTGTTTCTTCCACTGGGTTTGGATTTGCCTTCCATTCCTCTGAGAATCTGTTTGAATTGTCTTCCAAGCATAGCAAGGTTGTCTGATAAGCTTTTATCATTTGCTGATTCATCATCTTCTTCTTCATCAGTATTTGAAACCAAGGCTATGCTTTTGTTCTTTTTAGCATTTGTGTCATTCATTCCCATCTCAAAAGTTTGAAGGGAACCAATGAGTTCTTCAACTTTCATAGAGCATATGTCTTGAGCTTCTTCTATTGCTGTGACTTTCATGTCAAATCTTTTTGGCAAAGATCTGAGGATTTTTCTTACAAGCTTTTCATCAGTCATTTTTTCTCCCAAAGCTCCAGAAGTATTAGTTACTTCTAAAATGTTCATGTAGAATTCATGAACTGTCTCATCTTCCTTCATTCTCAAGTTTTCAAATTTTGTGGTGAGAAGTTGAAGTCTTGACATCTTTACTTTTGATGTTCCTTCATGAGTTGTTTTGAGAGTATCCCACACATCTTTGGCTAGCTCACAATGATGTACAAGTCTGAAAATGTTCCTATCAATGCCATTGAATAAAGCATTTAAGGCCTTTGAGTTGCCTAGTGCTGAATCTTCTTCTTCCTTACTCCATTCTTCTTCAGGTTTCAACACTTTTGATCCATCTTTGGTATCTTGGACAGGATAATCCCATCCAATGTTGACTGCTCTCCATGCCCTGTTGTCAAGTGATCTTAAGAATGCAATCATTCTTGGCTTCCAGTAGTCATAATTAGATCCATCCAGAATAGGTGGTCTATTTACTGACCCTATATCTCTGTCCATGTTACAGAATTTGTATTCCCTAGATCTCACCCAGTATAAACAGGCAGGGTGCCTGCTCTGATGCCAATTGAAATTCTGTGATCAGGTATGAGATGTCCTAAGAGATGTCCCAACACTTGACAGATTTAACCAAAACTTAAATAACAAGAAAAGTAAACAACACAGAAGTTTGTTAACCCAGTTCAGTGTATAACCACACTTACATCTGGAGGCTACCAAGCCAGGAGGAAATCCACTATAAGTAATATTAATTCTAGACTTAAACCACCCTGTTTAATCTATCACTTAATAACTACCCAATGCAATTTCTACCTAAGTCACAACTTAGATAAGAGTACCCTACTCACTCCCCCTCAATCACACAGTGATCAAGTTTACAAGTTTAATAAAATTGAAGACATTCTTCAAACAAAACAGCTTGATCTTACTTCACAGTTTCAATCAAGTCACAAATGCACTTATGCTTAAAAGCTCATAAAGTGGTACAATAAAAACAACCTGCTATTAAAACACTAGACACCCTATTTGGTCTTCTGAAATTCGTACTCAATTCTATGAGTTTCTGTTGCTTAAATAGGTATCTGTAATTTGGGCTTTCTGTAGGATGATCCAGCCCTAATGCACATGCAGCTTCCACCTTGAATTTAGGGTTTGTTACTTCCTAGATTCTAGGTGACTTAGGTCTTCTGTTTTAATCTGAATCTTCAATATAAAACTTCCTACAGATGCGCCTTGTTCTGTTTTTAATCCATCATTAATTAATTCCAGATAACTCTCCTTAAATATCTCTGATTAGTTAGTCAATAATTAATTCTGGAAGCAGGTTTGAGATGTCTCAACATCTGTTGGGACATCCTGAAAAACTGAACTTAAGTCATTTACACAATGTCCCAACATCTGGTAAGACATCCTGAAATAAGTTCATATACTCTGTTTGATAATGTCCCAACATTTGATAGGACATTCTGAACTGAATTCAATAACTCTTGTTGGTCAAAAATTCTGCCAATTCAAGACATCTACAGGTCTAATCTTAATCGAGATTTTCGTTGAATTTCATCGAAAAGCAACCTATCACGATCTCAAAGTATGGAGAATGATCCAAATGATCATTCATCCATAGATTTGAAATAATGAAGATTAAGCTAATCAAAAATCAACAATCCCGAATCGGAAGATTGTCATCGACCAAAATTAAAAAGAAGATGAAGAAAATGGATCTAAAAAAAATAGATCCATAAAAGAGAAATAGAAATATTTTTTAAAATCTTTTCTAAAATTCTTTTCCAAATATCCTTTTAAAAATATTTTTCTACAATATAAATTCTATAATATTTTTCTAAAGCTTTATTTTCTAAATTCCAATATCAAATGGAATTGAAAATAATTTTATTAAAGAAAATAAAATAAAAAAAACAAAACCAATTAACAAAAGAATAAAGAAAGAAAGAAAATGGAAACTAAAGTGTGAGATCCGCGGGTAATGGGGAGGTTGGATCAGCAACAAAAACCCATGGCCTTAGCCCCGAAACCATAACTCACATCACTTTTATTCTTAAAACAAATTAAAAAAAGAAAATATAAAAAATAAGAACAAAAGAAGAACTGGTCTTCTTCTTCTCCACGATGAAAGGCAACGGAAACAGGGCAAACAACACCAAATTCACGGCGGCTTCTCAAAGCTCACCTTCACGACTCGCGGACCTCTCTTCTTCTTCTCCTTCAACTTTCGATTTCTTCTCTCTCAATCTCTTTTTCTTTTCAAATCCGTATCAATCGGAGGTGAGGGATGAGATATGAAGAAAGGGCTTAGGGATTTGAGAGAAATTTGGGAGTGAAGATGAAATTAATTGAAGGTTGAAAGGGTTTTTGATTGGGGATGGATTTGGCAGAGATTCGGGAGGCTTTGTAAGCTTCGGATTGAGAGTGAGAGAGGGTGCTTTTATAGGAGAATGAAGTGAGGAGATTGATGTTGTTTTGAGGTGATGCCGCGAGCGTTTTGAAGAGGTGAGGTTCTCGTGACGAAATGTGTTTTTTGGTTTTCATTTATTTGCGTTTTGATTTGAATTGGCCTGTGTTTTGATATTTGATATTCTGATTGTGTTCAGGTGTTTTGTGCGTGTCTTTCTCGTGCAGATTACGTGATATGGTGACTTGCGGGAACTTGATGAAGCCGTGGATGAGGACGTGCGGTGAAATAAAAGGCTTGCGGCTTGTTTGTGTTTTTGGGCTTACGGATTGAAGGCTTGCGGCTTGAAGTTTGTTGTCGCTGCGTGAGGGCCTGTTTTGCCGCGGGAAGCATTGTGATGTGAAGGTATGAGCTGCGTTTTTCGCTTGATGGCTGAAGCTGATAAGCTTGCGCAGTGCGGTACGGAAATTTTGGTTTGGAAGGCTTTGGAGCTTGGCTGAAGTTCTTGTTGCACGCGCGGCTGGAAAGGTAGGCGTTTGGCTTGGGGCAGGATGTGAATTGTTTTGTTTTTATGCGCGTGGTGCCTGCGAGTCTTTTGAGGCTTGTGCATTTGTTGTGTTTTTGCAGCTAGAGGCAGCTGGGAGTTGACTGATTGTTTTTGCTTGGCTTCGGCGTATGCGGGAGGCTTATGCTTGTGCAAGTGTTGGCGTTTTTCCTGGGAGTTTAAGGCTTGGCAAGTTGTGTTTTTTGGCTTACGGGAGAGGTATGTTGGGCCGACTTGCGCGAAGGCTGGAGATTGTTGGTGTAATGCTTTTGGCTGGTGGGTGGGGCCTTGTGGGCAAGTTGTTGAGAGCTTGAGCTGGCGCAGGATTGAGGAGTGCTGGGAAAATTTGGCTTGTGAGGCTTAGAGTTGGTGGGCCAGGCGTGATGTACTTGGCAAGGCCTGTTGCGGTACAGATTGAAGTGAGGCAAGGCTGATGATGTATGAGGCTTTTGTTTTGGTTTTTTTTCATGTGTAACTTTTTAGAAAACAAATAAAAAACAATCAATGTTTTTATATTTCTAAAACTTATTACAAAATGGATTATATAATATATGGTCTTAAAAAAAATTGGGCTTATTATATTAATTAAAAAAAAGAAGATAATAAAAAAAAGGATTAAAAGATACATAAAAAAAATGGAGAATGAAAAAAAAATCGGGAATTGGATTAAGAAGTAATTGGAAATGGTTATTTGCAAAGGGAATCGGAAAAAAAATTAGAATTTGGAATTTTTTTGTGAATAAAAAAAAAGTGATGGATAAGCGGGAAAAATGGAATGAAAATGGTTATGGAATATTCGGATAATCGGTATAAAATTGGATATGGAATTGGATATCGACAAATGGGTAATATTTGGATAATGTGGTTTGGTAAACAATCGGAAAAAAATGGATAATGAAAGATGGTCGTAAAAAAGGGTATACGGATGGATAAATGGTTTAATCGGAAAGAAAAAGGATAATGGATGGAATTTGGTTTTCAAGCCCACAAAAAATCTCGATTTTTCTTGCACAAGCCTCTGATAATGAATACAGCCAATCACAGAACCACAGATCAATTTGCCAACTCAAGCCAACTGTCATCTGAAAATTGTCTGATTCATGCCCTGATAATTCGAAACCAAACTGAGGAAAATAAATCCTCAAATGAATCACTGATGAACCGATGAACTGATAAACACTGAAGATTCAAGCCAAACTTCGCACAAAACACTGTCACACAACCCAACTTGTACTTTGAAAACGCATTGTCTGAGAAATGAACTACTGGCACACACAACTGGCAGTCAACACAATCTTTTGATAGTTTGACCAATATTAGGTCAAACATCCATCTGAAATCGAATTGTGACTGAACAAACACATCTGAATGAAATTACTGCCCTGTCTTTGAAAACCTGCAACACAGAGAAGAAGAAGAACACTGCAACATATTTTTTTATATTTTGGTTAGAAGTCAGTAAATATAAACAAATATAAAACAGTAAAAAACAATGGTGATCCCCTGCGAAGCAAAGACCCAAACATCTGAGAAGAAACTCGAAAGCCAGAGCGATCTTGTTTGTATGCAAAATGCAGATGATATGAGAAGAAATCTTAGGGCAAAAATTAGGGTGTTACACCAGGATCTGAATAGAGCTAGCCCGAAGGATGATTTCCCATTACCTCACATTGATGTATTGGTTGACAACACAGCTCAGTTCTCGGTATTCTCTTTCATGGATGGATTTTCAAGATATAATCAGATCAAAATGTCACCCGAAGACATGGAGAAGACTACCTTCATCACACCTTGGGGCACATTTTGTTACAAGGTGATGTCTTTTGGACTGAAGAATGCCGGTGCCACTTATCAACGGGCTATGGTGACATTATTCCACGACATGATCCACAAAGAAATTGAATGCTATGTGGATGACATGATTGTCAAGTCCCTCACTGAAGAAGATCATCTGGTAAATCTGCTAAAGTTGTTCAAGCGTCTAAGGAAATATCAGTTGAAATTAAACCCCAACAAATGCACATTCGGGGTGCGGTCCGGTAAACTGCTGGGATTTATTGTAAGTGAAAAGGGAATTGAGGTTGATCCCGAAAAAGTCAAAGTCATTCAGGAGATGCCTGTACCTAGGACTGAAAAAGAAGTTCGGGGGTTCTTAGGTAGATTGAACTACAAATCAAGGTTCATATATCACCTTACTGCAACCTGTGAGCCTCTGTTCAAATTGTTAAGAAAGGAACAAACGGTCAGGTGGAACGAAGATTGTCAGAAGGCTTTTGACAAGATCAAGGAATACTTACAAGAACCTCCAATTCTCATGCCTCCAGTTGAAGGAAGACCTCTGATAATGTATCTGACAGTATTAGAAGGATCAATGGGGTGTGTGTTGGGCCAACATGACGAGTCTGGTCGAAAAGAGTATGCAATATACTACCTAAGCAAAAATTTTACCGACTGTGAACAACGTTATTCACTGCTCGAGAAAACTTGTTGTGCTTTAGCGTGGGCTGCTCGCCGACTGAGGCAGTATATGTTGAGCCACATTACTTTGTTGATCTCAAAAATGGACCCCGTCAAGTACATATTTGAAAAGCCAGCACTTATCGGAAGGGTTGCAAGATGGAAAATGATTCTGACAGAGTATGACATTCAGTACACATCTCAAAAGGACATCAAGGGCAGTGTACTGTCTGACTATCTAGCTGAGCAACCTATTGATGATTACCAACCAATGAGATTTGACTTCCCTGATGAAGACATCATGTTCCTAAAAGCAAAAGATCATGAAGAGCCCATTCACACTGAAGGGCCTGACCCAGAAGAGGAGTGGACAATGATGTTTGATGGGGCTGTCAATATGAATGATCGTGGAGTTGGTGCAGTGCTCATTACACCTAAAGGAGTTCATATGCCTTTCTCGGCGAAACTCACCTTTGCATGCACTAACAACGAAGCTGAATACGAAGCCTGTATCATGGGACTTGAGGAAGCCATTGACCTCGGGATCAAGACATTAATTGTATTCGGAGATTCAGCTTTGGTAATCAAATAGACCAACAGAAAATGGTACACTCACCAAGAGCATCTGATTCCATACCGTGACTACACGAGGAGATTATTGACTTTCTTCACAACAGTCAAACTTGAGTACATCCCTCGAGACAAAAATCAGTTGGCAGATGCTTTAGCTACCATTTCCTCCATGATCAAGGTTCAGACTGCCAATTATGTGCCTCGGATTTCGGTATCCAGACTAGACCAACCAGCATACGTATTCTTTGTGGACATTGCTAAAGATGACAAGCCGTGGTTCCATGACATCAAATGCTTCTTGGAGGATCAAACATACCCACCTGGGGCATCATCCAATGATAAGAAGACATTAAGAAGGTTGGCCGGTAATTTCTTCCTTAATGCTGATGGTTCATTATACAAGCGAAACTTTGACATGGTTCTGCTTAGATGTGTTGATAAGAAAGAAGCAGACCTGCTGATGCACGAAGTGCGCGAAGGATCTTTCGGTACCCACGCTGGAGGACATGCAATGGCTAAGAAATTGTTAAGATCAGGTTACTACTGGATCGCAATGGATGCAGACTGTTGTGCTTATGTCAGAAAGTGCCACAAATGCCAAATTTATGCAGATAAGGTGCATGTGCCTCCAAATCCTTTCAACGTGATGTCTTCACCTTGGGCCTTTGCCATGTGGGGAATTGACATGATTGGAAATATTGAACTGACTGCTTCAAATGGCCACATATTCATCCTGGTAGCCATTGATTATTTCACCAAATGGGTTGAAGCAGCTTCGTATGCAAACGTCACTAGACAAGTGGTAGCCAGATTCCTGAAAAGAGACATCATCTGTCGATATGGAGTACTCGAGCAATCATTATTGACAATGGTTCCAATTTGAACAACAAAATGATGGCAGAACTGTGTCGGGACTTCAAAATCCAGTATCACAACTCTTCTCCTTACAGGCCAAAGATGAATGGCGTTGTTGAGGCTGCTAATAAAAACATCAAGAAGATTGTGCAGAAGATGGTGGTTACTTACAAAGACTGGCATGAAATGCTACCATTTGCTTTGCATGGGTATCGAACCTCAATCAGAACATCCACTGGGGCAACACCTTATCAACTGGTATATGGTATGGAAGTTTTCCTACCTGTTGAAGTTGAATTACCCTCCTTACGGGTACTGATGGATGTAAAGCTGAATGAAGCAGAATGGGTCCGATCTCGGTACAATCAGTTGAATATGATCGAAGAAAAGAGATTAGCTGCAATTTATCATGGGCAGTTATATCAGAAAAGGATGAAGAAAGCCTTCGATCAGAAAGGCAGGCTTTGGGAATACTAAGTGGGAGATCTTGTGCTGAAAAGACTTCTTCCTCCTCATACATACCACAGGGGCAAATGGACTCCAAATTACGATGGTCCATTCATAGTAAAGAAGGTTTTCTCTGGTGGAGCACTGATGCTCACTACTATGGATGGTGAAGATTTCTTATCCCCTGTGAATTCAGATGCAATTAAAAAATACTTCGCATAAAAAGACCCGCTGGATATAAAAACATAATGTAAGTCCAGACCAAAATAGGGCATCTCGGCGAGTCAAAAACAGAATAAAAGGCTCGGGAAAAAATAAGGGAAAATATTAAAAAAAATGTACACCCGCTGAGTTGAAAAGCCGCATTGGACAGCTCAGGCAAAAATGGGTATCCCGGTGGATTGAAAACCCGAAAGGGCGAACCACGCAAAATCAAGGAATAAGCGAACAACTGCATTCTGAATTCGTCTGTATCATTCACGACACGGTAAGCTTCGAGAGGATAAAGCATCAGTCATAATCAACCCTCTTCAAAAAGCAAGATGAGAAGAACGTCAAGGTCATACAGGTCATAGCAAAGGAAGCTCACCGGAGCGTCGTCAACATTGCCAGCACCTTTACTTTTTCAATTTGTAACAATCTCCTCATTCCAGAGGATTTGTTTCTTTGAGTGTATTTGCCAATTCAGGGCACCCAGATTAATAAAATCAGATTTTAGTCACACCTCTTCTTGTACATTTTTGTTTCGTTTGCAAAATGTCCAATATCCATTATATAGTATTTGCATAAAAACAAATTAGCCATTTTAATAAATGCTTGCAGGAAATATATTTAATCTCAGGAACATCTAACTCCTATGACGGAATCCGGTAAGGGATACCTCGGGATACTTGTGCGTCTCTCTGTCTTAATAGGTTGCAGGTATTTAATACGCAACATGGGGCATGCCAAGCATCACTTCCCCAGCATACCTCCTCCCCGAACAGTATCTGGAATGCTTTTCCCCATCGGAGTTGTCAAAGCTTCCTCATCCCTAGCACATGTCTACTCAACAGGAGCATCCCCAGCCAATCTCCCCACAGAAGTTCCAGCCTCTCCCCAGAAGAGCAATGCCTGAAACTCTCACACAACAAAGTGACGGAAGCTTCCTTATCCCCAGCTGGGTTTCTCCTTACGGGATATGTTTATCAATGATCTATTTCCCCAAGCAGAGCTATATATCCTAACAGATCTACCAATGATCTCCCCCCAGCTGGGATATCCCTCCAAGCAGATCAGCCAGAGATCCAATCTTCAGTGGGATCCAAATCCCAGATCGGTTTCCCTTTGCATAATCATAGCATTCGCATCATTTTTCCCCACAAAGTGAAGCATTTCGTCTAATACGGAGCATTACGGCAAAAATCAAACATTTGCATAATCACAAGCCAGGTTCGAGCCAGTCACCTGCAATTACCATCAGTATTTCATCGGCAATGTATATAAAAACTCACATCCCTTGCAAGTAAAAGCCAAAGCGTCCCCTTTGCACTCTCCAACACAAATGCCTGTTTATATATATACTCTTTCGACACTCGTCCGTGTCATATCATTCCCCTGCAGATATAAGCCAAAGTGTCCCTTTGCACTCTCAAACATAGATACCTATACATGCTCTTTTGACACTCGTCTGTGTCACCCTTCCCCAGCACGGTTGCCCAATCACTTGTTGCAAACCAAATACTTCTTTATAATCACTCTTGTCAACACCCGTCCGTGTCATCCTATCCCCACAGGTCGCCGAAACACCTTTTACACTCTCACATACAAATATTTGTTCATAACTTATACATATTTGACACTCGTCCGTGCCATATATTCCCCAGCAAGTTAAGCACTCGTCCGTGTCTTGCTCATACTTCACCAATAGACAATTCTCACTCATACTTATATGGAAGTCTTCGATACTCGTCTGTATCTTCTCTTTATATATATCTTTCCTCCAACAGATTTGACACTCGTCCGTGTTCTTTGTTAACCAGTTGATACTTGTCTGTATAATTATCTCTGAACACGCGTCAGCGTTTGTTTCTACTGATACTCGTCCATATCATGGTCTTAAGGATGCTCATCCGCATCTTTAATCTATACGCAGCGTCAAACACTTATACCGTTTTATTCTTAAGCGTAAGCACTCGCCTGTGTTTACCATTCCTCAGTAAGTCACCAACAAAACAAATTTCTTCTATCCGACATTCGTCATATGTCGTGATAAATCCCGAGAGTAGCCGTACCCTTCCAGGTGATCGTCCTTCACCTTTGGATGACCGTCCCTCATCCTTTCCCCAGTGGAGTCTCCATTATTGGAACCCTTTTTCGGCATTCGTCCTATGTCGTGATATTTAGCAGCCGTCCCCTACTAGGTGATCGTCCTTCACCTTTTGATGATCGTCCTTCATCATTTTATCTGATGGTCGTCCCCATCGTTGATTTTGTTATCCGACATTCGTCCTATGTCGTGATAAATCCCGAGAGCAGTCGTACCCTGCTAGGTGATCGTCTTTCATCATGCTTATCCGATGGCCGTCCCCATCGTCGACCTTTTCTATCCGACATTCGTCTTATGTCGTGATAACGAGAAGCCATCCCCTACTAGGTGATCGTCCTTCACGTTTGATGACCGTCCCTCATCAATATTGAATTTATTCTTTGAAACTGATGGCCGTCCCCATCGTTGTTTACTTTACTTTGCAAACCTGATGGTCGTCCCCATCATTGCCTTTACTTTAATCCCCAGAGAACCTTGTTACTTTGCTTGATGACCGTCCCCATCATGATCTCTTTATTTCCCCAGCTTGTCGGCCGTCCCCGTCATTACTTTATCCCCAGCAGTTGTACTTTGCTCGATGGTCGTCCTCCATCGCTTTCATTTGATAATCATGCTATACTGTCTTTTACAATTTATATCCCTTTTCTTCTTCTCCCCAGTGAGTGCAAATTTTGGAGTGTCTTTGGTATTCAACCACAAGTTATCTTGTTTGTCTGTTAAGCCAGGCGCTTACATCCTGCACAGCTAACTCATGCTTGAATAGGGGCAACTGTAAACACCCCAAATTTTCCCTCACTAATTTCACACCATGGCTTGTGATCTTTCATGTGTGCATAAGCATAAGCATACCACATCATATTGCATATTTGTTTCATCTGCATAGTTCAAGTTCATCTGCATCTAGGGTTTGTGATCTGAGCAATCCAAGATTCCATCTGAGCCACTCCAAGGGCCTTAAAGCATTCCAAGAGGGTCCATGTGTGTTCAATCATCATATTATGTCTCTCAAAGTTCAAGGAAGTCAAGAAATCACAAGAACTGGCAGGGCATGGAAGCAGAGCTAGGGTTTTCACTACACAGATGACCAAAATTAGGGTTTTGGTTTCAGAGGCCTCAACTCCAAATTTTTGGGCCATTCTTGTTTCTAATGTTATTAAGATGTTATAAGTATCATGTGTACCAAGTTTGATGAAGCAATTCATTGGGGAAGTAATTTGTTCACTGGGTAACTTCTTAAGTAAGTCAGAGCAAAATCAGGGCATCTGAGGCCCCCAACAATGGAACCAAAGGGGTATTTTCATCAAATTGAAGTTCTATGATCTTTATTTGATCATTGAAGTGCTTGGAAGTTCACAAAATTGAATAAATTTGAGCTAAACCAAAAGTTGCTAAAAATGGAAATGACTTGTAATGGAAACTTTCCATTTTGGGAAAGTTCTTCAACCTCCCCTTTCTTAATAAAAAATGCTTCAAATGAAAAATTCTTGGTCATGAAAGTTGTAGATTAGGTCTTTCCCTTTTCAAAAAGTACCAGAACATGTTCTAATTCATTATGGAACTCAAGTTATGATCCTTCAAAGTTGGCAAAAATCCTATAATTTTCAAGAATGCACCAAAGAGGATTTTTTGCAAAACCACTTGCCAAGCCATTTCATGACCTCTAATTCATCTCTAAACATCATACCATCATAGTATAACTCATTTTGATCAGAATTGGCCCAAGAATCATGCATTTTCATGCCTTGAACTTCAAGAAATTCCAAAAGGGCCAAAACTTCTCAAATTTGCAAAATGGTATGAATCTTCCCATACATTTGAGCCAACATGCCAAATTTGTTTCTATGGACCTCCTTGAACTCAGCTGAGGCCATACACCCCTTGCAACCAGGCCTGCAATGACCCATACCTCAAGTACAACCAAACTTGACTTTTTGCAAAATCACCCATACCAATTAGCATAGGCCACATCAACTACTCTGACCTATCACAGCTTCACATACATGCCTCAAGGGACTCATTTAATACAACACATTTCTCTGAATCATCTCATACACTCAGATTTCCAAAATCCTCAAGAAACTTTCCCTCTTCGAAATTCATAAACCAGCCATCAAAACTTCAAGCAACCTTCACCATTCAACTCAGCATCACTCATAGAACAAAACCCAACCATTAAAATGGCCTGAAACACACCATACACCAAATATGATTTTCCATCCCCCTAAACTGAACTTCAAAATGAGGCCACATAAACTCCTTTCAAGCATTCCAAAAGCATAAGGGGATCAAGGGGAGTGGTTTAGCACCAAAGAAGAGCCCAGAAAGTTCCAGTTTCGAAAGCTTCAACTCAGGTAACCTCAAGAACATTTTTTCCAGAAATGTGTTTTTAAGTTCTTATATTGTTCTATATGTTGCACTGATCATGGAGATGTGTTTGGTTTTGAAAATGAGCAAGAAATAAGCATGTATTGACTCTCTGAAATTTTGCCCGTGAAACTTGATTGCTTCGATTCTTGTTGTTGTTGTGAAATAAATGAAATTTGTTGCTGGATTCTTGTTTGTTGTTGTCCATTGATCATTTTGGGAGAGTTTGATGCGTTTTAGTGGCGTTTTGAGAGAGATGGCATGAGAGGTTGGCCGGAGAAGATGACCGGAGCTTGCTCCGGTCACCTGAGAGTGATTAGGGTTAATTTTAGGGTTAATTAGGTTAGTTTGAATTCTGACCTTTAGATCATGTTTACCGCGTGTTTGGATGGCCAGGATGCATTCACTTAAACCCTAATCAAATTAATTAAATTAATTAAGATTAATTAACCAGTTTCAATCTGAACCCTAGGATCACGCGCATAGTCTTCCCCAGTTTAAATCCTGGCCTTAGGATCAGCTGACTTTCCCTTTTAATTCATTTTATTTCATTTTTATTCTATTTCTTTTGCATATTTATTTAAAAATAGTTAAAATCATCCAAAAAATATTTCCTTTTGCATTTTTGTTTTAAATATTTTTCTTAATCAGAAAATGATTTTTATTTTATTTTTTGCATAAAAATTGTATTTTTAAAAATATTTAAATGTTTATTTTAATTAATTAATGGAAATTAATTAATTAAAATAACATTTAGGTTTCTAAAAATCACCAAAACATTCATGTTGCATCTTAACACATTTAGAAACATTTTCAAACCCCTCATACAAATTTCATTTTGGTTTTGATCATAACTTGACAATTTTCTTTGAATTTAGGGTTCATAAAATCACATTTTTTAACCCTAACCTTTGAAAAATCTTTTCTGCCTAACCATGACGGGTTTGAAGATGGTTCTTGTTGCTTTGTTTTACACATATCATGTAGTAACTAGGATATTTTTGGCATGAATTTATCTTGCATTTTCAATTTGTTTGGCATTTTACATTGAGGATCACCCAAAAAACCCTAGAAACTTAGGAAATTCATAACTCCTTCTAGGTTTAGCTTATGACCTCCCCCTTTGGATGGTAACCTAGTAGAGGTTTAGGGTTCCTTTGAGTTCATTTTCAATTTTTTATCATGTCATTTGCTTCTGTCTTGGCCATTTTTATCTCATCCTTTCATGTAACCCTAAGTTTGCATCTTCATTTGCATTCATCTTGCATATGCATCCATACATGAACTTGCCATGACATTTCATGCATTCATATGTCATATTAGACATCTTAGGACATGTTAGAATCATGCTTGATCATTTCTTCATTCATTTTCCATGATTTGCACTCATTTCCTTTCATTAACTTTCATGAACTTTCAAACTTCAAAGCATGCCTACATGGCATCTCATTCTTTGTATGATCATTCATATACACTTTGTATGCCTTTGCATCATGTCATAGCATCATTTTAATCATGTTTATGCTTCTGTTTTTGATCTTTGTCTTTGCATATGCATCATTCCATTTCATTTCTTTCCTTATGCATCTTGTGCTAACTTTTCAGGTTAATGGTAAGTTGTTTGAGAGGTGGATTTGCCTTCACCTCCCATTTCTTCTCATCTTTTTTATATTGTATCTTTGCTGAATTTTTGATTGTCTTTGAGTGGGCTAGCTCACTTGTGTTCTTTCTCTCTCACTTTCTTTCTTTAAGTTACTTATCTTCTTAGGAAGTAAGTAACTTATTCTTCTGCTTCCTTCTCCTTTCATCTTGCTTCTCCTTGGTGGCTTCCTTGAAGACTTCTTCTCTTAAGCCTCACAAAACCTAGGACTCCCAAGCATGATAACTTTTTAGGACTTATTAGTTTCCCTTAGACTTTTTCCTTTGAGTCTTCTTTGTGTCTCTCTTCTCATCTCATCATTAGAGACTAAACCTTTAAGGTTTTAGGACTTTGGAATTAGGGTTATGCCTACATCCTTCTCTTAGGATGGAGTGTATAACTTTAATCTTAAGTGTTAAACCCTTAATTTGTTTAAACCTCTTAATCAAATCATCTTAATAATCACTAAGACTACATCTTTTAACTTGGGCCTTACATTAGGGTTCTAATTCTTCCTTTATGGTTAAGAAGGACTAACCCTAGTGTTTAATGGACAAGTCCCCCTCAAGTTGTCTTACAAACTTAAAATTCACTTCTTAATCTCACCCTTAATTAAAATCCATTTAATAAAGGCTTGTTTGTTATGAATTTAATCCCTAACCATGGATTAAGTTGAGGTATCTTCCTCAGCTTAAGTGCTCTCATCTATTATCCTTCTATTAGGATGGTGTAATGGGTTCACTAATCCTTGATTATGGCTTAAACTCATTACTTAACACTAAACAAAAACCCAAAAACATCTAAATAATCACAAGTAGGTTAATGATCTTAATCCTACATCATCATGGTAATTAAGTTGAGATGTTTATCTCATACTTAAAGTATTCTCATTATCCCTAATCAGGGAGGATATAATGAGTCTACAAACCTTTGATTTAGGCTTAAGCTCATTAACTTATGACAAACACCAAAAGCAATAACAAAGTTGAAAACACAAAAGCAAACAATAATCGTCTCCTTCGAGATTCTTTTCTCATCACACTCATTCACAAACGAGAACATGCTTCTTCCGTCTAATGCAAGACAGTTAGCACTCGAGCCAGACGAGTCATACACTTGAGCATAGGCAAGCAAGCAGTTCACAGTCAATTTATCTTTCAGTCTCTTTGAGTCGAACTACGGTTTTATGACTTTCTCATTGCATGAGAGGATACGTAGGCATAACTTAACAGTCATCGAACAAAAGTCTCTGTGTCTTCCCCCTCTTTCAGCATTCTGTCAAAGCCTCAGTTCCTGAGCATTCACACTTTTTGCACTGACACTTGTATATTCTCTTCTTTAGCTTTTGCACACAGATAACACATACCCTACCCCTTTAAACACAATCTTGTAAGCATGGATCCCGTCGAGTACGACGGACAATCTGGGTGCTAATACCTTCCCAGGTTGTAACCAACCCCCTTTCTCAGTTTCTCTGGTTCGCAACCGTCTTATCCATATCTTCCCCGGTTTATGCAGCATTACCTTTTCTTCGGGATAAAAATGCCTAGCTGGCGACTCTATTCAGTTCATTTCCTTTTCTCTCTTTGCCGACCGTTTGCGCTTGTACCGGGATGCAAATCTTTGGGAGCGACAATGATTATTTAATGAATGAATATGTTTGTGATTTTATTGTTTTCATCCATGTTTCATGATGCACTAAAATAAGATACAAACCAAAGGGGCATAAATAGGAATAAATGAATTTGATAAAAAGGCATAAATTTAAATAAGATATGATGTTTAATGTATAACATAGCCAAAATACATAACACTAATATAAATAACTTAGTTGTTCATGACTCAAAGTACAACATAGCCAAGTTGGTCATGTCTCAAAGGACAGCATAACCAAGTTGCTCAAGACTTAAGTACAACATAACTAAAATACATAAAGCCAAAATATGTAACTGATTATTCATGACTCAAAATGCATTAAATATAAAGCCAAAAAAAGGCATAACATAAAGTTCACTAATGTCTACAATGTCATTGGTCGCGTTGGGTCACTTTCTTCTCCATTGAGCTTTTTGCATTTAAGAACCCTTGTTATGTCACTTCTCCTTAACTCCAATTTCCTTGCCACCCTTTGTTTGGCTTGGTTTTTCTACAAAGATACAATAAAAACACAAGCATTAGAAAACATGCAATAAACACAATTGAAACTAATAAACTAAATTCGTTTAACCAAATAAAATGGGTTAGTACTTTAAACATTTGGAACATATTCAACATTTGGAATAGATGCAGATAAAATATAATCAAATTGTGAACCACTTATACCAGAGTCGTGTGTATATTGAACATTTGGAACATATGCATTTTCAACATTGGGAACAGGTACAGATTTGGATGTAACATCATATACATTTGGTTGAGGTTGTGTTGCCTCAAATGCTGCAACAAGATTTGTAACAAGCATTTCAAATTCAGGGCCAACTTCAGTTTGACACTTAAAAGGGTGTTGTTCTTGTGTTTTATTTTCATATGCAACTCCAGTTTGAGGTTGGGTTTGCTCTTATGTTGTAGTTCCAAATGTAACTCCAGTAGTAGTTTTCTTTAGTTTTCTCTCACATTTTAATCATGGAATTAAGGTACACATTGCCATTGCCACTAATATAAAGTACGAAGATAAGTAAATACCTTTCTTTTTTGAACTTTAGGATCAACCACAAGACTAGTACAACTTCTTGCATTATGGTCATGTATCACATGCTTTTTGTAACAATAACTTTCTTATGTCCTTCCCTTGTTAGGATCTTCATCAGGTTCCCCCCCTCCTCAATTTCTTTGGCCTTCCATGTCCTCTTTTATATGTTGGAGGTAACATTTCTTCAAAGTCAACCTCTAGCCACATGACTTTTCCATTAATTAGGCTTACATTAAAATCATAACATGTTACATATGTTTCCTTAGAATAATAATCATCCACAAAGTCTTTAGGGAATTGGTTCCTAATACCAAATACATATATTGCATGGCTACAAGGTAGGGGTGGACAAACAGGCAGGTTTTTACAGATTCAGATCCAAACCCTCAATAAGATTTAATCCATGGGTATTATTTAGAGAACCAAATTCATCTGTTTGATTTACGGTTTGGTCGGGTTGTGGTTTCTCGAATTTTACGGATTGTGTGGTTCAGATAGTTCAGATCCGTCGCAAATTAAATACATACTTGCAGTGAAATAAAATCTAAAATCAAATTTACTGAAACTCTTACATAGAACAAAAAATACTCTGTAAATCTGTAAATATATAAATATGAAGTTGTTCTTGATTTTTATGAAAGTAAATCTCACTTAGCTTCAATGTTTTCAACTTGTTTTAGAAAATAAAAGAAAAAAATAAGGAAACTTGAATGGTTGTTTAGTTGTAGTGTTAATGGAAATGAAAGAGAAAGAGAAGTGTTTAGTTGTAGTACATCATAGAAAGAAAGAAAAATCAAATACACTTACTTCTCATAATGTGAAGAAAAAATAGAATGACTATGATGATAAAATAAAATTTAATATAGTTAATGTTAAAAAGAAGTTTTGAGAATGTAATAATAATTAAGATGAACACGTGAGAATACAAAAATAGTTGAGTACGTACATTTTTGTGGGTTTCAAGAAATTAAAAAATATTGGTAATATCTTGTGTCAGGTTTTTTGAAGATTATGTAGATAAATTTTTGAACATAATTTATTGGGATTTGATAGGAATGGATAGAAATCATACTAAATAATGTGATAAATTTTCCACTTATGGTCGATGACAGTTCCCAATGGATGAAGAATTATCAACTGAGTTCGACCAGCCTAATCCATTGTTAACTATGAAATACAATCTGTTGACCCTTAGGTTTGGAAAAAATCGACCGAATTAATATTTTCTTAAGCTGTTGAACCGGGTTCAATCAGATCTCTATTTTGTGTCCACCCCTACTACAAGGTATGCCAACTATTTTTCATAAATTATAGGTGCAAGTTCTTTTAAGACCATTATAAAACTATGTCTTGTATGAACATGTTCAACTTGGAAAATTGTCTCACTGAGCCAATTTGGAATTCAATTACCAACATGTTCTACTTCTTTATCTAACCCAAGTCTTGGTCTAGGCATTATCATATGTTGCCACATATCGACTCTTTCTCTAAAGTTAGCATTACTATTCATGATGTATTTTCCTACCCATTCACACGTGGTTAAAATTAGGTTATCCCTAGCCATTAATATTGTGTAATTAAATGCTCTAAATACATAATTCAAAAGCATATCAAATTTGGGAAAGAAAGAGAAAACATGCTTACACCATGCTTTGATAGGTATTTTAGCAAGCCACTCCCAATCCTTCACATTAATCCTCTTCAATTCTTTCATCCTAGCTTCCCATGCTTGAATATATTTTGCCTTTGATGTTGCCATCATCAAGTCCTTATCCTGTGTGCCTCCACCAAACTTCTTTTTGAAATTGGAATATAAATGCCTAAGACATAACATGTGCTCTACCCTTTAAAACATTTCTTCAAACATAGGGATTAAACCCTGTAATTCAGTCCAGAAGAAACATACATAAGGGATGGAATTAAAAAAAACAAAATTTATAAGGGATGAAATCCAACAGTCAAACATGCATAAGGGATGAAATCCAAAATTCAAACATGCATAAGGGATGAAATCCAACATAAAAACCATTAATGAAATGAATCTTTTGTTGGTCAGATATGAACACCCGTTTTTGTCTTGGCTAGTGTCCCCCTAAAGTAAAGTAAGGAACCACCTCCATGAATCCTTTGTTTCATTTTCACAAACACTGAAGGCTAGGGGATAAGATTGGTCATTGGGATATCTCCCAACATTAATAAATAAGGTCCCTTAATATTTTGTTTTAAGATAGCATCCATCAACACCAATGAATGGTCTTCAAGATGTAGAGAACCTCTTCTTAAGACCATCAGTGCAAAAGTGAAACTCCCAAACCTTGGTTGCATGGTTGGTCCAACCCTTGTCACATTAATTTGGCAATTGTTCCCTGAATTTACCCTCCTTAATTAATTTTGTATAATATCTCCACAACAAGGTATATTGTTTAGCTGCATAACCTTCAACCAATGCTTTTTCCATTTTCTTTTCCTTTCATGCTCTATTCAAAGTTATACCAACTGAGTAATTACTCCTATTGTCAGAAATAATATCACAAATCTTGATTCCATCAGAAGATGCCCTCCTGGCTGCCACAGTCTTAACAATCCACTTGAAATTAACTGATTTATTATTCAATACCCTAGCATATGTGTGAGCACCAAGACATCTCTTCAATCTATACGTGTATTTATTCCAAACCTTACTAACAAGTTCCAAAAAGCCACATTTTCCCTTGCAAATTACCCTTACTTTAACCTGGTCATTTTTTCACATACTTTAACTCTCCTATTTAATACTGACCATTCATTAATTGCCTCCTTAAATTCATCAAGTGATACAAACTCCATCCCACTTTGAACTTGTAATTCTTGTCCAACTCCTCCATGTTAAACCTATGATACATTGGTTCGGTCTCTTAATATGAAGCATCAGGATCACTGCTACCAAGCTCATCACTAGCATAATTAGTTTCCATCTCTTATTTAATAACACTGGATGAACCTACAATATCATCACCAAATCTTAATTTCTTTGGAGTATTCTCATGCTTCCTTGCTATTTGTTTTACCATTTATTTTCCCCTCAAATTGTTTATCAATTAAATCAAAGTCATCATCCAACTCAAGAGCCCTCTCATCCTCACTATCATCAAATGATATATCACTAGCTTCAAAGTCATTATCCTTGTGTTTATCTTCTTCAGCATTAACATCACCTTCATCTTTAACAACACTATCATCCTCAACCTTAACATCATCCTCAACAATAACAACACCAACATTGACAACACAATTATCCCTACCATTAACATTAACACCATCATCATTAACACGGCCTACTTCTTCAACATTAATAGAGCCATTATTAACTACCTTATGCTTAATATATATGTCCACTATAGTTTTCATTTCAATAACAAATTTAGAAATCTCATTAGCATCACTATAACTAACCTTCTAGTGTGCCTATCTGATTCATTATTATACCACCATAATCAATATTCAGAATATTCAAGCTGGCAAAGGTCTTTCACGATACCTGTTACTACAAAGGAGTTCCACTTATCAGGATCAATGTCTATTATATGTTCATACCCATTTATGTAACATATTACATTGTCCCTTACAAATTTTCCCCCGTAATGAAAGTTAGAGTAAAAATCATACCTTTTTGCATCAACCACCTTGCTCAATTGCGCTTTTTTTGTGTCTACCAATTTTGCTTCCCACGGACTCGTCTTCCTCGTAGTCGCCTCCCACCTCACACAGAACTCCCAAATGTTACTATTTCTGAAACCCTAATTTGCAAGGACTAAAACTAAAACTGAAAAATGTAATTTTATGATTTTATTTTTGGTGGGAAATATGTGAACTGCGTGGAATATTATGTGGCATGAGATAAATTTAAAAATAAAAGTAAACTCAACACTGTCTACCACATATATTTTTTTAACAGACCTTTGACGTTAGAGATTAACTCCAACAAGAAAGTAAAATGTAGGGACTTCAAAAAAAATTAGAGACCAAAATAAAAAATTTATTAACTAACTGGGGTCAAAAGATGTGTGATCAATAGAAAAGATTGATCGTTTTCATTAAGATTGAAGTTTTTCATCAAAAATAGTGTTTAGTTAATTGAATTGGTTGATGTATTATTTTGGGCCCGTTTGTTTTGTCTTTTCTTTAAATGATTTTTTTAGTGTAATATAATTTTATGAACAAAAATTTTACAAAGAAACTTTTCATAAAAGCTCCATATGAAAATTTTGTTTGAATAGTTATTCTTAAAATATTATTTTAGATATTTCATTATTTTATCGGAAAAAAATTTGAATATCAAAATTTCAAATAATCACTTAATTTTGAAGTTATTTCAAATAGATTTTCATAAAAATCATTTTCAAGATACAACATTTTTCAAAAATTGTGATTTCGACTATGTTTTGATCTTCAATAATTTATATTTATGTTTCGCGATGTCAAAATCTTCCAATTTAGAAAAAATAAATATAAAAAAAAACTTGTATTTTCTTGAAAAACGGTTTTACAAAATTCATTTTCAAAAATACAAAGAAATAATCCATTTTTTTAAAAGAATATTTATTATAATCTAAAAATATATTTAACATAATTAGGAATGAATTTTAAAAACACTTTAAAAGTAAGAAAAAGAAATTGAAAGATCATTCAATATTGCTTGATGGCATAATTTCAAATTTTGAAATGAATGTTTAGGTAATGTACACTTTGGATCCACTCTCCTTCATTTTTCTCTCCTTCCCTTGAAATGATTTTTATTTTTCCTGAAATTGAAATGAATGTTAAGGCAAATTAATGTCAGAATCACGTGGAGTGGGGTTAAATTTCTGAAAATGTAAGTTTGTTTGTGTAGGAAATCTGTCAGATTTGGGATATATATCAGAGAATAATGGTGAGAGAATAGTGATGGCTCCATTTTCTGGAATATTGTATACACATAAATGTGAACATAAATAATAGACAAAGTTGGTTGCAATACTGTATATAAATCTTTTGGAATGAATAGTACGTTGGAATTTTTTTTATAAACTTGTATTAAATATGAGAATATTATATTTTTTATTCATTTTTCTAAAGAAAATGTTTGTGATAATTTATAACAAACAAATCCTTGGTCATTCAATAAAAATAAAATAAAAAACTAATAATAAATGTATCATAAATTCTCTTATTAAAATAGTTTTAATCTCTTTATTTTTAAGTTTGGAATATTAGCTCCAATTTTTCCAAAATAATAGTCATTAATGACATTGAATTAAATTATTTATAATATGATGTTAATGATCTATACAACAAATAATGAAGTGAATTTCAATCATATTTAGGAAGCCTATAAACAATTAGGTTTTCCTGAATCTATCCGAAAGGATTATATTATTATTTTGGTCAAATTTCAAGAGACAACATTAAAGTTGTGGGGTTCATAAAATTTTCTATAATCATTGTTGTTGAAGAGGATTCAAAGTAAGTTAAAACAAGGCTACGAGTAGTTGAGGGAAGATTGACATATAACCTTATAATTGGAAAACGAAATTTCAATGCGCTTGAAGTCACTAGTTTCCCCTAAAAAATGGAGAGGGAAGCAATGACACATGCATATCATAAAGTGGCATGACAATGCTTACTTTTACAACCTTGAAAGAAATTGAAAAGATCTACAATAATCCCTTAACTTTCTCTTGATGTTTAGTTTGTTCCTTTAACTTTAAAATTTGTAATTTTGATCCTTTAATTTTTTTTAATGGCGTCACATTTGTCCTTTTGTTTATTACCGTTAGTCAAAACTAGTAAATCTCTTCCAGATGGTATTTTTCGTGGTGACGCGGATATAATATAGGATTATTACCGTTTTACCCCTATCATATATAGGTCATTTCTGATTTACTTCTTGTAATTTTTTTTTCAAAAACAATCTTACCATTTCAAAAAAAAACTAACAATTTAATCTCTAAAATCAAAATCTGCAGGTTTTCTGTGGATTTTCTTTCGGATTTACCTTCGATTTGACTTTAGGGACTAAATTTTTAATTTTTTGAATTGTTTTTTAAAGAAAAAAAATTTACCTGGAGGTAAACCAGAAATGACCTATATGGTAGGGGTTAAAATGATATTAACCCTATAATATATTTATACTATATATAAAGGGGATAGAGGTTTTTGGACTGACTATTTTTTCTCCCAAAAATATCATTTATTTATTTTTTAATAAATAACAAAATACAAGTAAAATTTGAGTGGTTAATAACTCCTATAGATTATCAATTTCATCTAGGGATGTCAACTTGCCCCATTAGTGGGGATCCCCGCGGGGATTTCCCGTTTGGGCCCCAAAAGATGAAGAATTTTTCCCATGCGGGGATGAGGATCGGGAACAAAGTCCCCCCGAAGACACTTTGGGGATGAGAATGACGAACATATCCCCCGCCTCGTGGAGTCTCCGCCTCGCACTAGAATGTCATAATATTGTAATTAATATATGATTTAACAGTTCTATGTAGGTTTATTTATCTTTTCAAATAACTTGTTTTATAAACAAATGTAAAACACATATGTAATGTTAGTAAAAGAGAGATCTAAATGATTATTTTAATTTTTTTGTTTGAAAATTTGGTATTCATGAATCTCTGGATTAAATATTGCTAAAACAATATATTTATCGTAGATGATTAATTTATTAATTTATTGTGGTTGGTTTTTGATTTTTTCTATTAATTTAGTTACAAATAATAAATAAAAGTTTATGTTTATAAATCTACATAAAAACTACGGGGATCCGCAGGGATCCATTGGGACGGGGCTGGGGGGACAAAGTTCCCGCCACAGGGGGGACCGAGATGGGGATGAAGAGTAAATTCGAGGGCAGGGATTGAGATGGGAATGTATCCTTTGTCCTGCCCCCATTGACATCCCTAATTCCGAGGGCAGTGATTGAGATGGGAATGTATCAATCGAATTTTCAATAGACTATTTGACAAACTCCCAAGTCTTGTTCTTCTCGGTTGACCTGAGCTTTCCTTTCATGGTTGTTAACTGATTCAAATCATGAATGGCTTGATCCAAATTGATTGATTATGCTTCAACCATCATCATTGCTTCTTCTATTAAGTCGCCGTCTACATTGAATGCTTGATATGAAAATCTATCATATCTGTTAGAATTGCGGGTATGATAATCCAGGATAAGTTCGAAGAATCGTGTTCGTACACTTTCCGAACAAAGTATTTCGACTCTGTTCTTGCCTGGGTTCACGAAATCTTTATGGGGATAATTCTTGAAGAACGAATTGTTTCTGGCAAAAGAAAATTGTTCAAAATGTAGAAAGTTTTCGGTTTTGTTATCTATATGCAAACTGAGGCCAGATGACTCCTTATATAGGTGATCAATAATTCAAAACGAAAAGACACTTCGGAAAATGGTTGCGTCTGTAGGGAAAGGGTTAAAAATGACTCCTTATATAGGAGATCAATAATTCAAAACGAAAAGACACATCCAGCCAGGGGCTCTGCCCCTTGGAACCCCACGGGGTGCTGCCCCGCACCCCGCCAGGGGCTTCGCCCCTTGGAACCCCAACGGGGCGCTGCCCCGCACCCCGCCAGGGGCTTCGCCCCTTGGAACCCCGTTTCAATTATTCGCATTCAATTATGTGTTGGCTCGACGAGCGTGCACTCCGCACTACCCTAACTCGTTTCCAAGCTTTAACGCATAATTACATCAACCTGTAGTAAATCACATTACTACTAAAATACATTGATGATACTAAAATCACCAACAAATCCCCCCCATTTTAGTGTAATACTTGATTTAATCAGTATATACAATAATATATACAAGGATATAACACACAGGTATAACAATCAAACAAATGCATAAATGAAAATGTCTTGCGATTGAATTTTCATCTTAGTACAAATACACATTCCAAATACTCGAAAATCGGGGTGTCATAGCGATTGAACCTGTCAATCCATTTGAATATCTGAAGATATAGTACACATATGTTTCTCACAATACTCTACTATTCATACTTGACATTTTACAAGCCATGTGTCCTTATCCATTAATAAGCATATAGGAAGCCAAGTCCAAGCTTCTTGAAGCGGCAAAACTTCATGCTCATATAGGTGATTCTTTTAATCTTGCACCTGCATTTGCAATTTTCCAAAAGAAATATTAAGAAGATATACTTCAACCTAGCCATCACTTGCAGGTCTGAGCACATACCTTGGAAAGACAAACACAATTGCTCCAATCTCTAACTATGATCTTTCCACATTGAATTCTGCTTCTAACGTTGTATTAGAAGGGAATTGGGTATATCGTAGCTAATCAAGGCTACGAGTAGTTGAGGAAAGATTGACATACAACCTTATAATTGGAAAACTAAATTTCAATGCGGTTGAAGTCATTAGTTTCTCCTACAAAATGGAGAGGGAAGCAATGACACATGCATATCATAAAGTGGCATGACAATGCTCTACTCTTACAACCTTGAAAGAAATTGAAAAGAAATATAATAATCCCTTAACTTTTTATGGATGTTTAGGTTGCTCCTTTAATTTTAAAAGTGTCATTTTGATCCTTTAATTTTTTTAATGACGTCACATTTGTCCTTTCGTTTATCACCGTTAGTCAAAGCTAGTAAATCTCTTTCGGGTGGTATTTTTCGTGGTGACGCGGATATAATATAGGATTATTACCGTTTACCCCTACCATATAGGTCATTTCTGATTTATTCCCTTGTAATTTTTTCTTCTTTAAAAACAACCTTATCATTTCAAAAAAAAACTAACAATTTAATCTCTAAAATCAAAATATGCAGGTTTCCTGTGGATTTTCTTTCGGATTTACCTGCGATTTGACTTTAGGGACTAAATTGTTAGTTTTTTGAAATAGTAAGGTTGTTTTTGAAAGAAAAAAAATTTACCTGGAGGTAAACCAGAAATGACCTATATGGCAGGGGTTTAAATGATATTAACCCTATAATATATTTATACTATATATAAAGTGGATAAAGGTTTTTGGACTGACCATTTTTTCTCCCAAAAATATCATTTATTTATTTTTTAATAAATAACAAAATACAAGTAAAATTTGAGTGGTTAATAACTTCTATAGATTACCAATTTCATCTAGGGATGTCAACTTGCCCGATTAGTGGGGATTCCACGGGGATTTCCCGTTTGGGGCCCAAAAGATGAAGAATTTTTCCCTTGTGGGGATGAGAATCGGGAACAAAGTCCCCCCGAAGACACTTTGGGGATGAGGATGACGAACATATCTCTCGCCTCGTGGAGTCCCCGTCTCGCACTAGAATGTCATAATATCGTAATTAATATATGATTTAACAGTTCTATGTAGGTTTATTTATCTTTTCAAATAACTTGTTTTATAAACAAATATAAAACACATATGTAATGTTAGTAAAAGAGAGATCTAAATGATTATTTTAATTTTTTTTTGTTTGAAAATTTGGTATTCATGAATCTCTGGATTAAATATTACTAAAACAATATATTTATCGTAGATAATTAGTTTATTAATTTATTGTGGTTAGTTTTTGATTTTTTTCTATTAATTTAGTTACAAATAATAAATAAAAATTTATGTTTATAAATCTACGTAAAAACTACGGGGATCCGCGTGGATCCATTGGGACGGGGTTGGGGAACAAAGTTCCCGCCACAGGGGGGACTGAGATGGGGATGAGGAGTAAATTCGAGGGCATGGATTGAGATGAGAATGTATCCCCCGTCCTGCCCCCATTGATATCCCTAATTTCATCCTTTAACTTCCGCTCACTTTAAAAATTTAGTATAACAACAACTACACTACTCAATAATAGCTACATTCTCACTTTAAAATATTTATTATACAAAAAATTTAAATCAAAATCAAAATTAATAAAAATACTATTTATATTTTTTACGCGTGTGTTTATTTAAAAAAAACTGACAAACAAGCACGGGGTTCCCGTTTGGACGTTGGTAACATAATAATCCAAATGTATTATTTTCTTCATTAATCCATAAAATTTGTCATGTTTCTCTCTATAACTGCAACAATAATTTTACCATGTTGCTTCCCCATTCTTATGACTCTTTGTAACTGCAACAATAACATTGTAATGTTGCTTTCTATTATCAATGTGATATTGGTTTTGGACGGAGGCTCGAACGGGGTTGGCCAGACAGAAAGAGTGTGGCGATGGCAATCGCACGACGAAGCTAGGGTACCTGAAATATGTGTTGGGAGAAAGGGTGTTTTTGAAACAGCTTTATTGATTATTGATTCCATGACTCAGTTGGGTAATGATAATTTGGCTCTTAGTATGTACATTGAGTATTGCTTATTTCGAATACCGTGAGAAGTAGATAATCAAGGATCAGATATTTGCAAGAGGCAATTGGGTGCATGATAATGAGGAAGATGATTCCTTTAAATTATTTGGAAGAGTCACAAGCCTCTACAAGATTGGAAATCTAATTAGAACCTTTAAACATGTAGATAGATGCATTTTTTAACTTGTCATTGAAAGCCTCAATTCTGCAGCAATTGTTGGCAAAATCCTCATTTAATCTGAGCTTTCTGGCATTTTTGAGATGTAAAGGGAGCACTTATTCATCAGTCTCTTTGTATTGATGTTGCAGTTTAGCAAAGAGAGTATCTTTCTCATAGTTTATATACATGTTCACTATATAGGTTATATCTTTTGTTCGATCTAGCTGCTATACCTTTTTCTTCCCCTTCTAAAACTAAATCAAGAAATCAAAGTTTACGAAGTGCAAGTTTTATTGTCTGCTAATGTAGGTTTTGTTCCATTATAACACGCGTGTAATTCAGACATAGAAGGGATGTTCATCCATTCGTTGTTTTGGGCATGCCATTTTGCATATTGTTTGCTCTTTTTCAACTTATGCTCAATGAATTAAAATGTTCATATCGTCTCTTTTTTGCATAAAGTTGTTGCAAGCTCAGGGTGGATGGCTTCAAAATTGGTTATCAGTAAGGGGTATTTCCAACTCATCTATAAGGAAGGGGTATTGCCAATTTAGTTGCTGACATTTGAGGAAAATAGACGGAAGGGACTCACATGGCACTATTTTAAAAGTTAAGGGGACCAATATGCCACTTTTTAAAGTTAAGGAACCAAACTGGATCCTGATCCAAAGTTAAGGGGAAAAAAGGGGGTATTTTTCCAAAAAAAAAAGAGTTAAAGGAGTGCGAAGATAGGTGAAAATTCATATAAAGAATAATTTGAATACATTCTACGTCATTTGAAGAAATTGAAAGAATTAAAAAAAAAAATGGAGTCCAATGAAGATAGCTGAAATTAAAACACATGTGACATATAAAGAATAATTTATTTTAGTTAAAAACATTGAGATTCAACTCAAATCCATTCATTTGTTGTTGGAACAAAAGTTTTTCAAGAAAGATTGGAGAAGAAGAGAGAAAAGAAAGAAAAACTATAAACTAAATTATTAAATTACGATTTGTATTGAGTGAAGTTATTATATTTTGATTTACATCATACAATGCCTTTATATATACAACTAAAGCCCATGTCCAAAAATTATACAGACCGACCCAAGTCCGAAACATACAAAATTACAAGTTATATGTTGACACAACTATATGATGTATTCAGCTCTGTCGAAAACAACAGACTCCTTCACTTCGACTAGCTACTTCAATACAGTCGAATGCTATATTTTCATAGAAAATTGAATTACAACTTAAAACACACACCCCAATTAATATTCTCGAGACTTTTCATCCTGATGCTTCTCTTTAACTCGTTGAACCTGACTTCCTTCAGGGGTTTTCATCCCTGTGTAACGACATTCCTTTAGTAGCCAACTCATTCAAAGAATTATTGATTTGCCCTCCAACGAATCTATTTTTGGATATATATATATATATATATATATATATATATATATATATATATATATATATATATATATATATATATATATATATAAGGATGTGATCATGTGAAGAAAGATGGTTGGATAGCCTACGGTATTGCTACCGAAGGTTGTTGATGTTGATGTTGCAGTTGCCAAGCCTAGGCCTAAACCAAAACTGATTCAGCTGCCAAAACTGCAGACTAAGGCCATTACAATGTGATCATATGATAAAAGTAATGGAATATATGATGATCACTGAAATGAGAGAACCAGGTTGTTGTCCATAACGTTTCTCTCATAAGAAACAAGAAGACGTGTTTCTATGTGTTATCAAGTTTGATCAAGCTTTTACAAGCTTAGAATAAGAATACTTCACGAAATACAGAGAGCATGGGATGTTGTCCATGAAGATGCTCCTGTGAAAAAGAAGAATACTTCACACAATTCTGAGCTACCATAAAATGTAATATTCATAATGTGTGTATAAATTGATATTCTACTCCATTGACTTTTAATGTGTTTACCTAGCTTATGATGAAGCACTCAATTATAAACATTTTCCTTTTACAAACAATTATTTGTTTTCCCTAAAGGACCGAGTGAAGGTCTGAATCTTTAGGAAGACTAGGGTTGTGTGTCTTAGTGTTTGTTAGTCAAAACAGTTGGTTGTGCAAGGTGTTAGTCACAACAGTTATTGTGCAGTTAGTCACGATAGGTAATTGTGCAAGTTGTTAGTCACGTACGGTGTTGTGCATGTTGTTAGTAACATGTGGTGTTGTGCAGGTTATTAGTCACATGTGGTGTTGTGTAGGTTGTTAGTCATAAGTCATATTGTGCAATTGTAATCAATTTGGTTATAGTGGAGTAAGTCCTTGGTTAAGGCAAAATCACCTTGGCAGGTAGACTATAGTAGCTTGAAGTTTTCAAATGAACTAGGATATATCGTGTGTTCTTATCTCTTGTTTATGAATTGTTTTATTTATTTATGCTTTCGCCAAAAACGTTTACAAGAATAAAAACCCAACTCAAACCCCCTTTCTTGTGTTTTTTCACACCTTTATCTTCTTCTAAGGTCCATTTAGAAATGATGTTTTACATCCAACTATGTATCTTCCACCTTTTGTATGTTGTTGTCGACATAATAATTTTGATTGTTCCAGCCTCACCATAGGTGCATACACTTTGTTGAAATAAATACCAGGTTTTTTCAGAAAACCTCTTACCATTAGGCTTTCCTTATACTTGGAAATTTCACTGTTTTGCCTTCATTTCAGCTTGTAAACCCACTTCACATCAATCAAATTTTCGATATAATGTTTGACAAACTCCCAAGTCTTGTTCTTCTCGATTGACTTGATTTTTCCTTTCATGGTTGTTAACCAATTCAAATCATGCATGGCTTGATCCAAATTGATTGATTATGCTTCAACCATCATCATTGCTTCTTCTATTAAGTCGCCATCTACATTGAATGCTTGATATGGAAATATCTCATATCCATCTAGCCTTGTTGAATAAATTCTTGCTCTAGTATATCTTTTAACATTGTGCTCATAGGGTACTTCATTTAGATTGGTTAGGACTTTAGTTTGTTCTTCTTCTTCAAACACAATTGTGACTGTTCATAATTTCTATCGAACTGACCATTACTCCAATACCACATTTTTCTTGCATCCACTAGAACATCTCTATTGATCACCAGATTATCATTGTTTGGTGAATACAACTTTATATGCATCGTTCAAATGATAACCTATGACCACCATAACTTGACTTCAATCATCTAGTTTCTTCTCAATTGTTCAGGTACATTCCTGAAGCACATTGATCCAAACACTCTAAGATGACTAACATTTGGCTTCACACCTATCCAAGCCTCATAAGTAGTCTTCTAAACTATCTTCTTGGTTATACATCTGTTTAGAATGTATATTATTGTCAAATTTTCTTCACCCTAAAATCTCTTTGGCATATCTTTTGCTTTAAACATGATTTTAGTCATATGTAGTATACTTTGACTCTTCCTCTCATTTATGCCAATATATTGATGTGTATAGGGTACAATGACCTCATGCTATATACCTTCCTAACTATAAAATCTAGCATATTCTTGAGAGGTGTATTCACAACCACCATCGGTTCTCAGTTTCTTCAACTTGCATCCACTTTTCCTTTTGACATGCATTTTGAACTCCCTTAATTGTGCGAATACCTAACCCTTCCTTTCAATAAGGTAAATCCACACACACACACACACACACACACACACACACACACACACACACACATATATATATATATATATATATATATATATATATATATATATATATAGAGAGAGAGAGAGAGAAAGAAAGTTTATCTATGAAGGTTAAGAAGTAGTAGTTACCTCCATTCGACCTTACTTAAAATGGTCTATACACATCTGAGTGAACTAACTCTAGCCTTTTCTTCTACCTCATTGGCAATTCATGCTTGAATTCTTTCCTAGCCTACTTTGCTTTGCAACATTCCTAACACACCTAAATTGGTTATTTCACCTGAGGTAAGCCATACACCATCTTCTTCTGGTTGATCATACCTAAACTTCTGAAGTTTAGATGTCCATACATGTGATGCCATAGTCAGTTCTTGTCTCCTTATGTAGTTGAAGCAAGACATATGTGATCAACTGGGTTGATCTCTACTTTAAAGGTCTTGTTGTCTGCCAATGGTGCCTTCGGAATTAACCTTCCATCACTATGATACACATTCATATGATTCTTTTATATCTTCATGTTGTACCCTTTTTCAAGTAATTGACCTACACTTATCAAGTTACTTGTCATCGAAGATACAAATCACACATCAGTGGCGTTGGCTTTTCAACCATATTTTCTAACAACAGAGATGTCTTCCTTTCCACTTGATGTGATGTTCCAGCCATTTGCAAACTTTATCACTTTCTCAATTGATTCATCTAGCTTGGTGAACCACTCTTTATTACCAAACAAGTGGTTATTATATCCCGAATTCAGGTATAACATGTTGGTTTGCCCAATGTTTGACATAGTGTTAGCCATGAGTAACACATCCTCATAATCATTATCTTCAGCATGTGCATATTGCATTTCATCTCTATCTTTTACTAATGTTTCCTTCTTTCTTCGACAGTCTTGAGAATAGTGGCCAAATCCTTAACAATTGTAACATTGCACCTCCTTCATGTCAACTTTCTTCCCAAAATACTTGTTGCCCATGCCTTTCTTGATTGAATAAGAGTAATTCTTTGATTTCTTGATTGACTTCTCATCATTATCAAGATTTTTTCCCTTCTCTTTCCCATATTTCTTGATGAATCTTGCTCGTAGTGCCTATTCATCCACCTTCTCCCTTTCTCAGTTCCTCTGCTTCAGACTTGTCTCATGAGCCTCTAATGAAGCTTGAAGTTCTTCTAAATTTATCTCAGCGAGGTTCTTGGACTCTTCATTATATTTGTTATGTGGAAAAGAAAAAGGTCAATTCAATAGTAATCTACTACGCCAAAAATAGCTTTTCGCAGCACAAATAAGACAACGCTTTTATTAAAAAGCGATGCTATATGTCTTTGGAAAATTCGCTCTAAAAAAAAGCTCTCTAAAGTGTCACCTTAGAAAGCGTTTTCTAAGGTGACCCTTTAGAGAGCGCTTTTTCATAAAGCGCTTTCAAAGGTGATGCTTTAGAAAGCCCTTTATTTTAATTTATTTTTCCAAAGACCTATAGCAGCGTTTTTTAATAAAAGAGTTATCTTTGTTGTTTGACACAACTATACTGAAAATTATAAAGAATCACAAAAAATGGAAAAATTGGGGGTCAAACCCACGCCCTTTAGGTAGGGAAATGAATTTTAAATTATATTAATATATCAAATTATATTTAATATATTTAAATTATATTTAAAATTATTCAAATAACATATTTAAAAATATATGTTTTAGACACAAACATTTTAATTTATTTAAATTATATTTAATATATATATATATATATATATATATATATATATATATATATATATATATATATATATATATATATATATATATATATATATATATATATATATATATATATATTAGTAAATAATTTAAAATATATTTAAAATTATATTTAATATATTTAAAATATATTTTAATTTATTTTAAGCTATATTTAAAATTATACAAATAATATATTTAAATATATATGTTTTAAATACAAACATTTTAAATTATATTTAATATATATAAATTATATTAATAAATAATTAAAATATATTAATTTAAAATATATTTTAAAGATGAGCCTTTTATTCTAGCCTCTCAAGATAAACAAGTGTTCTATGTCAATGATCCGACAAGTACAAAATGGTCTATAATGCTTTTATCTAACAAATTAATTTATGAAAACATTGGAGATAAAGGTGATATTGATGTTGATATTGAATCATTTACTAGAAATGATCAAGATGAAAATATTATAGCGAATGCATCATATACTAGAAATGATCATAATGAGGGTATTTGGATCAATCCAACCATTCGTGTTATTAAGAGACAAGTAGAATATATTCCAACCAAGAAAAGAAAGAGACGTGCCTAAAAAAGGTACTAATGGCTAGTAATGGATTATAGATTATGAATTTTAGATTTGTTCATTTAATTTTTGGATTTTAGATTTGTCATTTAATTTTTGTTTTTTCTTTCTTACATGTATAATGGCTAGTAATGAGGAAGACACACACGAGACACACGAAACACATGATACAAATGAAGCTCAGAATAAAGCTTCGAATGTAGAAAGTAAAATAAAACGTGGAAAAACAATTATGAGGTCAATTCACTGTGCTAGAGACAAAGGGGTGAAATTTGATGTACATTGCAGTGATGAGAACCAACTAATTGAGCCTAACGGTTCAATGTTGGCTTCATACATTGGTTCACTTGTCCGCCAACACATTACAATTACCAGTGATGATTGGAGGAATCCAATGTTGGAAGCTGATAAAGCTAAGATATGGAGTGAGATACATGTACTTAATTACCAAACATGATTGATGTGTTATTAGATTTCTTTTGACTTATACTAACACACTTTATGTTTATATGTGTATTTTTTTGTAGAGGTCCTTTAATATTGATGAAAATCGACAGAAGTATTATCTCCAATTGGCCGGAAAGAGACATAGGGGATTTCGAGCCTTATTATCAAACAAATATCTGAGGGATGATAAAAAAAATTGTTGAAGCAGAACTTCCACACTTGTATGCAGATTTGATCTCACCGGAAGAATGGGACACTTTTGTAGCCAAACGGAAAACCGAAAAATTCAATGTAAACTTGTTTATCTTTACATGTCTATTAATTGTGTTATATACTTGTTTATCTTTGCATTATTTTGTTCTGATATAACTTAAACTTGTTTATCCATGATTTGAGTTCCATTAATTGTCAAAGAGCATCAAAACCGGCATATTCATACAGAAAAGGGCGAAGAGATATGCACGCTTACAACACAAATGACAATTATATATAAATGATATGATCTTATTAATTGTCTCAGTGTGTTATAATTGAATATCTTATTATTTGTCTCAATGTGTAGTTGGAAGAGGAGAAAAGTGAAGAAAAATCTCTTCTGGAACATGTTTTGTGGAAGGCTGCTTGTGTGGGCAAGAGTGGAATTGCTAGTGAAGACATTCATCATATTTATGAGAAATGTATAAATATAAAATTATGTATTTAAAATATAATTAAATTTTAATCCTCACTAATAATTTATGATTTGTCAATGAATTTCAGGAGAGTCTATCTAAATCCTTAACCACCGGTGAGGATCAGGATTGCAGGAGCATTCTTAGTCGAGTACTAAATGTTCTTGAGTATTTCGGTCGGGTGTGGGGTAAAGGATTTTGTGTGACTCCATATTCCTTGTATAAGTTACCAAAAAGAAAAAAAAATCTTAGCAATCAAGAAGTGATGCAATCATTGGAGAAACTTAAAGCGCAAGTCCGTGAATTGCAAAAGGATAAAGAGAGATATCAGGTGGAAAAGTGTGGTTTCGGGTTGAAAGATACTAGTGACAAAGATATTATCAGTTGTGAAAATAAAATTTCTGACGTAATTAGCACATATTTATTTTAATTAAATTAACACATTTATTTTAATTGACCTTTATACACATTAAAGTTATGCATTCACTATTGCTTCAGAGCATTTCCTCTTGTCGCCTGTATTTGTCGTTACCGACTTATCACATGGTTGGCAAGGGAAAAGTGTATAACAAAGTGGGAGAGTTACTTCCCCATAATACACTCCCTCATGGATGTCTAAAAGTGGCAGTTGATATTGATATAGATATGGGTGCGGTACTACCTATACCTGACACGGTTTCAGAGATAACATTATTAGGAGATGCAATAGGCTCGTTTGCTGCATGGCCGTCAGACCTCATTTTCATAGATGATGAGGTAAGGTTAAAACCATTATGAATCTCTTAGTATTCAAATGTCAATTCTTAACCATTATGAAAATCATTATGAACCTTACATGCATTTTTTTTACTATATGGTAATTTTTTTACCGAAAAAAGGGTATGTTGCATCACAACAAAGAGAGGTACATTTAAAGTGTTATTCTATGATCCGAATTCAAAATTTTTCTAATTTTCTATTTTACCTAACTTATATGATTGTTAGATTCCTGCTCAAGCTTCACAACAGGTCGAGAGCAAGAAAAAGGTTCCTGCAAGAACCATGTCGGCAAAAAGAGCTCCTACAAATCGCTTTCGGATGTGTCTTGAGACACTTGTGTCAGTATCAGATGTGATGCAAGGTTGTATTCGTCAAATAGGCATGGACTGATGTGTTTTTGGTTTTCCTCATTCTGAGATAATCGGAAAAGAGGACATGGAGCAGATTTTCAGGCATCAAACATTAGGCATCGCTATTATGCATGCCTACATCTGGTACTCTGATCAATCTATTATTTATTTAGTTGAACAATTTATTTACACATTTCAATGAAAATAGTCTAATGTTTATTATATATATTTTTATTTAAGGTTATTGTATGACAAAATCATGCGTAGGACACAATTTTCAAACAGATTACGTTTCTTTGCTTCCAACCGTGTCAATGCAACGACAATTGGTTTGAATGCAACTTCAGTAAGATACCACTTACTTGATATATATATATATATATGGCGGCCAAAACATAAACTTTGTTTTTTTACCGTAATACGGGACACAAGTAAGATTTTCATTCTAATCTTTGTATCTTTTGTGTAGAAATTATCCATCTAAACTTTTGTTATATTTTACAGTGGACACTGGTTGTTGGTTGCCATTAATCCTACAAAAGAAGTGGTTTATTATATGAATCCATTGGAGCATGATTGATCAACATATCGGAGTATGAAGGATGTCGTTGATACGTAAGTGAGATTGTTCAAAATATTCATGTGTATTTGTATATTTAATTATTTTTGTGAGATTGCTCTAAATTTACGTTTTTCTTTTATAGATCTATACTAGTGTACCGAGCACAAAGAGATGTTCGAGTAGCACAGGCTAAAGAAAACACTATTTCATGGATCCAAGTGTAGGTAGATTAATTTAATTTTCACAATGTTGCTTATTAGTGATGTTACTTGATAACACAAAATAACTATATATTAATTCTTATTTGTTTGTCTATGTGTAGTGTCCTCAACAGAAAAATAACATAGATTGTGGGTACTATGTTTTGAGGTTCATGAGAGAAATCCTTCAATTGGATCGATTAGAGATTCCTACTCAGGTGTGCATGAATTTATAACTTAGGATTTATTTTAATATTTATCGGATATGTCATAATGCATATAATGTAAGAATTGTGTTTTAAGGTATATGATCTATAAAAGTGTTTTAAGGTATAAGATCTATAATATGGAGGAATTGTGTTTATCAGATATGTCATAGTGCATATTATGGAGGAATTGTGTTTTATGTCATAATGCATATTTATCGTATGCATATTATCGGATACTAACTAATTAATATATATTTTGTTTTGTTATGTAGTACTTTGAAGAATTCGCGTGTCCTCATTACACGGTCTCAAAAGTTGGTGAAATTATGGAGGAATTGTGCGAATATATTATAGAAAAAAGAATATTTTAAGGTATAGGATTATTTAACTGAAATGGAATCATTTATTTTAAATGACTTGTGGTATGTAAATATTTATATTGTGATTTCCAGTGATAAATACATAGAATGTTGAAATGATTTATATTTGTTAAGAATGGATTGAAATGAAATGGTTTATATGTAAATGACTTGGTATGTAAATGAAATGGTTTATATATTGGTTTGAAAAAATGGTTTGGAATGGATTGAAATGGTTTATACAGGTTTATAAAAATGTGAATCATACAGGTTTCTGCATAAAAAAATTATACAGGTTTCTGCATAAAAAATGGATAAAATGGATTTTTTTTTTAAAAATCATTAAAATTATACGTAAAGCAATGACATCGCTTTTAAGAAAAAGCGCTCCCTAAAGTCCACAAAAGAAAGTGCTTTCTCCTAAAAGCGCTCTCTAAAGTTATAGAAAAAATAAAATTAAAATTATAGGTATACTTTAGAGAGCGCTTTTGGAAAGCGTTGTCTAAAGAGGGACCAAAGAAAACACTTTTTGGTTAAAAGCGCTCTCTAAAGTAATATAAAAAAATTATTAAAATTTTATATGTATACAATAGGCAACACTTAAAAGCGTTGTCTAAAGGGCCACCTTAGAGAGCGTTTTTTTTTTAAGGAAAAAGCGCTTTTAAATGCCTACTTTAGAAAATGTTTTCCCTTTAAAAGCGTTTTCTAAAGTAAGTCTTTAAAATCGCTTTTTACTTAAAAAACGTTGTCTTTACCTACGACAGCGCAACCTTAGACACCGCTTTAAAGCGCTCTTCTAGGTTTAAAAAAACGTTTTTTTCCTCTTTTTTTTGCCGTAGTGATCATTGGTGAAGTGAAAAATTGTGTACAATTCAATAATATAATATGTTGTACAATTCACTAATATAATATGTATCTACTTTTGTCTTTTATTTTAGTTGTGTTAATATTATTTATTTTAGGGTTAAATATGTTTGTGGTCCCTGTAAATATCTCAATTTTCATTTTTAGTCTCTATTAAAAAAATAATAAATTTTAGTCCCTACATATTTTATATGCATGCAATTTTAGTCCATGTTGTTTTCTGAAATTTTGAAAACTGTTTAATTACCCTTAAACTTTTAAATTTTTGAATAACTTTTTTCATCCATGTTTAGAATACTATAACATATTTCTTTACTAAATTTTAGAATTTTTTAAAATGAGAAAAATTAAATATGAATTTTTTTAAATTTTAAAGTATAATGATAAAAGTAATGAAAACCTCGACTTAGAAATCAAATTTTGAGTTCTTTTTTTTTGGAGAAACTTTTTATAACATTTTGAAGATGTTTGTAAAATAATCATTTAAAAATACACATCGGTTTAACATGAGGGGCTAAAACTAAATGTATAATAATTTTGTAGGGATTAAAATATCTTATTTTTTTTAATAGAGACTAAAAATGAAAATTGAGATATTTATAGGAACTAAAAACATATTTTATTATTTATTTTATTATGATACCTAACACTTCTACGGGTGGTTATCCATGGAAGTTTTAGTTGAAGAATTAAAAATATTAAAATAAATTATAACCGTTAAAGAATAAGATACAAATAATAAGTTGTATAAAACTCTAAATATTGATCGGTGTAATTTGTTCTTCTAATATAATTTAATTTATCATGTTATTGATTTCTGAATTAGATTAAAAAGTTATATATTTAATGAAATAAATATTTTATATAAGTTATAATAAACTCAAATATCTTAAAAATAAGTTTAGAAATATAAAGAAAATTCATAGTTTAATTAAGTCGTTGTCTTGGAATTGATTGACTATTTTCTTTAAGGAGAGGGCCAATTTAAAGTGAACTGTGTGACTTTGTACTCCTTTGTATTATATTTCTTAATCAGTTTGGTAGTTTAGTTGTTGTATTTGTATTTTTTCTTTCTTGGATTGAGTTCCTTGTACTTTTATTAATCAATTTACTTATAAAAACATAGTTAATTTTATGAATTATTATAAATTTATCAAATAATTTATTTGCTAATTATATGCTATTTTTTATATTTAAAAAAAGAGAGAATAATATGTATCAATTTAAAAGTAACTCATTATCTGCTATTTAATGTTTAATTTAAATATAATAAAAAAAACATTTTATTTTCCTTCAAAAATGAAATTTAGGTCTTGGATTCATTTTTGCAACTCAATCTATCATATTTCTCTTTCAAAAATCATTTCCTGTTTGAATTAGAGCACTATAATGCATATGACAACCTAGCCGTACATACTAGACATACAAGACACATGGGTGTAAGAACTCACCACCACAAAATCACAATTATAAAATTATATTTCAGAGTAACTCATTACTCCATCGTTGTCTATGAAGGCACAATAAATTTCAAAACTACAAATTAAATAGAGTTTCTTTCCAAAGGGAAAGAAAAATGCAACAAAAATAATGGCACGAATTTGCAAATAAAAAACACGAAAAGGATTAATAATATTAAAATAAAAATAAGAATAAAAAATGTTTGAAGGAAAATTTTTTGTCTGAAGGACAGATCTTTTCCAGTAGCAGCATAAGAATTTCACCAATATATTGTGATTTAATCTATAATATTTCAATATCTAGATATTTACCTATCCCTAGTTCCCAACTATTAATTTAACTGTATCTCTGAAGCTAAATAGTGTGAAAATGACAAAAGAAATTATATACATAATTAATGTAGAATATCTGTTAAATTTGGTCATGACAGAAACTGAATATCTCCCGTATAATATTTTTTATGCAGATATTTTGTTTCTTAGACAACCATGGGTTAAATGTAGATATTTGTTGCTTACTCAAATAAGTCTTCAATAAGTTTATATGTATAATTATTATAAATTGAAAATATTAATTAAAGAGTATAATCGAAAAATTAAAATTAAAAGTGACAATTATTTTGAGATAAATTTATTTATTTTTTTAAATATGATACTAGTAATTATTTTGAGACAGATAAGTAAAAAAGAACCATGAGAGTAGTAATTAACATATAAATAACCAGAAGTTTAATCATAATTATGGTTTCCATAAGTTGAATGGATTAAATTAAAAGGAGTACTAGCTACAAATTCTTGGATACTGATGATGATAATTTTTGAACATATGCAGATATATATATAAACCATGCAATTGAAAGTGGAAAGAATTTGCTGGTATTAACTGGAAGGCATCAAGGGGGAGCATTTTGTGAAAAAATAGGAGTGAACTATATACAATTCAGTTACTACTTTTTCTCAGTAAACCTAACAACACATAATTTGTTGACTTAACACAGTTAATTAATCGGTCAGAATCACGAGAGGATATAAATGGCTCTAGTTACTTATATTTTTCATTTCTGCATCCAATATAAGGTCTTGTCAACAACATAGTATATAGTAAAGCTTATAGCTATGTACTCGTTTCTTCAAAAACATACTGCCTCTTATATTAGTGCTGAACTAGTATAGACTATACCATTATATCAGGGTCTTAAAGTTTTCGATTTTGGGCAATTAACAATTATTTTTTTAATATTATTATTATTATTTCTCGTTATGATCTGACCTAGTTATTAATTTCATTTTCCTCCAAAAACTAATTTAAAGCTGATAAAAGGAAAAAGGGGCAACGAAACGCATACAAAAGCTCACCCCACTCTGTCGTTTTGATTATAATTTTGTCCCTCTTTTTCTATCCAGTTCTCATAATCAATTTATTTACTGTTTTTGTATTCCATTATCAATTAAGCTGTTTCCTATATATGTATTTAGCACTCCCTTTCTCATTCGCTTTTTCAGTTTTTCTTTTCCATTTATTACCGTTCCTTTTCTCCAGTATACTCTTTTAAATTAGTATTCGTGGCATGTAAAAAGTTTTGTTTTCTTATCTTATGTTGTTGGATTTACGAGAAATATATGCATGAAAAAGCATTTAATTTCATTTTTCTTAAAATAATATCTGATATAAATAGAAAATATTTAAAATTTAATTAAATATTTTAATTGAAATCATGAAGTGGTTGTGATATCTAATGAAAGAGAAAATTTATTATTATTATTATTATTATTATTATTATTATTATTATTATATTTATAATTAGAAACCTACTATTGGCTGTTCATACAAACTATCTTTAATTAATAGTGGGATTTTTATCGGCCTAAAATTCGAACAAAATTCATACTCTAATTTTATAATTCAAGCTCCTAAGTTTATCAGTTTAGCGGAGCAGTCCATATGAAAAGATGAAGTGATATCGTTTATGTGTGCCATCTATTAACAAATGGAAACAGAAGAGCATGGTCAATATAACCATATAATGTCTTATAGAAGTCATGCAGTATATCACGCATACATCAATGTCATATAGTTAAATTAGCATAAAACAAATATTTAAAAGTGACATTAAATAGTTATGCTACCTATCATTCTACACGTGTCTAGTTGTATGGTCTGCACATCGAGATAGTAGTGGCATTTCATTTAGACCTTTAGAAAAATCATCAAGTGCGATAGCGACATATCAGGTTATAGGATGTGGATTATACGCATGTTATGTACAACATCATGAGCTATAGATCCATGACTACTGGAACACGGTCTCTCAACAACACAAAATGATTCTTCACTACATATGAGGATTTAGCTTTCTCTCTATGCATGTTGTGAAAACCGACGATGCATATACCTTTGTTGTTCATCAACTTCTTTATATGATTACACAAGATATGACACATTATAATCATAATTAGGGTATACTTTAAAAATTAACAAACTTCTATCCAATGAAACCTAAATAGAATGACACACAATGTATTAAAAAAATATCTCAAAACATACTTGAATTAAATAAACTCCTAAAACCTAGAAGCATAAATGTCACAAGACGAGAAATTTTTTTATACAAAAAAAAGAAAGATTAAAAAAAAAACATAAAATTTAAGAGCATAAATTTGTGAAACAAATTTGTTGTGTTAAATTGCTAAGAAAAAATAGAATTGATTGAAGAAATCCAAATTTTGATTTCCGTACTAATAATCTCTTTTGAAATTCAAATTTTATATCAGACTTCATATCAGCATAAGTCCAACCCCCATATGTCCCAAACTCAAACCATAACTAAGCAAGAGAAAATGACATTCTATTTCTATTAGATAGAATGTAATGTAGTTTAACTAGAATCTATATTCTATGAAGAAACTACATTCATCAAAATTAGAAGAAGTAAGGTGAGGATAAGAAATTTATCGAACTTTCTTCAAATGTGAGACTTTAAATATAAGAAATGAATTATCAGAATTGATCAATGGACTTAGTTTGAAAGAAGAGGAATACAAATTGATAGATTTTTGAAAGAAATTTGAATTCAAATTTTTGAGAGGTTATATGGGTGGATGTTGACTTGATTTCAAATGTAAGGGAAAGACAAGTTGTGTTATTTAAAAGGGTATATCCAAATTTCAATTGTCAAAAGGGTGTATCTGCATATTTGAATATTGGAATTCAGACATTTTTTATCAATAGTTTGTCGAAATTCATGGTATATCGGGATTTCAAATCCTAAACAGTACAATATTTTTTATTTTTCACATGCAATGAGCAACCCCAAATTTTAAATAGGTTTCCCAATAGCAAAACGGGGCAAAAATCTGCTTTAGCCCCGATATTAATAGTTTTCCTATGTTATAGGTTTATCCATGCTATTTGGTCTGAAATAATTTTATGAAGAAAGAAATGCACCAAACTCTACACATAGAGTTTTTAAAGGTACAACCAGCATTGAATTCAGTATTTGGCATAAGGTAGAGGTTGAAATAGATGATCCATATTCTTCCGCATCATTTTGTAAATTTGTGTCTCAGACATACATTATTTTCCTTATAGGTTTTGTGGGAAAAACTTACATCGCAGCAACAAACAGGATCTTTTGCCTTGGTATAGGCACTTGTATGAATTGTAACCATAGTATATTAAGTCTATACGGGGCTATTTTGAGTTTTCCCCCATAACTTTATGACATCTTACAACATTAAAATATTAAGGGCTATAGATAGGCTCCCCATAAATTTTACAACACCCAACATTACATATGAAGCACGTAAGTTTTCCTAAATACAACAGGTTAATTGCATAATAGTTGCATGATTGTCTTCTATTCAGCTTTAAACGTGGCATCTCGCTAATTCCTTCCAGAGTAAATCAATTTCAGATTCCAAGTCAAAGATCACCTTCTACATTGAGATGAAAATCATTTGCTATTCTTTCATTGCATGAAAGACTCGGCCTGCTGAAATATTTGAGAAAGACAAAAAAGAAACAAGGTTTATCAAAGAAGCACTGAATTATAAATTCGTAGCTAAACAGTAAAACTCGGGAGATTCTAAAGAGCTACCAAATCACTGAATAAAGGAGGACTTCAATGTTGTGAATGTTCTTTCATTTTAGTTCCTTTCAAACTCCTCTGCTGCTTGTGTCCACATGGAATAGGGAAAAAATGTTTGTTTTGGGGAATACTATTAAAAAATTTGAGATCCTCTCCTCTGATCATATAGACATTCCCTGTTTCCGGAATGGTGAACTCAGCTGGATTTCTGTTCACTGTACATGAGATGCCAGGTGTGATCTTTAATGGCACAGAGGTATGAGTACCGTGAATTTCCAATCTGTGTTGCCGGGAAGTTTTTGTTTCATTATAAGACAAGTTACACTGCTTAAGAAATCTACTCTGCAGGGGTGCGTTGGAACTCCTCATCTTTTCTTTCTTTCCAAACTTCGTTGAATTTTGACCATTGGAGTTTTGCACATTGGATCCCGCATCTTTCGTAAACTTCTTTCCATGCTGAGCTGATGAAGATGCACCAAAGGGTTGAGAGCCAATTAAACAGCCATGGGGTTTATCCGATAAGTAGCTTCTGTTGTAATAATCAGACGACTGCCTTTTCAAGGTACCATTGGGCTTAGAAGCACTTATCTCCATCTTGGTATTGCAATCAGCAGGATAAGAGGGTCTATTGAGCATTTGGGCATTAACACCGACATTGAAGGGTGTGCGTGACTGCATGCCTGCATCCATAAGGCTAAGTAAATGCATGGCAGGTATTGTCTCATTAGAATACAAATCCAAAGATCCCCTCAAATTTTGATGAGGCTCTATTCCATTATGTTTGCAAGGAAATGAGTATTCTCCATTCCCCCTGCTGAAGACTCCAGCACCTGTATTCCTACTACTATGCTTTTCTTGGCCTGTAGCATTGATATTTGTGTAGTTAAGATCAATATCCCTCCTCAAGTTCTGCGTATGTACTGCACCAGATCGGAGTGAATTCATGTCCATGTTGTTACTACTAGGTTGAGAAGCAACCTTTTGCGATACATCATACCCTAAGGAAGTGCGATTTGAGGCCAAGGATGCCCAAATGCGAGAAGCTTCATTATCCTGCTGTAATATATTCTTGTGTAAGCTACATCCTCCCAGAGCTTGCAAAGTAGCACTAGAGGGTGTGCGCTCTTCAAGATTTCCATTAAACTTGATATTCCGTGCACTACCAAGCTGGTTAGAAACCATAGGCGAAAACTGGAATTCATTCGATAGCTTCTTTTGGGACTGCGGAACTTCAAATCCAAAGGATGGTTGAGGTGAATATGGATTATTCACTCCTAAATTACTTCCATTGAATGGAGAAAAATAATGATTTGGCTTTCTTTTGCAAGGTTTCACATTCTCTCTTGTGACCATGTTATTTTTCTTAGGTCTTCCCTTTGATTTCTCCTTCTGCCCTTCTTTCAACAAGTTCATCTTCCCTTTGCCATAAACAGCAGTACCAGATGTCATCTGTGCATTCCTACTGATGGAGGATTTTTCAAATATTGAGCATCTATTTTCTACGTCAGGAAGACACCTCTCATACTGATTCTTTGCCATGAGTTCCACAATTTCCATGGGTATATCATCTAGTGTTCCCTGCTCAGACACCTCAGCTGCTTGCTCATTGTATGTTTTATTAATACCTAGCTGTTCCGCAGCTTCAACAGTTTTTCCTGTATTTCTTGCACCAGTAATTTCCTGCAAAAAAGAAATCATGATCTTCCCAGAAACATATATAAAGAAGTCAAAATGATTCATATAGAAAATCTATAGAACTGCAATACTGATTAAAACATTAAACTCTGGTCAGTGGGAAATACTCGCACAAAGTAAAAATTACAGAATACCATTAGTTGGTCATATAAATGATTTCATCTTCGTCCGAGAGGCATACTTATTCAACTAATCATGAAAATTATTCTCTCAGGATTTTTGAGGCAACTTACTTCATAGTGATTTCCCTTTCCAGAAATAGTAGTTGTTGTGTGCCTGAAAGGAATGCTTGATCCTCCAAAAACATTGGTTTCACTGTCTTTTCTATTAAGATTAGGTACTCTTGAAGTGCTCTCTTGAAAAGGCAATGAGAAGGGAAGGCGGTTTTCTATTTGATGGATGCATTTTTTGTTGTAACCATGTTCTGACATATGATTGTTTAAAGAAAGATGCAACCCCTCCTCCAGTCCTTTTCCATTCATCACCCCTTGGACCGATGGAATTGGAACATCTGCAGGCACATTAGACCTAATTTTTATGCCTGAATATGGAAATGAATCTCTGACAAGCATGTCATTTCTGTGGCAGGAAAATGAATTAAGTTCTTCATTGGTTTGCAGCATTTTCCCTTTTTCTTTGGATGGATTGAACTCATTTTCTATTCTTAGGGCGTGGAGAGGAAAATTATCCATCCCTTTCTTTGTAAACACGGAAGGAGTTAGTCTAGAAGAAACAGTTTTAGATCCATATGTCTTATCTGTAGTATACAAGGTGTCCTCATTTTGTCTTCTCTGTCCTTGTTGTTCAGGAATCAAGTAATTGTCTACAACATGATTCCTTTTGTGCTTCTTCTTACCCACAATATGGCTTCTTTCAGGTTCAGATTTACTCCAGTTGCCTTTCTCAGCAACCTGGGAACCTGTTCCTGCTAGTACACCTTTGGAATTGGATTTCTTATTGAAAAGTGTAACAGTTGTTTTTGCATTCCCCTCTAAATTTTGTGCTTCAAATCCGTCCCTCTGAAAATGCATACTTTCCGTATTCTGTACTTCATCTAGGACAATTTTCCTTTTTCTACTCTGACCCATATTTGTTAAAGTCGGATCTCCTTGAAAATCCACCTTTCCTGGGAAAATTGAGTGTGCCTGTGAAGCTGCAGAAGTATTGGAAGTGCCATAAAATGGGGATTCTTGTATGGCAGTTTTTTCTGACTTTGATTCAGCATTTTCACGCAACAAGTCAGTCATCAAACGCACCTTCCTAGGTCTCCTACGAGACACACCCATGGACTTTTCTGAATGATTATCCTGAAAATCATCTTCAACCATATTATCTGTACTTCCGGCAGGCACTTCTTGATTACAAGCAAATGATTCAATAGGTGGTCCAATTGCGTGATCACATTTATCATCTGCCTCCACGGCTGTTGCTACTAATTCTTTCTGGCATTGGTTATCTGCTGAAGGTGTTCCTCCATTACAAATCTCAGCAGAATTCTTATCCGTGTATGTCAGATTGTTAGCAAACTGAACATAAGAAACTCCATTACTTTCACAGCCTGTCCCAATAAAAAAATAAAAAAATTTAGTTGAATTAAAATTTTTGAAATCAAGAACATATTACTATAATTGATATAATATATACAAACTTTCCATTCCAATAATACCAAATAAAATAAAATAAGAGTACTGCTGTTTTACATTAAAATATTTTATTCAGTTGAAACTTGAAACTACCTCTTTTAGTTGTGTGCTCTTCTTGTGCAAAGCTTGGATAATTTTTTGGGGATGGAACATTTTCTACTTGGCAATTGAGATTATCCTCCAATCCGATCTCAAGGTCTGAAGTAAATAAACAAAATTAAACCATCTATTTAAAACAATAAACAAGATACTCTTATATAATTGATCTTGACATTACCGATTCTTCTACTGGGTTCAACTCTGACTATCTTTTCTTTCTCAATACTAACTGGTAGACAGCCATCAAAACCACTCAGTTTGGTATTAAGATCGATATCTCTTCTCACAATAATGCTAGACATTGGATCTTTCTGAATACAAAGTTTGAGAGCCGCATTACTACAGTTGGTATCAGATCTGTATCCAGTAATACAGCAATTATGGTCTGCTTGGTTATCTTTAGGAATGTCTTTGGCAGCATTTTCTTTTTGAGAGTTTGGACAGCGGTGTTTTGGTACGTCTAATGGTGGAAATGATGGTTGCTTTTCAGACTCGTCTATTGGAAATGGCCAACAAAGCTTCCAGTCTTTTTTTCGAACTTCCGAGACATATTCACTGCACTAACAATAATTAAGACAGTGTTAAAGATTCTGAAAGGAAATCAAGAGGCAGTTTATGATTCCACATACGAAACTCTAAACCTAAGTTTTTATCCCGAAGAGATAGTATGGCATATCAACCCCTCCCAGATTAATTACAAAACCGAACACTTAACATAATTCAGACAATATTCAGAACTTTCTAAATTTATGCATTAACCAACCAATTATATTTCTCTTTTTCTTTACAGCAAAAAGATATTGAATATATTCAAAGAAAGAAATGTGAGGGAGTACCATATATACTCCAGCTCAAATTACAAAAGAATTTAGGGAAAACATAAAACTATACAGCCAGACAAGGCACCAAAACTACCAACACACCACAACCAGGTTTCTCTTGATAAGTCCTAATTGACATGCAATAAAAATTGAAAGGGTTCCAACTTCAAGCATAAAACATACACAATACAGTATTGTCCTACAGTGAATAAAAATATAGTAGGAGCTCCTCTAATTCATGCAGTGTAATCAACAATAGACATCAGCTATACAAGATAGTACTATTAGGTACAACACTATATGTTAAGGAAGATAAACTATAAGGAGCTCTATACTATAAACTACACTGTAGTGATTCTATATGTTCTATTCTTCTCTCCTTCTCATCCTAACAGAAGTATACTATGTATTCAAGAATATATATGTGGCCTCAACACTTACCGTATTGAGAAATGTTCACATTTTCCCGCATCCCTCTTAGCAATAGAACTGGCAAGATCAATAGTGATTGAGTCGATCTTGATATATGACGATCCCATGAACTCTGACAATATTAGAATCACCTGGCAAATAATTCTCCACTACTGTGCATGCACATCTGCACAGTACAAGTAACAGCAGCTAGAAGCACCAATATGCTTCCTATTTACACAAATATTAAACTCAAATTAAAGTTCAAAATGGAAACAATCGGTCAAAATGTCAAACACTTGAGTCAAATTATTATTTTTAGTCAAACAAATAGTTGCAGGCATGTGCGAATGCAAGTAAAAAACACTAGTAACATGATAACATCTTAATTAAGCTTTGAAGAAAAATATTAGGGTTCATGCAAATTTAGTAACATGTGGAAATGAAAGACAAGGTCAACAAAGTCAAAGTCCAAGATAAAGCAATATAGAAGTAATGAAAACTCAAAACACAGTTATTAATCACATAAAATGACAAAACTCAACATTATGAAAGTTCCTAAACCCTAGGTCTAATTTAATAAAACCAACCAAAAAAACTCTCAAAGTTAATAATAGAACAATTGTAACGCAACTGCAATAACGAGTAACCATGCCAACCATTATAATTAGTTCAACGATAGAGACAGTTAACAAAACCAAGCAAAGATTAGGGTTTTTTGAAATGGAGGAGAAAATGGTCATCTTACAGAAAAAATATCATCGAATTATAAGAATTAATGCGTGGCGAGAAACTCACCGCAAAAATCGCATAGGAGCTGAAAGAAACCAGATGATGAAACGATGCACAAATATCCAAAAAGCCAATTAATATCCTAGGGTTCACCGTTCAAAGCGAATTTCTCTCTCATCAATAAGAAAAAATTAATTAACTCGATTCGAATTAACAAGTATAGAAAACGAGAAGAAGAAAATTTGGAAGAAAAAAAAGAGCATGAAACGGTAGAATAAAGCAGAAGAGAAGAAAAAAAAAAGGAAAAATGCAAAGTAAAAGCTGAAGTGGACACACCGTAAACAGTACAGTGAGCTTAATATTATCAAACGAAAATCTCGAGATTTATCTGAGAACAAGTTCCCGATCAAGACGGAATCAATCACCGAATTATGAAGAGAAAGCGAAAAATTTGATCTAAAGAAGAAGGCACACGCGAACTCACCTGTGGATCACCGTACACGATCTCTTCCAGCTGCTTAACCGATTCTCAACGGCTTCCCATGAAAATAACACCGAATGAAAGACCATTCGCCGGAGAAGCAATAAAGCTCAGCTCGGAGCTGTGATTCCCTACACCGCCGGCATAATTTGAGCGCGAAATATGCAGAAACCCTAGAGAGAGAAGAAAGGGCTTTCGATTCTTTCGGTAGAGAGAGAAAGAAAGAGAGAGAGAGAGAGAGTGAAGATATAGATGAGAGAGAATTTTTATCTTCTTGTCCTTGGAAGAAGATGTGTTTGTGTATATTGTAATATTTTGTAATAAATGAAAATATAAAATAAAAAAAAGAAAGAAAATAATAGAAAAAAGAGAGAAAAGGAAAACACCATGTCTCTGAAGGAAGAGAGAGAAGATTAGATCCAATGAATAACCTCCACGTGTCGTTATTGTGCGGCTCTTATCACTAACCATTTATAATGGGCTTTGTGTTGTGGACGGCGAGGAAACCCTAGATAGAAGGGTAAAAAAAAGTATTCGCGCGTTGATCTCACGCGATTCTTTTTTCAGCGCTTCATTTATTAAATTTGTACCTGTCGTGTTATCTAAGGTTAAAGGTACTGATCATGCCATTTGCACATTAAATGTATCTCATTGGCACGTGTATTACACCGCCTCTCTTGGAGAGTGGGCATAGGTAGAGTTCTAGACTTTATTTGAAACCCTAAAATTTTGGTATTACTTTTGGAGGGTAACGGAGGCTAAGGCACGTTTAACCCTAAACATGTTCCAGCACATAGTATTTATATTCTGTCCTAAACCAGTAGTGGTAGTAATAGAAAAAATGTTAATGATTTTCTCGATTAATAAAAGAATCATACTCTTTGAGTATGCTTTTTTATTAAGAAAATATATTGTCCTCAAATCATAATTAACTACACTACAGTTTCATAATTCATTTATTTTAAAAAATTACTATTATAAGATACATAATGATAAGCCTATATATATGTTGAGAAAGAGAGAGAAGATGAATATTTGTCCTTATTAAAAATTTAGGTATGTTGTTCGGATCAAATATTAGAGAAAATCTTAAATCTTAAAGAGAATTAATAAAACTCCCAAAACAATAGAAAGGTAAATATTTTTTATGTAAGGATAATTAATCGGTTGAGATATATGTATAACCTAATTCATAAAACATCTCATAGCAATAATAAAGATAATTAAATTTCCATACATGATTTTATTTTGATTCATAAAATAAACGAAATATAGACAAATTAAATTACATTTAATACGTAATTTAAAAAATATATATTTTTTCAAATTTCGAAACAAAATTTATGGATATTATTAATTCTGAGCCACGTACATAAAATAATATAAATCAATAGAATCAAATTCATAATTGTGATTATTGTATATTGTTATCGATAAAAATTTGTGTGTCTTCTAAAGTGCGGGTTTATATATACAGAAAATTTACATTATCAACAAGTTTTTTAAAAAATTTTAAACAATATTTTGTTAATTAAGAAAGTATAAAAATATAAAAATATAATAATTTTTGGCAGAATCTTCTGTATGTGATATTCACACTCAAATACTAATTAAATTGCAATTTCTGTATAAAAAATTAAAATGCAATAAATATATAAATCACTCATACATCACTTTAATTTCCTATGCTAAAAAAACTTACCTAGCTTTAGATAAATAACAATCAATCTCGATTAAAATGGTAAGTGTAAAATTTTGTTTTTTAATTAAGAAATATATGTGCATACAAAAATACAAGGAAAGTGGCTGCATGACCCATGTGACATACATGAAATGAAACCAATGTAATTAAAGAAAGCTGTACAAAAATTTCACACTTGTCAAAAACCTCTACACCTACCCCACATACCATCATATTATACCCAAATAAAACGACCCATCTATATAACCCAAAAGTTTCATTTATTTTGTCCTTGATATAATTTATATTTATCCTATAGTGGAATCTTATGCTTTTCCCTGTCACTTTAATTTGTACAACTTTCTTTCTGATTAGTATTCTCATTTAATATATATATATATATATATATATATATATATATATATATATATATATATATATATATATATATATATATATATATATATATATTCATGAATCCACAAAATCAAATATCAAATATAACCATAAGATTGTATTGACACTAAATTAAATATCAAATGTAACCAAGGGTGATTAAAACAATGAATGCACGGTGTAGTAGATGGGTTTTATGGAATGAATTAGACTCATACAATATAGTGTAATTTTGAGAAATATTTAGAATATGATTTTCTTCCACTTAAATAATTTGCGTAAAAAAATTACTTTAGAAAAGGTCCATGCATTTTGGATTTTTCTCTTTCTTCTCAATAATTTCTCACATAGTTTTTGAACACGAATAATTGTTCCAAATAGTAGTTATTTACATTTTAGTTACTAACTAAATAATACACATGCAGATTTTTATTAAATAGCAAGAAGAAATCATATAAGTAAATAAAAAGTACAAGTGTACAAAAGGTACATTTGGAACAAAGATAACAATAGTGTTTAAGGGCAAGAAACTCATCCAAAAATCTAAGCCGAATCAAGTCAACCAAACCAACACTACCAACAATTGTGAGCTCTCAAGTCAAGTACAAAGATCTTCTAAGAGAGTAAGTTGAAGAGGGGAAATTAAGACCACCTAAAAATTTGTCAAAATTGAATAAGTTCAAGAAAGATAAACATCATAATTAGCTCAAATTAGACCAAATTAGAGTAGTTCGCCATCATAATTGAGTAAGTTCAAGAAAGATAAACATCATAACTCTCAAGTTCAAATCAACCAAATATATATATATATATATATATATATATATATATATATATATATATATATATATATATATATATATATATATATATATATATATATATATATATATATATATATATATATATATATATATAACTTGAATTCACTTCCACATCAAACCGATTATCAAACTTTCCCTATAAATGATAGATTTATTTCTTGATTTCTAAATGGTCCAGATTACAAAATATCAAAACAAGATTAGGCATAGAGTTATTTGTTTCCATATCCAAAATCCTAAAACAGTTTAAAATCACCTAATTTTTTTTATATTTATAATAATAATAATAATAATAATAATAATAATATATCAATGTCTAACCAATTAGTATTGATAGTACATCTTTGTTCTTAAAAGATCATCTTGAACTTTTTCATTTATTTTATAAAATAATTTTAAAATATATATATATATATATATATATATATATATATATATATATATATATATATATATATATATATATATATATATATATATATATATAATTTTATAAATATTTATTGAATATCTCTCATAGAAAGAAACTTAGAAAATTATAGGAATTGTCAATAAATTTAATATAATAAGCAACTTGTTTTAATTCTCTTATTAAATGTCTTCTTTTTAACATTTTTTTATCTCAAATTAATAAATAAAAAATAGCAAATAAAATACAATTTATTATTATAATTAGCATAGTTAATTATTGTAAAATTAAAAAGAGGTAATGTAATCCATAATTTGAGATGGTGAGAGTATTTAGTTTTTGATTTCGTTTTCACGGTTCTTTTTAAATGTATTTCATGGAGATCCAATAGTTAGATTGTGGATGACAGTGTGCAATTAGAAGGTGTTTGAGAGACTAATTTCTTAGAAACAGTTACAGCTGAAGAGATGTTTGATAGGATGGCACATTGCCACCTTTGTTGTGAACATATGCGGATGCAACTAAACATATAGAGTTTTTTTGTCAACAAACTTGAGATTCTTATTTTTTATGGTCACTATAGATTGTTATTTTATTTTAATTTTAACAAATTTTTAAGTCACTATTTTTTCTTTTTATGTATTCTAGCTCTTTTTTATTTACATTAATTTTCTGTAAAGAATGGTACTATGTTATAAAATTTAATTAATTTTATATGAATTTTTTTTACCACTAATTAGAGTTCAACCCACGTTAACATAAACAATCACCACTAAAAATATACTTGAAACGATTTCTCGACAAGATTAAGGTTAAAGACTTTTAAATTGATATAGTAAGATAGAGTTCTAAAATTAGACACAGAAAGTATAAACAAATCTACTAAGATATTATTTTTACGTCTGAAAAATATTATCACATTTGTTGATGTATTTATTGAGAATAATATATCAAGTGTGAATTAGAGTCTCATATTACTTATAAATGTGAAGAGTTAAATATTTATAAGTGTAAGAACTCATACATCAATCATCTTAAGGTTTTTGGTAAATATGTGGTGTATCTCTCACTTGTGTTTCTCTTGGCTCAATAGTGATGTTCCTCATAACCCAACAAATGGTATCAGAGTCTGATTCGTAAAGAGACAAACTTACTATCGAAATGCTCCAAAACAGGTGTCTCGTTGATATCGAAATGATCAGGAAAAAGTGTATCGAAATGCCCAGGAAAAATGTGTGTGTCAATGGCTATACAAGTGTACGTGGACAAAAGAATTTTTATTTGAGGGAGAACATTGTAGTCTCACACTTAAGGAGTAGTGTTGAGAATATGTCAAGTGTGAGTTGGAGTTTCACATTGGTTATAAATGTGTAGAATTGAATATTTATAAGTGGGAGAACCCAAACACTTATCATTTCAAAATTTTAAATGAATATATATGGTGTCTTTCTCATTTATGTTACTATTAATTTAATATTGATGTTTCTCCTCATGACCCAACAGTATCAAAAACAATTATGACTTTAGAAAGTCCAGATCGACCAAACAAAAAAATACTAGTCTCTCAAAAACATTTTTTTATGGTTATTTTTGTTTTTGTTTCTGTTTGTTAGTTATCTTTTATCACTTTTTTCTCTTGTCATTCTCTTATGTGAAGATCATCTATTGCTTCATCTATTTTAAAATAAATCAGCTATTTACTAAAAAAATATTTTAAAATGTGTGGTTATTTTTAATTTTAGATGCAATAATAATTCATTGTTAAAAAATATACTCTTTAGTTAATAATTTGTTTTGTGTCAATTTAACATATTTTATTTTGTATTTATATTAAAGATAAATGCCCTAATAAATTATATAAAAAAAATTAGCAAAAATATAATTTTTTATTTTATTTATATATTTTTAATATGTATGTAATAGTATTAAACCAATTATTTTATATAGCTGAATTATCATTTTAAATATTATTTATTTATAATGAAATAGGTCATGATTAATTGAAACAATATTATTACTCCGATTATGGAATACTGAATTGAAATAATTGTTTGAAGTTAGCGCATTACTAAATAAACGAATCATTTGCTGTACTTTAATCTTGCTAAGGATTCTATTTAACTTTAAACTCTTTTTATAGATCTACTGAATTGAAGATTAACAGTGGATGCTTCTAGATCTAATGGTTCGATTCACGTATCAGATCTGAGAATTAGAGAACTGGATCTCTGTAATTCAATTAATAATTGATTGTTCAGTATTTACCTAGCTGCTATAATTTAAATACCCTAATCGATGCGAATATTTCAAACTCAGATTTGAAGAGAGAATTGCATATATTGGATTTAATCATTTAGTTTAACTGAAGAAGCCATGGAGAGAGATCAGAGTTATATATTGGAACGAAAACTGATTTTAATTTAGTTTCAATTTTGACTACCTGTCAGGTCGTTTTCATGTCTCTAATAATTCCTAAGGCTCTTATCAGATAAATTGCAGATTGTACCACAAAAGCTGAGAGGAATAGGGCCCTTGTTCTTTTATAATTTCGGTGACATAGCTCCTCTATAGTTTTCTAAGTAGAAAACCCAATATTTTTTGCCAAAGAGGGGAGGGGAATGAGAGATTTTGAAAGGAAAAAAGAAAGTGATTAATTAAAGAAAATCGAAGGATTTAAGTGGATGTAATTTTGAGATTTTTTATTTTATTATGATACAAAAACTTTTTAATTTGAAGAATTTAAAAATTGTATTGAATGAGGAGTTTGAATGAAATATTTGAAAGTTACAAAAATATTAATTTATTATTTTATATAAAAAAAAATTAATATTATAAGATTCATTTTTTTGTTTAATTTTTTTTTTTGAATTAGAGGTGGTAATAAGTTAGGTCAAATCTTAAGGTTTGAACATGATTTATGAAATATTTTTAAAAGTTGAGTTTGGTCCATGACCTAATATAATTTTTTTTCTTTCTTACATGATTTTTTTAAAAGTCTCATCTGTATTTAAAACCTATTTAAAAATATGTCTCACTTTTTGAATAGTTCATTTTATCTTTCTTTTACTTAGACAACAATATCTTTTATATTAAATTTTGGTCATTTAGGTAGAAAAATTATTAAATAAGTGCTATTTAATAATATTATATTGGTATTTCATTAGATTATTGGGTTAAAATTATTAGATAAATTAACTAGAAGCTAAATGGTAATATTATTGAAATAAATATTGTGTATTAGTTATCATTGATGGGATTATTGTATTTTCATATATTTTATCGTTATTTAGGGGTATTATTAGACGAGTATTGGTTTATTTTGTATTATTAATTAAATTTTCGGGAAATGCTAACATGTGTCCTAAGGGCACATATTAATAATCTATTTATAGAAATATTCTCTTGAAATGTGTGTGTTTAATTTTTTAAAATTTTAAATATACTTTAATTGCATTTAATATTTACTAATTATAGTATCCTTAACATGTGCCCTAAGGGTACATGTTAGCATGACCCTTAAATTTATTCTTCAGTGAACTCAGTTAGGCATTAGCCCAAATTAGCAAAGTCCAAAAGGGGGTTCAGAAACCCTAGATTGTGCATGATTGGAAATCAGATTGGATCAAATTATTGAATATAAATAAGAACTTTTTAAGTTTACTTTTAGATACATCCAAGAACAAAAAGTATACTCCCTCCGGTCTCATATATAAGCAAATTTACAACAACAAAAAAACCTGTCCTTTAAGAAAAATGTTTGAATGCATTTAAGTCTTATACTCTTTCTAATTTTACCCCTATTTTTTGTTTTGGAAATCGTTAAAAACATATAAATGTGTAAAAAGGTATGGATATATTTGAAATAATGACATTGAATATAATAAATATAGGTGATTTTTGCTTATATTTAAGACCATAATTTTTTTTGTAAAGTTGCTTATATTTGAGACCGAGGGAGTACAACAAATCAGACTAAATATATAAATCAAAGTTGTTATAATTACAAGTCAGAAACCCTTATTGATTTACAAATCAAATCATAAACTTTCCTAAAAATAATCAATCTAATTAAAAGTTAACCTAAAAATAATCTATATAAACCTAAACAAAATATGAAAGAAAAGGCGAGAAAACAAGAAAAACGCTAATGATTATTGCATATGCAAATCCTTAACATTCATATAAAGCATATCATCGGAAGTGTTTAGAGTTTCACATTGAAACCTTAATTCACTCACGCTTGACCTTCCACCAACATATCCAAAAAGTACCTCGCGTAAAGGAGAAAGACGAAATCAGAAGGATGGGGAGACAAAGGATTAAATAAAGGTTAAATGAGCAGTTTTTACCTTCGATGAGGGAAGTCACGCTCCCATAGGTTGGTCTTTACCTTCTCCATATTTGAATCTCTGTTGTTTGATATTTACTGATATATAATAGATTTTATATTTGCATGCATGTTTGCTTTTGATCGTTGTTCACTACTACAAAATGCACAAACAACAACGCCAGATTTACAACGGATCCATATATATTGTTGTAATAGGTTAAAAAATTGCGCGCAGTGAATAGCTGGATGTATAGACAGTAATATAATGACGATTGACATAAAACATTGTAGTAATAAATGAAATGTAGCAAGCTTTGATTCCCTGCAACTACATTTTTTTTTCATTTTTGAGAGTACATTAAGCGTGTGTCACTTAAGTTTATTATTTAAAAAACAAATTGTAAATGATTTTACAACGGTTAAGTTAAAATTGTTGTTAGTGGACTTAAAATTCCACTACGGTTGGTTTCTCCGACCGAGATTAAATGCTTTACTAATAAATTAAAAATAAAACTTATTTTGTATTTCTAGCTTTCATAAGACGCCTTAATCGAACAAGCAAGCCAGAGACGACAATTGTGGTGTAATCTTCGTATCCTTTCATTTGGAGCTCAAATATTCACCTTCTTCGTTCATTTGATTCTTCAGCTTCAAAGTACGATACTCTTCAACATCTCCTTTTTTCTTGGTTTATATTATACATGCTCAAATATTCACCGTCTTTATTCATTTGATTATTCAGCTTCGAAGTACAATACTCTTCAACATCTTCATTCCTTACCTTCATTTGATTATAGCTTCGAAGTACGGTATTCTTCAACATCTTCATTACTTTTTTCTTTGTTCATATTGTATATGCTCAAGTCAGTATGAGAGTACATGTTTCATGCTTTAGGTTTATTATGGGAGTACATCTTCATTCCTTTTTTATTTGTTCATATTGTATATGCATATGTTTAAGTTTTTGGGTTAGATTTTAGTGTGTCATTCACATTATTATACATGTATAAATTTCAGAAGTTGTAATGGAACTTAGTTGGATGAAAGCCAATAGATTAGGTTCGGTTTATGAGAACGGAGTTCGTGAATTCCTTGAATACGCTGATAAACATCTTACTGGCAATAATGGCATCTTTTATTGTTCTTGTGTTGTTTGCTCGAATATCAAAAAGGGTTCAAAGAAAGAAATATACCATATCACCTTTTTTTGTGATGGTATATGTCAAAATCATATAATATGGATGTGGCATGGTGATGTGGATAAAGAGGAAAGTCAGGCATCACAAAGTCAAAGAATGGTTGAAGATGAATATATGAAAGATCATATAGGGGATATGTTCCATGATATTGGGAAATATTTTTTTAAGAGGCTCATATTTATGATACTTTATGTAGTGATAAAGACGCCCCTTTATATAAGGGATGCAAAAAATTTACACGATTGTCAGTGGTGTTAAAGTTGTTTAATCTGAAGGGAAAAACTGGATGGTCGGGTAAATTTTCACGAAATTACTTGAATTGCTACAGCAAATGTTACCAAAAGATAACAAATTGTCGGATTGTTGTTATGAGGCCAAGAAGATATTGTGTCTAATGGGTATGGGGTATATCAAAATACATGATTGCCCTAATGATTGCATATTTTACCAAAAAGAGTATGAAGAGTTGTATCAATGTATGAAATGTGGTGTGTCGCATTACAAGCTGAAGGCCAACAATGGTGATGACAATGACAATGACAATGTTAGTAGGAATCATCCTCCTGCTAAAGTGTTATGGTACTTGCCAATAATTTCATGATTAAAGATATTTTTTGCTAATTCGAATGATGAAAAGAATCTTAGATGGCATGCAGATGAAAGGACTCGTGATGGAAACATTCGCTATGTAGCAGATTCATTGCAATGGAAGAAAATTGATTCGTTGTTTCTAGATTTTGGATTTGGGCCAAGAAACCTTAGGCTTGGGCTTGCCACCAATGGAATGAATCCCTTTGGTAATTGTAAACACCCCAAATTTGCCCTCACTCATATTCACACCATGACTTGTGATCTTTCATTTTTGTATAGACATGAGCATACCACCTCATATTGCATTTTTGCTTCACTGCATAAGTTCAAGTTCATCTGCATCTAGGGTTTGTGATCTGAGCAATCCAAGAATCCATCTGAGCCATCCCAAAAGCCTCAAAGTGTTCCAAGAGGGTCCATGTGTGTTCTACCACCATATTATGTCCCTCAAAGTTCAAGGAATTCAAGAAATCACAAGAACTGGCAAGACATGGAAGCAGAGCTAGGGTTTTCACTACATAGATGACCAAAATTAGGGTTTTGGTTTCAGAGGCCTCAACACCAAATTTTTGGGCCATTCTTGTTTCTAATGTTCTTAAGATGTTATAAGGGTCATATGTACCAAGTTTGATGAAGAAATTCATTGTGGAAGTCATCTGTTCACTAGGTAACTTCTTGAGCAAGTTAAGTCAAAATCAGGGAATCTGAGGCCCCCAACATTGGAACCAAAGGAGTATTTACATCAAATTGAAGTTCTATGATCTTTATTTGATCATTGGAGTGCTTGGAAGTTCACAAAATTGAAGAAATTTGAGCTAGACCAAAAGTTGCCAAAAATGGAAATGACTTGTAATGGAAACTTTCCATTTTGGGAAAGTTTTTCAACCTCCTCTTTCTCATCCAAAAATGATTCAATGAAAAATTCTTGGTCATGAAAGTTGTAGATTAGGTCTTTCCCTTTTCAAAAAGTACAAGAACATGTTCTAATTCATTATGGAACTCAAGTTATGATCCTTCAAAGTTGGCAAAAATCCTATAATTTTCAAGAATGCACCAAAGAGGATTTTTTGCAAAACCACTTGCCAAGGATTCTAATGACTTCTAATGTGCACAAACACTTCACAATATGCCTATATGACCTCTAAAGATCAGAATTGGCCCAAGAATTATGCATTTCCATGACTTGACCTTCAAGAAATTTCAAAGGGGCCAAGACTTCCCAAAATTGCAAAATGGTATAGATCTTTCCATCCACTTGTGCCAGCTCACAAAATCTATTTCCATGGTCCTCCTTGAACTCAGTTGAGGCCAGACACCCCTTGAAACCAGACCTGCCATGATCCATACCTCCAAGGACACAAATCTTGACTTTTTGCATTTCACACCATACCAATCAAACTGATCCACAACAACTCTTATGACCTATCACAGCTTCACATACAGGCCCTAAGGATCACATTTCATAACTTCTTGGAGCTTGAATTAACACACACATTCAGATTCACAAAAACCTAAAGAAACTTTCCTTCTTCGAAACTCATAGCACAACCACTCAAACTTCAAACTTTCTTCACCGTTCAACTCAGCATCACTCATTGAACATTTGCCACCCTTCATTATAGCCTGAAACTTCACAAAACAAAAACACGATTTCACCCCCCTCTGAACTGAAACTTCAAAAACAGATCATACAAACTTGTTTCAAGCTTGCCAGAAGCATCAAGGGGTTCATAGGAGTGGAAAAGCACCAAGGAAGTGGCCAGAAAGCTCCAGATAGCAAAGCTTCATCTCAGGTAACCTCAAGAACAAATTTTCTAGAAATCTCTTTTTAGGTTATAGAAATGTTCTTCATGCTTCACTGATCACACTGCACCTTTTATTTTTGAAAATGATTGAGTATTGAGCTTGTATCGTGCTTCTGAAATTTTTGCAGTTTTTATGTTTTGATTCGTATCTTGTGTTTGATGCAATATAAATGTGGTTTGAGGTTTGATTCTTGCTTAGAATTGTTAGGGGAGTGAATCTGGAGAGTTAGAGCACCTAATTTGGCCTAGGGAAGAAGTTGGAGTTTTGGTCTCACCGGAGAAGATGACCGGAGCACTGTTCCGGTCATCTGAATGTGATTAGGGTCTAATCCTGTGATTAATGAAGTTTGAATGTGAGCCCTCAGATCTTGCTTCCCGCGCGTGTTCGAACGGTCTAGATCCCCCATTAGCCCTAATCCAGTTTAATTAAGTTTAATTTTAATTAATTAAGTCAGGATTAATCCCAGCCACTGGATTGCGCGCCAGTCAACCCCTTCCCCTTAACTTTGAATCGTGGCCTTTGGATCTGATTACTTTTCCTTTTATTCATTTTTAATTCATTTTTTTCCATTTCTTTTCATATAATTATTAAAAATAGCAAAAATGATCAAAAAAATCTGAAAATATTTATCAAGTCTTTTATTAATTTTCAGAAACCAAAAATATTTTTATTTTTATTTTTTGCATATAAAAAGTATTTTTAAATCATTTAAATGTTTTATTTAATTAATTCATTCATTTTAATTAATTAAAAATACATTTAAGTATTTAAAAAAAAATCAGAGAGCATTCTTAGACATTTAGAAACATTTACAAACTCACCATACAAATTTCTTTTTGGTTTTGATCACACTTTGAGATTTTTCATTGAATTAGGGTTCTTAAAATGTTCATTTTTTAACCCTAACTTCCAAAATTCATAACTTTTAAACCAAGTTGAGTTTGTGAATGGTTCTTTTTGCATTGTTCTATGCATGCCTTCTAGCATCCAAAAACATTTTTGTTTCATTTTTATCTTACATTTTCAAATTGTTTGGAATTTTACATTGAAGATCACCCAAAAAACCCTAGGAACTTAGGAAATTCATAACTCCACCTAGTTTTAGCTTCTGACCTCCCCCTTTGGATGGTAACCTAGTGTAGGTTTAGGGTTCCTTTGAGTGCATTTTCAATTTTTTATAATGTCATTTGCTTCTGTCTTTGTCATTTGCATCTCATCCTTCTATTTAACCCTAATTTTGCATCTTTATTTGCATCTTACATTGCATTGCATTAACATATGAACTTGCCATGCCATTCCAAGCATTTGTATGCCATCTTAGACATCTTAAGACATTGCTTGAACATTGCTTGATCATTTATCCATACATTTTCTATGCTTTGCATCCATTTCATTTCATGAACATCCATGTGTTTACATGCTTCCCACATGCTTCATTTTCATTCACTCTCTTGTATGAGCACACACATGAATCTTGTATGCCTTTGCATCATATCATAGAATCATGTACATGCTTCTGGTCTTGGTATTTTCACTTACATTTGCTTCATTTCATTTCATTCCTTTCATATTGCATCTTGTACTAACTTTTCAGGGTTAATGGTAAGTTGTTTGGGAGGTGGATTTGCCTTCACCTCCCACCTCTTCTCATAATTTTATATTGAATTCTTGCTTCATTTTTACTTGTCCTTGAGTGAGCTTTCTCACTTGTGTTTCTCTTCCTCTATTTCTCTTCTCATCTCATCTCTTTCCTATCTTGCTTCTCCTTAGTGGCTTCCTTGAAGACTTCTCCTTTTAAGCCTCACAAAACCATAGGATGCCTAAGCATGATAACTTCTAGGATTGATAGTTTCCCTTAGACTTTTTCCTTTGAGTCTTTTTTGTGTCTCTCTTCTCATCTCATCATTAGAGACTAAACCTTTAAGGTTTTAGGACTTCGGAATTAGGGTTATGCATGCATCCTTATCTTAGGATGAAGTGTATAACTTTAATCCTAAGTGTTAAACCCTTAATCTATTTAAACCTGTTAATCAATCCATCTAATAATCACTAAGATATTAATTTGTAACTTGGGCCTTACATTAGGGTTCTAATTCTTCCTTTATGGTTAAGAAGGACTAACCCTAGTGTTTAATGGACAAGTCCCTCTCAAGTTGTCTTACAAACCATAAAATCCACTTCTTAATCTTACCACCTTTAATTAAAATCCATTTAATAAAGGCTTGTTTGTAACACCCCAAAATTTGCCCTCTCATTTTCCCAACTTTTTGCATAGCATTTAGCATACATAAATTCATAAAATAACCAAAAACATTGCATCATAACCATCACAGCAGGGGCATAAGTTTGTGATCAGTGAACAAAGCAACTGAAGGCTATACAAAGGCAATAAAAGGGCCACAAAGCTTCTACACCTTGTGCAAATGGTCCACAATATCCCACAAGTATTCACTTGAAGCCACAAGTCCTATACAGAGGTGCTTTGATCAAGGGAGGCAAGCAGTGCAACATTTCCCAGCAAAAAGGAGTCAGATGAGGGTTTCTAATGAACTGGGCTTATCAATGAGACTTTGGTCCAAGCATGGTTTCATGGTTCTCTACATGATGTAAAGTACCTATGGTTCAAATTTCACCATTGGACTCATTTTGGAAGGCCCTTAATTGTTCAGTTGATTGAAAATCAAAAAATTGGAGAAAAGTCAACCAGGATGAGTAAAAAGTCAACTCTTGATTTCTTGAGGTCAAGGACATGAAATCTTGGTCATAAGGGACTTGTGGATGAAGTTTGAGCAAGAAAGAGTGAAAAAATCAAGGAAAAAGCAGTTTTTGGGGGCCATGTATCGATACATACGAGTTTTGTATCGATACATGTGTGCTGGCTATGTATTGATACATAAGCTGGATGTATTGATACATAAACAAGATGTATCGATGCATCCATGTTATGTATCGATACATAACAGTTAAAAAACTGTTATGTATCGATACATCCGTGTTATGTATCGATACATAAGGTGTTTTTTTGCTGAATTTAGCCTTCTCTTCAGTATGTATCGATGTATAACCTTATGTATCGATACATGATGCTGTTTTTTGCCATTTTGCTGCTGTTTTTAATGCAAAACAAGGGGGGATGCTATGCTATCTTTGGAGTTGAACTTGGAAATGATTGGTACACATTCTATAGCTCATTTAGCTTCACTTTGGCCTCAATTCAAGCTTCACCATTGTTGTTACATCAAAGTGGTCTTCACCACAAATGTTCATGAGCTAATGTACACTAGATTCATTGGTTTCAAGCTGAATTTTGCCATTGATCTTTGCTACATCAGCAAGTTATCATTGAATGTATGCAGGTCCATTCTAATTATTGTGCATTCCATAATCAAGAGAGCAAACTCAAGATGCAGTCCTTGAATAACTAAGCTTGTGTTTCACTTCACTAATCTCCATCATAAGCTTCATGGTGTTTGATGCATTGGATTGATCCCAACTAAAGAAAGTTATAGAAGAGCCAGCTCACCATCTTCTACCACATTCTAGAGTTTTCTACAACCTTCCAAGGAGTTCTAGAATTCTCTAGAATCCCAACTAACTCCTAACCTAAGCTAACTCCTAAGCTACCTCCAAGCCCAAACCTCACGCCAAACCAATGCATTATATAAATCCATCTCCTCCCAAAGCTAAGGGGGATCACCACAAATCACTCTCTCCCTCATTCTTCACTCAATCACCATTTTCACAATCTCAAAATCCATTACTTTCTCTCCCACTTTTCCACCATTTTCACCATAGATTTTCAACAAAAGTTCTTCAAGTTTCACATTGAAACTTGAAGGTCTTAAAGCTTAGCCTCCATCCTCCCTTGAATTGAGCATTGTGGAATAAGAAGCTACTGGTTTTTGGTGGATTGCGACTTATCGGAAGTGATTAATCGAGAAGCGTCAAAGACCGAATCGCATTTATTTTGCATTCACGGAATCTCCGGTTTTCTTCTCCATTCGCACTCCGATTCATTGCAACAATTACCGAAACACTCCTCCGTTTCGTAGGTTGGTGATTTAACCATTATGCCTTAATTTATCCTCTTCATCTCGCCTTAACGGCATTCTCCGCATGATTTTCGATTATGTTTGCGTTCATTTTCGTTTTCGTTGCTTTCTTGCTTGCAATTTGCATTTGGATTATTAGGAATTAGATTTGTAGTCTAATCTAGGTCCTAGTAGGTGTAAAGAATCCCTTGTAAATAGAAAAAACGGTTCTCGTTGTAGGAATTTATATTTTAGCTTATTTGATAGCTTAGTCTTAATTCTTCATGCCTATCATCCCCCATACATGTTTAGGTACTGATTTTAGGGAAATTTCTAGGTTAGTTTCGATATCCCATTCCCCCATTTCGAGTCGATTCGACACGATTCTGTCCATTTCGCATGTTATGTATGTTTGTGTCCATTAATGCATAACTTGAATTATTGCATGTTCTTGCCATACCCATACATTCTTTAGCATATAAATGATCATGTTGCATTCTAATTCTCGCATCATTCGCATGTATCGTTAATGCATTCGCATCCTTGCAGCATATACCAAATGTTGCATGTTCATAAGCATGTTTATGCATAAGCACAATATATTGCATTTGTTGCATTTTTATCGCATTCTTGATCACATTCCTACATCAATAAAATTCTGGTTTTTGCATTAAGATTAACACTTTTATTGATCCATCATTTTGCACATTCATGATCAATGTAGAGCATCTTCATATGCCATGTTCATGTTTTGCATGTTTGTTGCATAATGATTCATGTGATGCATTCTTGCATACTCCATTAAGAATAACAATGTTCATCTAAATCATGTGCTTGATCCATGTTCATTATTGCATAATCATGATTGATTGGTGTACTTTGCATTGAATTTGCGCATTACAAGTGAAAAACATAAAATCTAGAATTTGCATTTGATAGCTGTTTTGCATATAAGTGTTGTAGAATACATGCTGTTTGTTAAAAATTCATGCTGTTTGTGACTTTTAACACTTGTTTTTGCATACATATAGGTGCTGTAAAAAGTTGTTGCATTGCATAGTGCATTTCATAGCTGTTTGTGCATTAAGTGTTGTAAATAAGTTGCTGAATTTTGCATTGCATTAGCTTTAGGTCCTTTAAACTATAGATTGAGTCTAGTTTAGGTCCTTGTTCCCTTAGGAATTAATTAGGTAATCTTGTTTGCCTTATTTTTATCATGTTTACCATGCTAACCTTTGTTTTGTAGGGAGGGCAAGGTATGTCTAAAAACCCTATCCTCTTTGGTATTTCTAATGCATTTAATTTGCACCATTTTGCCTTACATAATGTTTGTGCTTGTTAGGTTTTCCCCTTTTGGAACCAACTTAACTTCATTAGGAAGTAAGTTGTGTTCTTCTTCCTTTTCTCTTCCTCTTTCCTCTCCTCCTTAGGATTAGAAACCTCACTAACCTTTAGGATCTCCTTGATATTGAATAAACAACTTAGGGTTGGTCTTAGTCCCCCTTAGTTTTTCCTTTTTCGATTTGAGTCTCTTTCTCATCCCATAAAGACAAACAATTAAACGCACCTAATAAAGGTTAAACGTTCTCATACGACACGAGACTTTGTTGCGGAGTTCTTATACACGTCCTGTTTCGGGGAGAGGTGTAAGTCCCTACCACGATGGATAAGTCTTAGTATGAGAATGTTCACAAACAATAAACTCCAAAACACTTCTCATAAAAGAAAATAAACCAAGACATCGCGTCTTCTCATCTCATCTCATACTCTTTGCGGACGAATACGACTTGCCTCGACAGTTCAAACAGCGATACGGTAAACACCCTCGAGTCAGAGCCGGTAACACCTGAGCTAGAGCTATGGCAACGTCAGCTTAAAAAATACAAACGAGTTTCAGCCTTAGTTAGACGAACTATGGCGTCTCTGATCCTCATTTATCCCGATGAGGTACGTAGGCAATGGGGTAGGGCCCATTCGAGCATAATCTTTCTTTTTCCCTACATTTTCCCCTTTTATTTCCATTTGTCAATTCCATTTCTTTTCTCATTTCCATTCCATTCCAGATAACCGTTCTTTCATTCAAACAACATATTATTTCTCACCATTTACAAGCAAGCGTGGATCCCGTCGGGTACGGCGGATGGTCTGGGGTGCTAATAACTTCCCAGGTCGTAACCGACTCCCGAACCCAAATCTTTGGTTCGCAGGACCTTGTCCTTTCCTTCTTCCTCAGGTTTGTGCAACATTACCTTTCCCATTCTTCCGGGATAAAAATGCATGGCTGGCGACTCTACCTTTTCCGCGCCACTTTCGCGTTTGTACTAGGATGAAAATCCCGGGAGCGACATTGTTTTGTCATGAATTTAATCCCTAACCATGGATTAAGTTGAGGTATCTTCCTCAGCTTAAGTGTTCTCATCTATTATCCTTCTATTAGGATGGTGTAATGAGTTCACTAATCTGTGATCAGAGATTAAACTCATTACTTAACACTAAACAAAAACCCAAAAACATCTAATTAATCACAAGTAGGTTAATGGTCTTAATCCTACATCATCATGGCAATTAAGTTGAGATGCTTATCTCATACTTAAAGCATTCTCATTATCCCTAATCAGGGAGGATATAATGAGTTTACAAGCCCTTGATTTAGGCTTAAGCTCATTAACTTATGACAAACTCCAAAAACAATAACAAAACTGAAAACACAAAAAAACAAACAATAATCGTCTCCTTCGGGATTCTTTTCTCATCACACTCACTCATAAACGAGAACTTGCTTCTCCCGTCTAATGCAAGACAGTTAGCACTCGAGCCAGACGAGTCATACACTTGAGCATAGGCAAGCAAGCAGTTCATCAGTCAATTTATCTTTCAGTCTCTTTGAGTCGAACTACGGTGTTCTAAATTCCTCATTGCACGAGAGGATACGTAGGCATAACTTAACTGTTATCGAACAAAAGTCTCTGTGTCTTGCCCCTCCTTCAGCATTCTCTTTTAAGCCTCATTCCTGAGCATTTCACTCCTTTTTTCACTGACACTTGTTGTCGCTCCCGACAAGTGACACAGGGTCAGATGAAGGTACAGACGCGAACGGTCGGCGAAGGGAACAGTGAGAACACACAGCCGTGAACTCACTGGAGATGAATAGAGTCGCCAGCTAGGCATTTTTATCCCGGAGGAAAGGCAATGCTGCATGAGCCTAGAAAAAGATGGATAAGACGGTTTGCGAACCAGAGAGACTGAGAAAGGGGGTTGGTTACAACCTGGGAAGGTATTAGCATCCAGATTGTCCGCCGTACTCGACGGGATCCACGCTTAAAGGATTTGTGTTTTAAAGGGGTAGTGTCAGTGCAATCTGTGTGTAAAATAGCTGGAAAGAATGTACAGGTGTCAGTGCAAAAGAAGTGTGAAGTGTAATATGTATAGTGTCAGTGTAAGAAAGAGTATGCTCATGATTATGAGGCTTAAAGAATAATGCTGGAAGGAGGGGGAATGTACAGGGACTTTTGTTCGATAACTGTTAAGTTATGCCTACGTATCCTCTCGTGCAATGAGGAAGTCAGAACACCGTAGTTCGACCCAAAGAGACTGAAAGGTGAATTGACTTGTGAACTGCTTGCTTGTCAATGCTCAAGTGTATGACCTGTCTGGCTCAGGTGCTAACTGTCTTGCATTAGACGGAAGAAGCGAGTTCTCGTTTGTGAGGATGATGAGAAAAGAATCCCGGAGGAGACGATTATTGTTTGTTTTTGAGTTTTCAGTCTTTTATTGCTTTTTGAAGTTTGTCATAGGATAATGAGCTTAAGCCTAAACCAATGGGTTAGTAAACTCATCACATCTTCCCTCTGATTAGGGGTAATGAGAGTACCTTAAGTGTGAAGTCAGATTCTCACACTTAATCACCTTTGGTGTAGGATTAAGATCATTAACCTACTTGTGATTATTTAGATGTTTTTGTTGTTTTTTTGTTTAGTGTTGAGTAATGAGGTTAAGCCACAATCAAGGATTAAACAGACCCATTACACCATCCTAAAAGAAGGATAATAGATGAGAATGTTTAAGCTGAGGAAAACTCCTCAACTTAATCCATGATTAGGGATTAAACCCATGACAAAACAAGCCTTTGATTAAGTGGATTTTATTCAGTGATATGATGATGAAATGAATTTTATTGTTTGTAAGACAACTTGAGGGGGACTTGTCCATTAACACTAGGGTTAGTCCTTCTTAACCACTTAAGGAAGAATTAGAACCCTAATGCAAGGCCCAAGTTACAAGTGTGATGTCTTGATACTTATTAAGTGAATTGATTAAGAGATTTAAACACACAAAGGGTTCAAGACTTAGGATTAAAGTTATACACTCCATCCTAAGAGAAGGATGCAGGCATAACCCTAATCACAAAGTCTTAGAGCCTTTAGGGTTTAGTCCCTGATTATGAGGTGAGAAGAGAGGACTCAAAGAGAGACACAAAGGTAAAACTATGGGGGGACTAATCAAAACCCTAATTCATTGTCATGCTTGGTTGATCCTAAGGTTTGTGAGGTTTCCAAGAACAATCTTCAGAAGGACCACCAGGAAGCAGATGAACAGGATCAAGAGAAGCAAAGTGACTTGCTTCATTCAAGAAGTCAAGTCACTTGAAGAGAGAAAGTGGGAAGAACAAGAATGAGCAAACTCAATCTCAAACACAAATAGAAATGCAGCAATGAATGCAATAGAGATGAAAAGAAAAGGTATGAGAAGTGAAGGCAAATCCACTTCTCAAGTTTAACTTACCACCTGCAATGTTAGAAAGAAATGCAATGCAATGCAAGATGAGATGAAATGATATGATGCAAAGCAAGACCAGAAGCATGGTGATGATGATTATGATGTTATGAGGTGCTGCAAACATGAGGCAAGACAATGGGGATGTTCATACAAGATCATGAATGCAAATGATGCAAACTAAGGAGCATGAACAAGCATGAAATGTTATGAAGCATACAAGACACATGACATGGCAAATATGAGATGCAATGATCAAAGATGCTTTATACATGTCTTAAGATGTCAAATGAATCATAAGTATGCACAAAATGCAAAGACAAGTCATGTTATGCAAGAGAATGCAAGAGGGATGCAAATGAAAGCCCAAATTAGGGTTTATGGATCAAACATCAAACACAAACCAAAAACAGAAGCAAAGCCCTAAAGCAAAAATGGAAAATGGTACCTAAGGAAACCCTAGACCTATAATAAACCACTGCCCAAAGGGGAGCTCTCAACTCTCAATCAAACTCAAGTTATGATTTTCACAAGTTATTAAGGTTTTTTAGGGTTCTTAACAAAACAAATGCCAATCAATTAGAAAATGCAAGAACAAATCATGGCCTTTTTATCCTTGAAAATACATTCTAAACACAAGACAAAGCAAAAAGAATCAATGTCACAACCTTCACCAATTGACAGAAATGAATTTTTGGACTTATGATCAAAATAATGCACAAAATATGATTTAATTCAATGAAAAATTCTTAAAATGCATCAAGATCAAAAAAGAAATTGGGTTTGAAGGTTGGACAATGTTTCTAAATGTCTTAGAACATTTCATGAATTTTTTTGTAATTTTTAAATACCTAAAAGTATTTTTAATAAATTAATTTTCATTAATCAATTAAAAATAATCTTTTAAATATTTAAAAATACTTTTTTAATGACAAAAAATAAAATAAAAATATTTTTGGGTTTTAAAAATTAGTGAAACTCTTGACAAAAAGTTTCATAATTTTTAAAACATTTTTGCTATTTTAAATAAATTGTACAAAACAAATGAGAAAAAAATGAAATAAAAAATAATGAAAATGAGAAGTAATCCAAATGAGAGGCTGAGATGAGCTGCTGGGTTAAAAGGGGTTGACTGGGCGCGCATCTGGACGGCCCAGATTCAAACCAACCTAATCCTGATTAATTAAATATTAATTCATAATTAAAACTTAATGAAAAGATCCTGGCCTTCTATTCACGCGCGGGAAATGGAATCCAATGGCTCACGTTCAAACTCAGTGCCCTAACCCTAATTAAAAATTAAACACTCTCAGGTCACCGGAGACGAGCTCCGGTCGTCTTCTCCGGTGACCTTCTCCCCTGAAAACTTCAAACTTCCTAAAAACGTAACCAAAATGAAATCTAAAAACTGGGAAATGTTCCCCACATCCTCACGAACCAAACCCCTAACCTAAAACAAATTTATATTTTGTAAACAAGCTGAATCGAAGAAAGAAAGTTCTAGGGCACGCGAGCTTCAGAAGCAAATTAAATGCTCAAATCACAACCATTTCAAAAACTAATGGTTCCAGAATGATCAGCAAGGCATGAAGAACAAATTTGTAACAAGAAAAATCATTTCTGGAAAAATAAATTTCAGGCTACCTGAGATTTGAAGCTTTCCACTTGAGGACTTTCTGGCCTTCTCTTTATGTGCAATCTACTCCTTAGAACCCCTTGATGATATTTGAGTGCTCAAAATGAGTTTGAGTTGGCTGGATGATGAGATTCGAATGCTCCTGCTTCAAGCTCAGCCAACAATGGCTATGGTGATTCTGGCTCTTTCAGGTCATGGTGAATGATGGTTTGAGGTCTGAATGATGTATGGAGAAGCTTTGCAAGGTTTGTTTGGCTGTTTTTGAGCTAGGGAAGGAGATTCGAAAGCAACTGCAGAAATGGAGTGAGAAATGGCAGTGGGATCTCTTGGCTGTTTCAGGCTTGTGCTTTGGGTGGTTTGAGGTCTATGGAGCCAGGTGAGATGATTGGTGAAGTTAGCTTGAATGTTTAGTGGCTGTGGAGAAGAATTCGAAGCAAGTTGCAAGATGGGAGGTTTTTTGTGAATGTTGTGAATGAGGAAGCTTCAGCCTTGTGTGTTATCATGTTTTGCTTGCAAATTGTTTGTATAAACAATGCTGATTGGCTTCTTGATGTGACTTGTGCTTTTGTGATTGGTAAGTTTGCTTTTGCCAAAAAGTCAACTTTTGTGTAAGTGAGGCATGGCTCAAAGTCTAGGCAAGTACAAGGCATGGGCTGGCGCAGCAAGGATGAGGGAGAGGTCTAGCAAAGCTCAGCAGCCAATGTATCAAGTTGGTGAAGTGATCATGATGGTTTTTGCAAGTTGTGACATTTTGGTTCACATGTGATAAAGTCTTGTTACACAAACCAAGCCATGAGCAAATTTGATCCAATTCTGATTTTTAGGACTTAGAGAATGTTTGTGTAATGGTTTGAAATGAATTAGAGGTCACATGATGCATTGGTCCAAGATTTTGCAAAGTTTCCAAATGAGGCATGCCTTGAAAATTAATGATTTTAGCCAACTTTAACAAACCATAACTTTTGATCCAAGAAGAGTTTGATCATGTTCTTGTACTTTTTGAAAAGGGAAAGATGAGATCTACAACTTTCATGACCAAAGTTTTTCCATTTGAAGCATTTTTGGATCATGAATCAAGGCTTGAAAAATGACCTAAAATGATGCATTCTTGAAAAGTCAACTATGCCCAAAAAGTCAACATTTGCAAAAACCCTAAATTCTTGATTTCTATGAACTTCAATCTTCTTCCATGATCAAATAAAGACCATATACACTCAAAATGATGAAGATCACCCATTGGTTGGGTCATTGGGGGCCTCAGATGCCCTGATTTTGCACTGACTTGTCTGAAAAGTCAACTCTTGATCAGATGACTTCCCCATGGAATTTCTTCATGAAAATTGATATGCATACTCCCTATACCATATAGAGATCAATGGAAACAAGAATGACCAAAAAACTTGGAGTTATGGCCTCTGAAACCAAAACCCTAATTTTCAATCAACTGTGTGGTTCAAGCTGGCCCTGCATCCACTCAAACCCTAGTTCTTGTGATTCCTCTGCCCTTTTGACTTTGAGGAGATGAAATATGATATAGGAACACACATGGACCCCTTTGAGTTGATTGGTGGCCTTTGGAATGGCTCAAGATGCTCTTGGATTGCTCAGATCACAAACCCTAGGTGCAGATGCCTTAGAAACTATCCAGTGAATCAAAAATGAGATGTGAGATGATATGATTGTATTTATGCATATGAGATGATCACAAGCCATGGTGTGAATGGGTGAGGGCAAATTTGGGGTGTTTACAGCTGCCCCTATTCAAACATGAGTTAGCTGTGCAGGATGTAAGCGACGGCTTAACAGGCCAAACAAGATAACTTGTGGTTGAATACCAAAGACAGTCCAAAATTTGCACTCACAGAATGAAGAAGAAAAGGGATATAGATTGTAAAAGCAAAATAAAGTATATTGTAAAGTATGGGCGACGGAGGACGACCGTCGAGCAGAGGACGACTGCTGGGTAAAGTGGTATGTGAAGCAAAGCGATGACGGGGACGGCCGACATGCTGGTAAAGTGCAGGAAATAAAACGATGACGGGGACGGCCGACATGCTGGGGATAAAAAGTAAAGCTAAGACGGGGACGGCCGACTAGCTGGGGAAAAAACAAGTAATGCTAAGACGGGGACGGCCGACTAGCTGGGGAAAATAGGATATTATGATGGGGACGGCCATCAAGATAAAGCTGTAAAATCTATGAGGATTAATGAAACATGACGGGGACGGCCATCAAGTTCACAAAGTAGGTAAAATAACCAACGATGGGGACGGCCATCGGGCTAAAAAAAGGAAAAGGGACCACGACGGGGACGGCCATCGGGTTAAAGAATAAATGAAATAAACAGCTGATGGGGTACGGCCATCAAAGGTGAAGGACGATCACCTAGCAGGGTACGGCTGCTCTGTTGGGCATAAAAGAAATATGATGGGGACGGCCATCAAAGGTGGAGGACGACCACCTGGCAGGGTACGGCTGCCGAAAATATCAACGATGGGGACGGCCATCGGATAGAAAAGGTCAACGATGGGGACGGCCATCGGACGAGCAAGATGGAGGACGACCATCAAGAAGTGGAGGACGACCACTCAGCAGGGGACGGCTGCTCTCGAGGTTTATCATAACACAGGACGAGTGTTAGATAACCAAAATCAACAATGGGGACGGCCATTGGATAAAGTGATGAAGGACGATCATCAAAAGGTGGAGGACGACCACCTAGCAGGGGACGGCTGCTAAAATGAACGATGGGGACGGCCATCGGATGAGCATGATGGAGGACGACCATCAAGAAGTGGAGGACGACCACTCAGCAGGGTACGGCTGCTCTCAAAGGTATCATAACACAGGACGAGCGTTAGATAAAAAGAAAATTTGTTGGTGATCTACTGGGGATAATGTAAACACGGACGAGCGTTTACATCCAAGAAACAAAAGGTAAGTGTTTGGTATTGTATAGATTAAAGATGCGGACGAGCATCCTTAAGACTATGATACGGACGAGTATCATGTGGAAACAAACTGACACATGCTCAGAGATGATGATACGGACGAGTATCAACTGGTTAACTAAGAACACGGACAAGTGTTGCATCTGAAAGGATTCTTCTGGGGAGTAAATAGACACGGACGAGTGTCTATATTCAAGAAGACAAAGGTGTTCGACACGGTGTACGGATTAAAGATGCGGACGAGCATCCTCAGGACTATGATACGGACGAGTATCATGTAGAAACAAACACTAGACGCGATGTTCTGAGGTGATGGTACGGACGAGTACCAACTGGTTTACAAAGAACAAAGACTATTGTCGAATCTGTGGGGTTATGAGTGATGACATATACAAGATACGGACGAGTATCTGTATAAGCGTACCATGAGTAGTGAGTATTGTATCGTATAGATGATGAGTGTTTATTGTTGGGGAGAATGACACGGACGAGTGTCGAGAGAGAAAAGTATGATATGAACAAGTATCTGCTATACAAAGTCTAGGCGACTGCGCTAGGGATATGGCACGGACGGGTGTCAAGAAAGTGTATATAAGGGTATATGTGAGTGCAAAGAGGGTGTCTTTGGCTTTCTGCTGGGGTATGACACGGACGGGTGTCAGGACGTATCTGTAGTACGGGTGATTTTGTTTGTAGAGTGTATTTAGGCGACCTGTGGGGAAAGATGACACGGACGGGTGCCAAAAGGTGTATATACGGGTGTTTGTGATTGTGGAGCAACTGCTTTTGCTGGGACTCTGATGGGGGACTCTTGGGGAAAGTAATCTGTATTCACAAGCGTTCAATTCACAACATGGCTTATGATTATGCTATGCATTTGATTTTTGCCGTAATGTTCCGTATTAGACGGAATGCTACGCTCTGAGGGGTGAATATGATGCGGATGCCATGATTATGCAAAGGGGCACAGATCCGGGATTCGGATCCCGTTGCTGTGAAAATCTCTGGTCGATCTGCTTGAAATGGACATCCCAGCTGGGTATGAGATCACTGGTAGATCCAATGACGTATCTGCTCGGGGATATATGTCACTGGATGACATAATCTTGAAAATACGGGACCCAGCTGTGGTTTGTAGAAGCTTTCTGTACTCTGTTGTGACTTCTCCGTGCGTTGCTCTTCTGAATAAAGGCTTGGGAAGGTGTGGGGAGATGATTCCCTGATTTCTGTATTCTGTTGAGGAAGAATGGCAACTCGGCTGGGGAAGTAAGAGGCAACTCAGCTGGGGAGAGCAATGGGGAGCAACTCAGCTGGGGATAGAGCATCTCGGATGCTGAGATTGAGTGTATGCTGATTTGGCAGCTCCGCTGGGGAAATGGGCACCTTCTAGTGCCATGTGGAAGATAGACCGAGTTGATAATGATTCGCCTACTTGCTGAGACGTAGCTCGCATGCCCCAGGTTGCGTTCTGGATACCTGCAATCCTGCAAAGATAAGGAAATGTACACAAGGCCCCGAGGTATCCCTTACTGGATTCCGTCATAGGAGTTAAGTACTTTAGAGAATAATCAGATTCCCTGTAAGCATGTGTTTTCATCTTTAGAGAAAGGCATCTGTACTTATGCAATTGTATTTTTAGAGATATCAGACGACTCTTTGCAAAACGTAAATGCAAAAAACGAAACATGACTGAAAATCTGATTTTATTAATTCATGTGCCCTGAATTGGCAAAGATACAGTCAAAGAAACATATCTCCTGAAATGAGGAGATTGTTACAAATTGAGAAATAAAGTGCTGGCGGTGTTGACGACGCTTTCAAGGAGCTTCCTCTTCTGCTATGACTCGTATGACAATGACGTTCTTCTCGTATTGCTTTCTGGAGAGAGTTGATTCTGATTGAAGCTTGATCCTTTGAAGCTTACCAAGTTGTAGGTGATACAGACGAATTCAAAATGCAGTTGTTCGCTTATTCCCTTATTTTGCATGGATCGCCCTTTCGGGTTTTCAATCCATCGGGATACCCATTTTTGCCTGAGCTGTCCAATGAGGCTTTTCAACTCAGCGGGTGTACATTTTTTCATTTATTTCCCTTACTTTTGCCCGAGTCTTTTATTCTGTTTTTGACTCGCCGGGATGCCCTATTTTGCCTGGACTTACATTCTGTTTTTATGTCCAGCGGGTCATTTTATGCGAAGTATTTTTTAACTGCATCTGAATTCACAGGGGATGGGAAATCTTCACCATCCATGGTGCTGAGCATCAGTGCTCCACCAGAGAAAACTTTCTTTACAACGAATGGTCCTTCATAATTTGGAGTCCATTTGCCCCTGTGGTCTGTATGAGGAGGGAGGATTCTTTTCAGCACAAGATCTCCCACTTGGTACTCTCGGTGCCTGACTTTCTGATCGAAGGCTCTCTTCATTCTTTTCTGATATAACTGCCCATGGCAGATTGCAGCCAATCTCTTCTCTTCGATCAGACTCAATTGTTCGAATCGGGACCGAACCCATTCTGCTTCACTCAGTTTAACATCTATTAATACCCGCAACGAGGGTAGTTCAACTTCAACAGGTAGGACTGTTTCCATACCATACACAAGCTGATACGGTGTTGCCCCAGTGGACGTTCTGATTGATGTGCGATACCCATGCAAGGCAAATGGTAGCATTTCATGCCAGTCTTTGTATGTGATTACCATCTTTTGCACAATCTTCTTGATATTCTTATTTGCTGCCTCAACAGCGCCGTTCATCTTTGGCCTGTAAGGAGAAGAATTGTGATGTTGGATCTTGAAGTCCCGACACAGTTCTGCCATCATTTTGTTGTTCAAGTTGGAACCATTATCAGTAATGATTCGCTCGGGCACTCCATACCGACAGATGATATCTCTTTTCAGAAATCTGGCTACCACTTGTCTTGTGACGTTTGCATATGAGGCTGCTTCAACCCACTTGGTGAAATAGTCGATGGCGACCAGGATGAATCTGTGGCCGTTTGAAGCAGTTGGCTCAATCTTGCCAATCATATCAATACCCCACATAGCGAAGGGCCATGGTGAAGACATGATATTCAAAGGATTAGGAGGCACATGCACCTTGTCTGCGTAGATCTGGCATTTATGGCATTTCCTGGCGTAGGCACAACAGTCTGCATCCATTGTGATCCAGTAATAGCCTGATCTTAACAACTTTTTAGCCATGGCATGCCCTCCAGCATGGGTACCAAAAGATCCTTCGTGCACTTCATGCATCAGCAAATCTGCTTCCGTCTTGTCAACACATCTGAGGAGTACCATGTCAAAGTTCCTCTTGTATAAAGACCCATCAGTGTTCAGAAAGAAACTACCAGCAAGCCTTCTCAAGGTCTTCTTATCATTGGAAGATGCCCCAGGCGGGTATGTTTGATCCTCCAAGAAGCACTTAATGTCGTGGAACCAAGGCTTATCATCTTTTACAACATCTGCTGCAAATACATATGCTGGTCTATCAAGTCTAGATACTGAAATCTGGGGCACAAAGTTAGCAGTTTGAACTTTGATCATGGATGAAATGGTAGCCAGAGCATCTGCAAATTGATTCTCGTCCCGAGGGATATACTCAAGCTTGACTGTTGTGAAGAAAGTCAATAACCTTCTTGTATAATCCCTGTAAGGTATCAGATGATCCTGGTGGGTGTACCATTTCCCGTTGGTTTGATTGACTACCAAAGCTGAATCTCCGAATACGGTCAATGTCTTGATCCTGAGGTCAATGGCTTCCTCAAGACCCATAATGCAAGCTTCGTATTCAGCTTCGTTGTTAGTGCAGTTGAAAGTGAGTTTTGCCGAGAAAGGCATGTGAACCCCTTTAGGTGTAATGAGTACTGCACCAACACCACGGCCATTCATGTTAACAGCCCCATCAAACATCATAGTCCATTCTTCTTCCGGGTCGGGCCCTTCAGTGTGAACAGGCTCTTCATGATCTTTTGCTTTAATGACCATGATGTCTTCATCAGGGAAGTCAAACCTCATAGGCTGGTAGTCATCAATGGGTTGCTCAGCCAGATATTCAGATAGTACACTGCCCTTGATGGCTTTCTGAGATGTGTACTGTATGTCGTATTCTGTGAGAATCATCTGCCATCTTGCAACCCGTCCGGTAAGAGCTGGCTTCTCGAAAATGTACTTAACTGGATCCATTTTTGAGATTAATAAGGTAGTGTGGGTCAACATATACTGTCTCAGTCGGCGAGCAGCCCACGCTAAAGCACAGCAAGTTTTCTCGAGCAGTGAATAACGCTGTTCACAGTCGGTAAACTTTTTGCTTAGGTAGTATATTGCATACTCTTTTCGACCAGACTCGTCATGCTGGCCCAGCACACACCCCATCGACTCTTCTAATACTGTCAAGTACATAATCAGAGGTCTTCCTTCGACTGGAGGCATAAGGATTGGGGGTTCCTGCAGATATTCCTTGATCTTGTCAAAAGCCTTCTGGCAATCTTCGTTCCACCTGACCGTCTGTTCTTTTCTTAACAACTTGAACAAGGGTTCACAGGTTGCTGTGAGGTGAGATATGAACCGTGAGATGTAGTTCAATCGACCTAAGAACCCTCGAACTTCTTTCTCAGTCTTCGGTGCAGGCATCTCTTGAATAGCCTTGACCTTATCAGGGTCAACCTCAATCCCTTTCTCGCTTACAATAAAGCCCAGCAGCTTACCGGATCGCACCCCGAATGTGCATTTGTTGGGGTTCAACTTCAGTTGGTATTTCCTCAGACGCTTGAACAACTTCAGCAGATTCACCAGGTGATCTTCTTCTGTAAGGGACTTGGCAATCATATCATCCACATAACACTCGATTTCCTTGTGGATCATATCGTGGAATAATGTCACCATAGCCCGTTGGTATGTTGCACCAGCATTCTTCAGTCCGAATGGCATCACTTTGTAACAGAACGTGCCCCAAGGTGTGATGAATGTTGTCTTCTCCATGTCTTCAGGTGACATCTTGATCTGATTATATCCTGAAAATCCATCCATGAAGGAGAATACCGAGAACTGAGCCGTGTTATCCACCAATACGTCAATGTGAGGTAATGGGAAGTCATCTTTCGGGCTGGCTCTGTTCAGATCCCGGTAATCAACACACATTCTTACTTTGCCGTCCTTCTTAGGCACAGGTACTATATTAGCAACCCACGGCGGATAGCTAGTCACAGCAAGGAACCCGGCGTCCCATTGCTTTTGTACCTCTTCCTTGATTTTCATAGCCATGTCTGGGCGAGTTCGGCGCAGCTTCTGTTTCACTGGTGGGCACTCTTCCCTCAGAGGCAGCTTGTGCACAACTATATCGGTATCCAACCCTGGCATATCTTGATACGACCAAGCAAACACATCAACATACTCTTGAAGCAGATCTATCAACTGTCTCTTCACTGAGTCTTGCAGGCAGGCCCCGATTTTAACTTCTTTCACGTCTTCGTCAGTACCAAGATTAATCACTTCAATTTCCTCCTGGTGAGGAGTAATAACCTTTTCCTCCTGTCTTAACAACCTGGCTAGCTCTTCAGGAAGCTCATATTCTTCATCAACCCCTTCATCAGCTTGATTGATTGGATTGTCAAAGTCATACGATGTCATAGCCGTGCTGTTGTCGGTGCTGTCAGGAAGGCACTCTCTGCAAGGGTTAAGTTTGTTCATTTTAGTGATTGATTTTAATCTTGCTTTAGAAAAAAGGTGAAATGAAGTTATCATTTTGAAAACACCGCCATTTATTTTTGTACAAAAAGAAAAATGGAAAAACAGTGAGCATAAAAGAAAAAGACTCGTTTGCAAAAAGACGTCTGATATTTCATTAATTTAATCTTGTTTGCACAAAAGTACAGATGGCCCTGGTTACAAAATGAGTCTTGTCATCTTGGGCAAGATGCGAGACTTGGATGCATGCTATAAAAAATACAGGAAATAATAATTACTCTGCACGAGTAACTCTTATAATTTCCTGGGAAGACCAGTTCGAGACACTGCTCCCCGGGATCTTCGGACGAATCCAATTCTCCAGATTGCGCTCCTCTTCCAGCTCGTCTTCCAAACAGTTGATAGCATCGGGGGTAAGCATCCCCCCACTGACAAAACCAGGCTCTGCAGCAGCCTTTGCTTGATGTTGAGTTGGTCTGTAACCCAACCCAAACTTGTCCTTCTTCTCCTCCACAGCTAAAACCTTGCCCCAGCCTTGGGCGGTTCCTTCTTCAACAACCTTCCGGGCTTGTTGGTAAGATGACATTGGAGTACCAGATACAGCAGATGCTTCATTCACATTCAAGGCTTCAAAACCTTGGCTCATTGTCTCATGGATCTCTCCATCCATCTCAATGTATTTATAAGTAGCCAGATGGCTAACAAAAATGTCCTCCTCTCCACAGATGGTGACAACTTGGCCTTCCCACTCAAATTTTAACTTTTGGTGAAGGGTAGACGTTATTGCGCCGGCGGCGTGAATCCAGGGTCTACCCAACAAACAGCTGTAGGCGGGCTGAATGTCCATCACATAAAAGATAGTTTTAAAGGTCTGCGGGCCAATTGTCACAGGCAGCTCAATCTCTCCCAGAACCGATCTCTTCGAACCATCAAAGGCTCTTACCACCAGGTTGCTGGGTCTCAATGCCAATCCATCATATTCAAGCTTCACCAGAGCCTTCTTTGGTAAGACATTCAGGGAAGAACCTGTGTCCACCAGCACATGAGAAAGGACAGCTCCTTTGCATTCCAGGGTTATGTGCAAGGCTTTGTTGTGGTTGCGGCCATCCGCTGTCAAGTCAGAATTGGTAAACCCTAGCCCATTGCTAGCAGTAACATTACCAACCACGGTTTCCAATTGGTTGACAGTAATCTCCTCAGGCACGTAAGCTGCGTGCAGGACTTTAAGTAGTGCATTCCGATGGGCTTCGGAGCACATAAGCAGTGAGAGGATAGAGATTTTGGATGGCGTCTGGTGAAGTTGATCCACAATTTTGTAATCACTCTTTTTGATGATGCGCATAAACTCATCAACTTCCTGATCAAATGGAGTTTTCAAGGCTTCTTTGGCAGCTGGATCTTCCTGCACCGGGCTCTTTCCTTTTGCCTTGGCAGCAGCTTCTGCTTCGGCAGTAGGTTTTTGAACTTGTGAGGCGAAGAGACGTCCGCTTCGAGTGAAGCCTCCGCCTCCCCCCACATTATCTACTTGTGGTGCAGGTGTTGATGTTTCAAGAGTGATTCTTTTTCCTTCGCAGTACACGTCAGAGCCATAGTGCCAAGGGATGGCCCTATTGCTTTCATATGGTACTGGTCCAGGCACCGTGACAGTGACTGGACTGATTGCTGCTGCTGAAGGGACTGTTATTGTTTGTGGATCATAGAAGATTGTAACCGGTGCTCTGGTGGGAGCAGCACCTTCTGAATGGTAAGCGGAGTTATTTTCAGGATCATAGAATATGGTAACAGTAGAGACATCTTCGTGATTGATTGCTGGTGTTGTAGGAGGTTCCGTTGGAAGGACTGTTGTTGTTGCTGATGGAGAGTCGAAATGGAATGAAGCTGAAGTTGTAGCAGGAGGAACTGTTGAAAACTGATCATTTGGGAGAACTGATGAAGTACTTGTTGATGGTGCTGATGAATTGTCGGGAACAATAGTTGCTGTATTTGTAGGAGTGTCTGAAACCGTTGTTGAGGAAGTTGCCGGATTTGTCGGAAATGATGTAGTGATCTGTAGCAAACCACTCTGAATAAGGCTGTCAATGCCATTCCTCAGGTCCTCGCACCCATTCCATGAAATATTGCAGTATGGGCACCCTAGTTCACACCCCGGAAATATATTGTTTTCACGGAGTTGAGCTTTGATTTCCACCAATGGTGTCCGGATCTGATCCACACTTGTTATTAAATAAGACGGTTGGTCTTCTTCAATAGCGTTAATCCGGGGACCACCATGGTTTGGCATAGGGTTTTTATTGACATTGGGCGGAGGTGCGAAATTCAGAGCCTTGGAGTCTACCAAGTCTTGTACCTTCATATGCAGAGCCCTGCATTTTTCTGTACTGTGACCAGGTGCGTTTGAATGGAAAGCACACCTAGCATTGGAGTCATAGTTTCTTGGTAGACTGTTGGGATCCGGAGGTGCCAACGTTCTTAGCTCAACTAGGTTGAGTTTCAGAAGTTGTGGCAGCAAAGCAGCATACGGCATTAGGATCGGGTCGATCACTCGGTTAGCTTGGGATGGCCTTTGTTGGAATGGCCTCTGTTGATTGTTGTTGTTGGAGTTGTTGTTGAAGTTCCTTGGAGGATACTGATTCTGATGATACTGGGGTTGTTGTTGGAAGTTTTGTTGAGGAGGTTGATAGACTGGCTGTGGATGAGCTGGAGCAGGGATAGTAACTGCTGCTATTGACCTTTGAACATATTGGGGCCTACCCCTGTTGGTGTGGATGGCATTGGTCTCGCCAGTTCTTCTCGGGCCTGCAAAAGGCTTTCTTGTACTACTGGACGAGCTTGCACCGTTGTCTGAGATCTTACCCATTTTCAACAGGCTTTCAATTCTCTCCCCAGCTATGACAACATCTGCGAAGCTGGTGGAAGAGAAAGCAGCTAGCCTATCAATATAGGTTCCCTGAAGAGTGTTCATAAACATGTCTGCCATTTCTCTCTCAGACATTGGTGGTTGAACAGCAGCAGCCAGTTGCCTCCATCTTTGAGCATATTCTCTGAAGCTCTCCCTAGATGACTGTGACATTCCCATTAGGAGGGTCCTGTTGGGTGCCATATCTATATTATACTGATACTGTCTGATGAAGGCTTCTGCCAGGTCCTTCCAGCATCTTATAGTTGCCCTTGTCAAGTGGGAATACCACTCCCTTGATGCTCCAGTCAAGCTATCTTCAAAATAGAACATCCACAATTTCTCATCCATTGTATAGGCCTTCAGCCTTCCCAGAAATGATTGCAAATGAGTTCGGGGGCATGAAGTCCCATTATACTTTTCGAAACAAGGAGGCTTGAACTTGTGAGGGATCCTGACCCCTTCTACCAGCCCCATGTCCATGACGTCGAAACCCAAAGAATTTTGAGATTCTAAGGACCGCAACTTCTCAGCTATTTCTTCCAATCGTCTGTCATAAGTTTCCTCCCCAGCACCCATTACTGTATACTGGTCCTCCTGAGGATCTTCTTGAAGTACTCTGGCTGCTGTGGCTGTTCCTTGAACATTTGCAGGAATGTTAATCTCAGGATGTAGATGTGGACCAAACACAGGGGGGGTAACATGTGGTTGCACCCTTTCATTGTTACTGGTGCCTGCAGTTCCTACATGAGGCTCCTCTTGATTTTGCCTCTCCACCATGGCCCTCAGTCTCTCCTGGCTCTGAGCCATGTTGTTCATAACTTCCATGAACTGCGTCATCTGCGTTCTCATCTCCAACCTTTCGTTGGCCATCTGGTTTCTGACCTCCGTAAGGTCTTGTTGCATCTGATCCATCTGAATTCCCGGAAGGTTGTTTCTAGTTGGGTACCTGTGTGGCCTGTTGAGAGGAAATACCCGGCGGCGAGCAATAATTCCTGAACATCACAACAGAGGTTAGCAACAACAAAACAAAAACCTACAAAACAAACAAAAGGGTTAGCATGCAATGCAGTTATGCTTATTTGTTCTCAAGGTATCCGGTTTGGCCTTCAGTTTTGACCCTTCCAGACCCTTGAAGATGATGTTGTTGAAGTTGCCTTTTGATGTGAACCCCAACACAAATATATTACAAAGGTGAAATAATACAATTTGTTCATTTTACAACACAAACCCTTAAAGGGGCCAAAATACATCACAAAAAGCAAAAGTACATGGAAAAGGAACAACAACAAGCAAATGATCAAACTCCAAGGCCAAACTCATCCTCACGAACTTCCTTGAGAAGTGCTTCGGTCACAGGATCAGCCGGATGCTCCGTGAGACTTCTGATGAGAAGGTTTCTTGTTGCAACAGCTGCAGTCAATTTCCTGCTCTGACTTTGGTCCTTCGACCTCTTCAATCCTGCTTTGATTTTCAGCTCTGATATCTCCTCCTGGGCTGCTGCCAGGGCTTTTTCCATCTGCTCCATCTTGTCTTGAGCTCTCTTGTCTTCTAGAGTACGGGCCTCAGTGATCCGGACCCACCTGGCCTGACTCTCTTTCAAATACAAGTCTGTTCTTGCTCTTTGGAACTGGGCTTCTTTACAAGCGTTCTTCAGAATCTGTTCACCAGCTTTAGACTTGTTGATATAATCTCCAGACTTCTCAATTTTAGTCAAGTGTTCCACCCTCAATTTCTCCAATCTCTCAATCTCCCTTACACCTTCACTCCTCTCCCTGAGGGTCTTCTGCAAGGCTTGGGTTAACTTCTCATTTCTTTCCTTCAAGCTCTCAAACTCCTCCAAACTGATAGTGGCAGGGGGTGGTGCTGAAGATGACTCAGGCATGTCCTCTATGGTAAAGGGCATTCCAGAGAATTGGGCCCTAGCATGGGACCACTCATAATATTGGACTGATGCCACATTATTGCACTTCCCTAGAATGGTGATTCCCTTGGTTTGAACATGATCCCAGGCCCAGGCAGCCTGCCTAACAACAGCCAAACTAATCTTGTTCTCACAGTAGAGGGTCTCCACCAAGTCTTGTTCCCTAGGAATATGAACCAGTGCATAGCCTAATTGCCTCCTGAACAGCAGAGGGTTGTAGTTGATACTTCCCTTAACTCCTATCAAAGGCACATTGGGAAAGTGCCCACAGCTGGTGATCATGTCTCTGCCCTTGGTGCTCTGAGTACACCATCTGATATCTGCTGAAGTTAGGACAGTGAGTCTCTTAGCCCAGTTGCTTTGCTGATGAGGATTGAGAAATGCATTTGTCCTGGGTAGATGCCTGAGAAGCCAAGCATGAAATAATGGAGCACAAATCCTCACTAATCTTCCCCTCTGCTTCTCATTTCTCTGATGTACTGAGTAATAGAGATCACCCAGTAAAGTTGGCACAGGGTTCTTCAGGATGAACAAGTGGATTGCATTCTTGCTGATGAATCGAGGCTCATCTGCAAACAGCACAATCCCATATACACTCAAGGCCAACAGAGCACAAATAGCTTTCCAATCCCCCAAGGAGGCCTTCAAACTAGCTTGAGAAATCAGGAAGTCAAGATGAAAACCAGGGATCCCAGCCTTAGAGGTCATATGCTGTTCAATCAAAACAGGCTCTAGGTGCAAAGCTTTTGCTATCTCTCCATTGCTGGGAAAGACCATTTCAGGGTTGAATGGGACTTCTCTCTTGATAGGCAAACCAACCAAATATGAGTATTCTTCCAAAAGAGGACCCAACTGAAAGTCTTGAAAGGTGAAGCATCTCAATGGAGGATCATAAAACTGAATACAGGTGTGGATGAGGCTCCTCTGAGATGGGTCCATATCCATAACCATGTCCAGTATATCCCCATAATGCTTTCTGAACAAAGGAATGTGATCTGGAGTGATCAGGGTTTGGATCCTCCTGATGTCTGATAAGTCTGGTTGGAAGAAATGATAGGTGATGTTGCTTTTCTTTGGAGCCATGATGCTGAGGACTGAGTAGAGTGCTGATGAAGATGCTGAAAGAATGAGCCACTGATTGGATGGTGCAAGTAACTGAAGTATGGCTGACAAACTGAAGCAAGTGCTGGTGGAGATAGGTCAATGATGCAGATGGGGTCAAAACCAAAACCAGAGATGAGAGTGGATACCCTGAAACACAAATAAGCACATGTTAATATGATGCAATGAGTATGTATGCAAATGAAATGCAAGGGTTTGTGACTGAGCTGGATCTGATTAACTGCCTTGGTATGGATCCATGTGTGTTCAAGAATTCCAGATGGAGGTCTAAAAATCCAGTAACCAGGGTGGGGGACTCAAATAAAGAGCCACATGTCCAGGGTTTTAGAATCACAAGAACTGTCCAACATGGAGTACTCTTAACAAAGTCAAAGTAACAGGGTATTCTGAGGTCAAGGTACCTGCAAACCTGTAAACAGCCCAACCCCCTCACAGGTGATGATCTAGAACAAGGATCCTCAGACTTGGATCAGTTATGAGAAGTGTAAACACTTCTAACCCGGAGGTACAGTGTTTACAATAACCATAACAGTTCCTCCTCTAATTCACCTCAGTTTCTGAAGGTCAGTACTAAAAGGTCATCCAGACTTAGCAGGCTTCCCAGATAGCCCTAGCATTGCAGGAAATCCGCAACACAGAGTTCTCAAGAAGAAACCCATGTCTGAACCGTGTTTCATATTCCCGCACCAGACCGAAATGGAATGGGAAAGAATATGATTCACTCTAGCCTAGGTGTCACTCAGGTCCCAGGTATAGGACCTTAACTCTCAATGAAATACCCACCCACCAAAGAAGAAAACCAGATCCAGCCAGCACAGTATGACAGTATGAAAAATATAAAGCTATAAAGAAAGCAATAAATCAACTGTACATAAAGCAATAAACAAAAAATAAATACAAGCACAAATAAGCACATGATACCCCAGTAAACACAAATCAAACAAGCGCTAGGAGGAACCCACAAAAAGAACCAGAAGCCCTGGTTGCAATATAAGGCTTCCCCAGCAGAGTCGCCAAGCTGTCGCTCCCGACAAGTGACACAGGGTCAGATGAAGGTACAGACGCGAACGGTCGGCGAAGGGAACAGTGAGAACACACAGCCGTGAACTCACTGGAGATGAATAGAGTCGCCAGCTAGGCATTTTTATCCCGGAGGAAAGGCAATGCTGCATGAGCCTAGAAAAAGATGGATAAGACGGTTTGCGAACCAGAGAGACTGAGAAAGGGGGTTGGTTACAACCTGGGAAGGTATTAGCATCCAGATTGTCCGCCGTACTCGACGGGATCCACGCTTAAAGGATTTGTGTTTTAAAGGGGTAGTGTCAGTGCAATCTGTGTGTAAAATAGCTGGAAAGAATGTACAGGTGTCAGTGCAAAAGAAGTGTGAAGTGTAATATGTATAGTGTCAGTGTAAGAAAGAGTATGCTCATGATTATGAGGCTTAAAGAATAATGCTGGAAGGAGGGGGAATGTACAGGGACTTTTGTTCGATAACTGTTAAGTTATGCCTACGTATCCTCTCGTGCAATGAGGAAGTCAGAACACCGTAGTTCGACCCAAAGAGACTGAAAGGTGAATTGACTTGTGAACTGCTTGCTTGTCAATGCTCAAGTGTATGACCTGTCTGGCTCAGGTGCTAACTGTCTTGCATTAGACGGAAGAAGCGAGTTCTCGTTTGTGAGTGAGGATGATGAGAAAAGAATCCCGGAGGAGACGATTATTGTTTGTTTTTGAGTTTTCAGTCTTTTATTGCTTTTTGAAGTTTGTCATAGGATAATGAGCTTAAGCCTAAACCAATGGGTTAGTAAACTCATCACATCTTCCCTCTGATTAGGGGTAATGAGAGTACCTTAAGTGTGAAGTCAGATTCTCACACTTAATCACCTTTGGTGTAGGATTAAGATCATTAACCTACTTGTGATTATTTAGATGTTTTTGTTGTTTTTTTGTTTAGTGTTGAGTAATGAGGTTAAGCCACAATCAAGGATTAAACAGACCCATTACACCATCCTAAAAGAAGGATAATAGATGAGAATGTTTAAGCTGAGGAAAACTCCTCAACTTAATCCATGATTAGGGATTAAACCCATGACAAAACAAGCCTTTGATTAAGTGGATTTTATTCAGTGATATGATGATGAAATGAATTTTATTGTTTGTAAGACAACTTGAGGGGGACTTGTCCATTAACACTAGGGTTAGTCCTTCTTAACCACTTAAGGAAGAATTAGAACCCTAATGCAAGGCCCAAGTTACAAGTGTGATGTCTTGATACTTATTAAGTGAATTTATTAAGAGATTTAAACACACAAAGGGTTCAAGACTTAGGATTAAAGTTATACACTCCATCCTAAGAGAAGGATGCAGGCATAACCCTAATCACAAAGTCTTAGAGCCTTTAGGGTTTAGTCCCTGATTATGAGGTGAGAAGAGAGGACTCAAAGAGAGACACAAAGGTAAAACTATGGGGGGACTAATCAAAACCCTAATTCATTGTCATGCTTGGTTGATCCTAAGGTTTGTGAGGTTTCCAAGAACAATCTTCAGAAGGACCACCAGGAAGCAGATGAACAGGATCAAGAGAAGCAAAGTGACTTGCTTCATTCAAGAAGTCAAGTCACTTGAAGAGAGAAAGTGGGAAGAACAAGAATGAGCAAACTCAATCTCAAACACAAATAGAAATGCAGCAATGAATGCAAGAGAGATGAAAAGAAAAGGTATGAGAAGTGAAGGCAAATCCACTTCTCAAGTTTAACTTACCACCTGCAATGTTAGAAAGAAATGCAATGCAATGCAAGATGAGATGAAATGATATGATGCAAAGCAAGACCAGAAGCATGGTGATGATGATTATGATGTTATGAGGTGCTGCAAACATGAGGCAAGACAATGGGGATGTTCATACAAGATCATGAATGCAAATGATGCAAACTAAGGAGCATGAACAAGCATGAAATGTTATGAAGCATACAAGACACATGACATGGCAAATATGAGATGCAATGATCAAAGATGCTTTATACATGTCTTAAGATGTCAAATGAATCATAAGTATGCACAAAATGCAAAGACAAGTCATGTTATGCAAGAGAATGCAAGAGGGATGCAAATGAAAGCCCAAATTAGGGTTTATGGATCAAACATCAAACACAAACCAAAAACAGAAGCAAAGCCCTAAAGCAAAAATGGAAAATGGTACCTAAGGAAACCCTAGACCTATAATAAACCACTGCCCAAAGGGGAGCTCTCAACTCTCAATCAAACTCAAGTTATGATTTTCACAAGTTATTAAGGTTTTTTAGGGTTCTTAACAAAACAAATGCCAATCAATTAGAAAATGCAAGAACAAATCATGGCCTTTTTATCCTTGAAAATACATGCTAAACACAAGACAAAGCAAAAAGAATCAATGTCACAACCTTCACCAATTGACAGAAATGAATTTTTGGACTTATGATCAAAATAATGCACAAAATATGATTTAATTCAATGAAAAATTCTTAAAATGCATCAAGATCAAAAAAGAAATTTGGTTTGAAGGTTGGACAATGTTTCTAAATGTCTTAGAACATTTCATGAATTTTTTTGTAATTTTTAAATACCTAAAAGTATTTTTAATAAATTAATTTTCATTAATCAATTAAAAATAATCTTTTAAATATTTAAAAATACTTTTTTAATGACAAAAAATAAAATAAAAATATTTTTGGGTTTTAAAAATTAGTGAAACTCTTGACAAAAAGTTTCATAATTTTTAAAACATTTTTGCTATTTTAAATAAATTGTACAAAACAAATGAGAAAAAAATGAAATAAAAAATAATGAAAATGAGAAGTAATCCAAATGAGAGGCTGAGATGAGCTGCTGGGTTAAAAGGGGTTGACTGGGCGCGCATCTGGACGGCCCAGATTCAAACCAACCTAATCCTGATTAATTAAATATTAATTCATAATTAAAACTTAATGAAAAGATCCTGGCCTTCTATTCACGCGCGGGAAATGGAATCCAATGGCTCACGTTCAAACTCAGTGCCCTAACCCTAATTAAAAATTAAACACTCTCAGGTCACCGGAGACGAGCTCCGGTCGTCTTCTCCGGTGACCTTCTCCCCTGAAAACTTCAAACTTCCTAAAAACGTAACCAAAATGAAATCTAAAAACTGGGAAATGTTCCCCACATCCTCACGAACCAAACCCCTAACCTAAAACAAATTTATATTTTGTAAACAAGCTGAATCGAAGAAAGAAAGTTCTAGGGCACGCGAGCTTCAGAAGCAAATTAAATGCTCAAATCACAACCATTTCAAAAACTAATGGTTCCAGAATGATCAGCAAGGCATGAAGAACAAATTTGTAACAAGAAAAATCATTTCTGGAAAAATAAATTTCAGGCTACCTGAGATTTGAAGCTTTCCACTTGAGGACTTTCTGGCCTTCTCTTTATGTGCAATCTACTCCTTAGAACCCCTTGATGATATTTGAGTGCTCAAAATGAGTTTGAGTTGGCTGGATGATGAGATTCGAATGCTCCTGCTTCAAGCTCAGCCAACAATGGCTATGGTGATTCTGGCTCTTTCAGGTCATGGTGAATGATGGTTTGAGGTCTGAATGATGTATGGAGAAGCTTTGCAAGGTTTGTTTGGCTGTTTTTGAGCTAGGGAAGGAGATTCGAAAGCAACTGCAGAAATGGAGTGAGAAATGGCAGTGGGATCTCTTGGCTGTTTCAGGCTTGTGCTTTGGGTGGTTTGAGGTCTATGGAGCCAGGTGAGATGATTGGTGAAGTTAGCTTGAATGTTTAGTGGCTGTGGAGAAGAATTCGAAGCAAGTTGCAAGATGGGAGGTTTTTTGTGAATGTTGTGAATGAGGAAGCTTCAGCCTTGTGTGTTATCATGTTTTGCTTGCAAATTGTTTGTATAAACAATGCTGATTGGCTTCTTGATGTGACTTGTGCTTTTGTGATTGGTAAGTTTGCTTTTGCCAAAAAGTCAACTTTTGTGTAAGTGAGGCATGGCTCAAAGTCTAGGCAAGTACAAGGCATGGGCTGGCGCAGCAAGGATGAGGGAGAGGTCTAGCAAAGCTCAGCAGCCAATGTATCAAGTTGGTGAAGTGATCATGATGGTTTTTGCAAGTTGTGACATTTTGGTTCACATGTGATAAAGTCTTGTTACACAAACCAAGCCATGAGCAAATTTGATCCAATTCTGATTTTTAGGACTTAGAGAATGTTTGTGTAATGGTTTGAAATGAATTAGAGGTCACATGATGCATTGGTCCAAGATTTTGCAAAGTTTCCAAATGAGGCATGCCTTGAAAATTAATGATTTTAGCCAACTTTAACAAACCATAACTTTTGATCCAAGAAGAGTTTGATCATGTTCTTGTACTTTTTGAAAAGGGAAAGATGAGATCTACAACTTTCATGACCAAAGTTTTTCCATTTGAAGCATTTTTGGATCATGAATCAAGGCTTGAAAAATGACCTAAAATGATGCATTCTTGAAAAGTCAACTATGCCCAAAAAGTCAACATTTGCAAAAACCCTAAATTCTTGATTTCTATGAACTTCAATCTTCTTCCATGATCAAATAAAGACCATATACACTCAAAATGATGAAGATCACCCATTGGTTGGGTCATTGGGGGCCTCAGATGCCCTGATTTTGCACTGACTTGTCTGAAAAGTCAACTCTTGATCAGATGACTTCCCCATGGAATTTCTTCATGAAAATTGATATGCATACTCCCTATACCATATAGAGATCAATGGAAACAAGAATGACCAAAAAACTTGGAGTTATGGCCTCTGAAACCAAAACCCTAATTTTCAATCAACTGTGTGGTTCAAGCTGGCCCTGCATCCACTCAAACCCTAGTTCTTGTGATTCCTCTGCCCTTTTGACTTTGAGGAGATGAAATATGATATAGGAACACACATGGACCCCTTTGAGTTGATTGGTGGCCTTTGGAATGGCTCAAGATGCTCTTGGATTGCTCAGATCACAAACCCTAGGTGCAGATGCCTTAGAAACTATCCAGTGAATCAAAAATGAGATGTGAGATGATATGATTGTATTTATGCATATGGGATGATCACAAGCCATGGTGTGAATGGGTGAGGGCAAATTTGGGGTGTTTACACTTGTATATCTCTTTTCTAGCTTTTGCACACAGACAACACATACACTTATCCCTTTAAACACAAACTTTCAAGCGTGGATCCTGTCGAGTACGACGGACAATCTGGGTGCTAATACCTTCCCAGGTTGTAACCAACCCCCTTTCTCAGTTTCTCTGGTCCGCAACCGTCTTGTCCATCTCTTTCCAGGTTTATGCTGCATTACCTTTCCTTCGGGATAAATATGCCTAGCTGGCGACTCTATTCATCGTCACCTTCATTCTCTCCTTTCGCCGACCGTTCGCGTCTGTACCCTATCTGACCCGGTGTCTTTTCGGGGGAGCGATAGCTTGGCGACTCTACTGGGGACCTTATATTGCAACCAGGGGCTTCTGGTTCTTTTTGTGGGTTCCTCCTAGCGCTTGTTTGATTTTTGTTTACGGGGGTGTTATGTGCTACTTGTGCTTATTTATTTATTGCTTTATTTATTGCCTTTTTTACAGCTTTATTTATTGCTTTCAATTACAGTTTTATGCATTTCATACTATTATTATCATATCATTGGTGCTGGATCTTGTAACACCCCAAATTTGCCCTCTTCATTTTAAGCATCATATCACATCATATACATCATACTCATATCATTTCCTCAGCATCATATCATGGAAAGATGAAGCATGACATCCCTCATGTCCTAGCATCAAGCATATGGTCATCTGTGGAGTTCCTTGAAGCATTTCAAGCCATGACAAGGGTACCAATGAGTTTTTACAAGTTCTATGGTGAGTCTACACTCCATTTACAATTTCAAGTCCATTGGCAAAAGCTCGGAAGATTGCATGATCATCAGAAGTCTCAGGACAAGGCAAAGCTCCTATACAAAGCACCCAAATTAGGGTTTGTGATTCAAGCACCAAGATCTCACAACTTTGGCCATTTCTTTTGGGCAAAGTCTTCTATATGTTAATAGAATCCTATGTGTCAAATTTCATGAGAAAATTCCATGTGGAAGTCAGTCAATGCCTCAGTTGCTTGCAGATGAAGCAAAAAGTCAACAGAGCCTATAAAAAGTCAACTGTGCAATTTCAAGGGGTCCAACCCAAATTTTTTGGCCAAGAGGGGTCCTTACAATGTGATAATAGGTTTGGAATGCCTAAAGTTCAAGAATCATGGAGATTGGAGGGGTTTTGCAAAAATGGTACAAAGTGGGTTTTAAGGAATTTCCAAATTTGGCAACTTTTGCCCTAATTTTCAAGTAGCCTTAACATGATCAAAAATTCTTCAAATGGACCAAAGTCAAACATGAAAGTTTTAGAGTAAGGGCTCCCATTTTCAAAAAGTACAAGTACATTTTCACTGGATTTCTAGAACTCTCTAAAAGTCATTCGAAAATTCTAGCTTCCTGGGGCATTTTTCAACTTTTCAAAATGACACCAAGTGCAAAAGGCTTCCAATCTTAATTTTGTGACTTGGTACATGCCCAATCTTGTTTCAAACTTAATATGCATTGCATTAGGACCATTTTGCTCAAGAGAATTGGTCATTTTCGTGCACTTTGAAAAAATCACTCCAAAACATGCAAATTAGCAAAAATCATGAAACAAGTGTGACACTTGAATCTAAGGGCCAGGAGTGACTGGATTTGAATCAAGGGTGGAAAATGAAAGCCACACATGCTGAGAGGCCCAAGAGAGCATGAGCATAGCATGCTTATTCCACCAAGTGCAAATGATGCAACTTCACACTTTTCTCATTTCTAATTCGTGCCCTTTCTCTCACACTTTCAGGATTCATTTGTGAGGTCATAACAAAGAGAATTAGGGTTTGACAAACCTCGGATCTACTTCATTCTCTCATTCTCAACTTTCTTGAAAATTTGCATTTCCTCACATATCTCTCCATTCTTTTACATTCTCCACAAACTTCTTCCATATTCTTGATTAGTGAATCATATAGATCAAAAATCAACCACTCATTTGAGCTTAAAGCACAGAATTAGAAGCTTGCCATTTCAAAGCAACTTGTTGTGAAATCTCAGATCCAGTCCATTTCAAGACCTTAGATGCATTTATTTGCATCTAAGTAGTAAGAGGAGTGATTTGCACGCATTGGATGGTTTTCTAGCTCAATATTTCAAGATCTCCATCTCAGGTATGGCTTGAAATCTCATGTCCTAGAAATGAAATTATTGAGTTGCTTTGTGTTCCTTGATGTTTGCTGATGATTCTGCACTTTGTATAATTAATTTTAGTGCATTGTAGTGAAAGTTCTCTTGATTTAAAGTTTCATGGTCAATCTTTATTTCCTTCGATCCGTCCATTTCATTGAGTTTTAGCTTGTTTTGAGGTCATATTTGAGTTCAGTGATGTCTAATTAGTTGATCTAGACTATTTGTTTGCATTATTTGGTTAATTTTTGGTCCTGGTTTGGTCTCCGGTGCCGGAGCCCTAGCTCCGGTCACCGGAATTTGTCTTGTGAACAACCTAGGGTTTTACACGAAGAAGATGAACTATGGCCGTTTGATCCCGCATCTAGCGTCCACCATGCGTACACGTGGCCCTTGCTTCCCTTCCGTTTTCATGTTCTTTTCTTTTTCTCATTTTAATCAGCGTGTGTGTCCACCCACAGCAACTAGCGTGCATCCAACCATTCACAACACACCTTATGTACACATCATTTAATGAAACTTCAACCACAGCCCCTGGATCCATCCAACACACCCCTATTTTTTCCAGTTATTTTTCATTAATTCTATTAATATCCATACTAATACACATAAACCAGCGCGCATATGGGCTCTTCAGCATTAATATTCGCACCCCAACCAATCAAGGCCCATTCATTTTACACATAAAGTCATTACTAATCTCACCTCCTTCCATTTCTTTTATTTCTTTTTCTTCATTTTAATTTCTTTTATATTCAGCTCTATTTCCATTTTATTAAAATAGTTTTAATCATCCAAAAAATCCCAAAAAAATCATGAGTGTTATTTGATGTCTCTATTATTTTATAATATTTTTATTTTATTTTTTTCCATTATCCACGTGTCTGAATTAATTCACCACTTCACATAGCTTCTTTTATATCCTTTCTTGACCAGTCTGCCTTGTTCATTTTCCATAGACTTCAATAGTTTGAGTTTTGATCCCATTCTTTTTGCTTTTATTTCTTAAGACCTTGTCCTTTTCATGTGAGTTTTCTCTGGATTTTTAAAAACTTATTTCTTGATTCTTGGTCTTGTAACTTGTGATGTAAGTTTGTGACCCTCACTTGTGTTCTTTCCTCCATTAAACTTACTTTGCTTCTGAATCTTTTCAAATCCTTTTGGCTAGTTGATATAACATGTTTGAGTATCATTTGATTTCAATTGTGGAATTTTTAGATGGTTGGTTGATTTGTTTTGAATTTTCCTTTAAACCTTGTCCCATCTTGCTTCCTTTGAACCTTTAAGTCTCTTATAAGTCTAGAAGGGCACTTGTGCCAACTTCTTCTTCTCATTTGGGGTTCCTTTGGGGTGTAGGTACCTTCTTGGCCCTAGGATAGGGTTTGTGTCTTCTGAATTTTTGTGTTTGCTTCTTCTTTAAGTCATTTGCTTCTTTAAGTGCTTTCACTTCATCTTATGGTTTCTTTTGCTTCCATTTTGATATTGTTTGGTCTTGTACCTCTTTTCTCTTCATCTTGTTGGCTTCCTAAGCCATTCTTCATATTTTTTTGGTTCTGATATTGAGCTTTGTGTTCATATCTTGTGCATTTAGCTTTGCATCTTTCATAAGTGTGCATTTGTTCTCATAAGTGTTTCATGTTGCATCTCTAGCTTGCATACTTCTTCTCCTCATTTCTTTGAGTTGCATTTGCATTGTGCATATGTTTATGTCATTTCAATTCTGATTGTGTGATGTTAGCATGTTATCTTGCTCATTTTGTTTCACTTGTATGCATACTAACCTTGTAGGGGCTTGGTAAGTGTGAGGTGTGGGAATTGAGTTCCACATCTCCAAATCTCATCTTCTCCTCTTATGTTTATGTGCACTAACTCTTTGTTGTTGGGCTTAGGTCTTTCTCATCCCTTCTTCTATCTTCTTCTTTCTTCTTCTTCTTTCTTCATTAGGATAGAAACTTCACTAACCCTTAGGACATCCATGCATGTTAACACTTAGGATTATTTTAGTCTCCCTTTAGAATTTTTCCTTTGTGATCCTTTTGGTTCTTCTTTTCTTCTCATCTCAAAACTCTTAAAAAGCATCTTAAAAAGTTTTAAGTGATGTCTTGATCCATAGCCTTATCCCATGAGGTATGCTTGTAGTCTTCCCATCTTGGGATAGTATAAGTTTACCTTGTGATGCACAAGTCTGATCAAGGTATCTTCTTCATAAAAGAAAAGCATAAAAAACACTTATTCATCTGTAAATACCAAAACACTTAATAATTAAACAAGTTAGTGAGCCCAAGCCCTAATCTTTGGGTTCAAGTTTTGGAGAACTTCTCATTACTTGAGTGTGCTTGTTCTTTTATTCCATCTTGGAATGTAGTGACAAGTGCACATTCCATTGAAGAGAGCTTGAGTTCACTTCCTTGTGTCACACTCAGAAAAGCTTCTAAAAAACACAAACAAACAATAAGCGTCTTTCCTTCGGGAATTCTTTTCTCATCTCCTTCGCTTCGTCCGCGAACTTGCTCCTACTTGTCACTTTGCAAGACAGTTACGCACTCGTCGTCCGAGTCTGCAACACCTGAGCAATGGCATAGGCAGTTCAAGCCTTAATTCACAGGAAATTTTCCTTTTAGTACCCCTAGTTAGGGGAACTACGGCGTCTCTGATCCTCATTATCCTGATGAGGTACGTAGGCAGCGGGGTAGGGCCCGTTCGAGCACAATCTTTATTTTCCCTACATTTCCCTCTTTGTTTCTTATTCAGTTCTTTTCCAGTTCCAGTTTCTTTTCATTTTCATTTCTTTGCTGCAGTTTTCATACCCTCACCCTTCGAAACAGTTATCTTTGCAAGCGTGGATCCCGTCGGGTACGGCGGACGATCTGGGTGCTAATACCTTCCCAGGTCGTAACCGACTCCCGAACTTAGTCTCTTTGGTTCGCAGGACCCGTGTCCTTCCTCTTTCTTTCTTCTAGTTTGTGCAGCATTACCATTCCCTTTCTTCGGGATAAAAATGCCTGGCTGGCGACTCTATTCTTTTTCCGCGCCACTTTCGCGTTTGTACCAGGATGAAAATCCGGGGAGCGACAGATCTGTGTTTACCTTGGTGGGAGGGATTGTTGAGTGATTATGGTTCCATACCGGGGACCTGAGTGACACATAGGATAGAGTGGCTTCATATTCTTTCCCATTCCATTTCGGTCTGGTGCGGGAATATGAAACACGGTTCAAACATGGGTTTCTTCTTGAGAACTCTGTGCTACGGATTTCTTGTAGTACTAGGGCTATCTGGGAAGCCTGCTAAGTCTGGATGACCTTTTATGACCTTCAGCATCTGAGCTGAATTAGAGGAGGATCTTTTATGGTTATTGTAAACATTGTACCTCCGGGTTAGAAGTGTTTACACTTCTCATAACTGATCCAAGTCTGAAGATCCTTGTTCTAGAACAATACATGTGAGGGGGTTGGGATGTTTACAGGTTTGCAGGAACCCTTGGCCTCATCATACCCTTGTTACTAATGTTGTTTAAGGTTGTATTTTTTGGACAGTTCTTGTGAAACCCTGGATTTGTGACTCTTTATTTGAGTCCCCCACCTGGTTACTGGTTTTCTAAGCCTCCATCCGGACTTATGAACACACATGGACCCTATCAAGGCAGATAACAGATCCGGCACTTGATCACAAACCCTTTGCATATCATTATGCATACATCATTTTGCATTATTTAACATTTTCCTATTTGTTTTACAGGGTATTCACCTTCTTATCTTTGGTTTGGTTTTGACCTGTTCTGCTTCAGTTATCTTCACCAGCATTTTCATCAGAGATTCTTCTCCAGCATCTTCATCAGTTTATCCTCATCAGAGACTCTTCTTCCAGTTATCTTCATCAGAGACTCATCTTCCAGTTGCCTTCATCAGAGACCCTTCTTCAGCACCTTCTCCAGTTATCTTCATCAGTTTTCAGCAGTTACCTTCATTAGGGTTTCTCCTCAGTTTTCTTCACCAGCATCCATTATCAGCATGGACACTTCCAGGAAGAGCAACATCACATACCACTTCTTTGAGCCCACTATGACAGCATCAGACAGATCCAGTCTCTCATCACTCCTGATCATGTCCCATTATTCAGGGAACATTATGGAGGCATATTGGACATGATCATGGACCTGGATGCATCCCAGAGGAGCATGATCCACACTTGCTTGTAGTTTTATGACCCTCATCTTAGATGCTTCACATTCCCTAATTTTCAGTTGGGACCTCTGCTAGAAGAATTTTCCATGTTGTTAGGTGTCCCTATCAGGAGAGGGATTCCTTTCAACCCTGAGATGGTTGCTCCCAAGAATGAAGATATAGCTAAGGCCTTGTATCTGGAGCCTACCCTCATTGATTAGAGAATGACTACCAAGGCTGGGATTCCAGGCCTTCACTTAGATTTCTTGATCTCCCAGGCCACCCTGCATGCTGCAGCAGGGAAGTGGGATATTGTTTGTGCACTCTTGGCACTCAGCATATATGGAGTTATCTTGTTTGCAGACGAGCCAAAGTTTGTAAGCAAGAATGCCATTCACCTGTTCTTACTGAGGAACCCAGTCCCCACCCTGCTTGGAGACTTCTACTATTCAGTGCATCAAAGGAATGAGAAGCAAAGAGGAAGATTGGTCAGATGATGTGCTCCCCTCTATTACTGTTGGTTGTTAAGACACTTGTCGAAGTCGGACACTTTCCTGAACCCTCATCAGCCAAGGAACTGGGCTAAGAGATTGATTACCCTTACATCAGAAGACATTAGATGGTGCACTCAGAGCACCAATGGCAAAGACATCATTACTAGCTGTGGGTAATATCCTAATGTGCCTTTGATTGGACTAAAAGGTTGCATCAACTACAACCCTTTGATTTTTAAGAGACAATTAGGGTATGCTTTGGTTCATCCCCCAAGAGGGCAAGACATGACTAAAACCCTCTATTGTGACATCCAACACAACTCTGCTATTGTTAGACAGGCAGCCTGGGCCTGGGACAACATTCAGACTAAAGGGACAACTATCCTTGGCAAATGCAACAATATAGCTTTAGCACATTATCTTGATTGGTCTCGTACCAGGGCACAGATCACCCGGATGCCATTCACCTTAGAGGATACACCTGGACCATCAGCAGTGCAACCTGCAGCCACTGTCAGTTTGGAGGAGTTTGAGAAACTGAAGGAAAGGAATACTGAACTCTCTGAAGCCTTGAAGAAGACCCTCTAGGAGAGGAATGACAGCCGTCTAGATAATGAGAGGTTAGAGAAGCTCCGGATCGAGCACTTGACCAAGATTGAGAAGACGGATGACTACATCAGAAAGGCTAGAGCAGGAGAGTTAGTACTGAAGAATGCCTGCAAGGAAGCTAAGACTCAGAAGGATAGGACAAAGCGTTATTTAGAGGAGAGCCAGACTAGGTGGATCAGGATCACTGAGGCTCGTGCACAAGAAGATCAAAGGACCGAAGCTAAGATAGAGCAACTGGAGGCTAGTGAGAAGAAGAATCAGGCAGCTTTGTTAGAAGCACAGAAGGAGATCTCTGAGTTGAAACTCCGGGCGGGGTTGAAGAGATCAAAGGACCAGGATAAGCACAAGAAGTTGACCAGTGCCATTGCCACCAGGAACCTCCTCATCAGGACTATTACAGAGCACCCAGTTGGTCTGGTGACTGAGGCTCTCTTGAAAGAAGTCAGAGAAGATGACTTTGGATTGGATGTTTGATTCTTTTTGTTCATACTTCATTTTGATTGTATTTCTTTTGTTGTTGTATTTTAACCCACCATGGGAATGTTATTGTAATCAAACTATGTATCTTCACATTTTTGTAATATATGGTTTGTATTATTTTCTGGGTTTAATCTCTTCAACATCAGCATCTCCTTGAGGTTTGGAAAGGTCAAAACCAAAAAACCAAACCGGATACCCTTGGAAGACAAATAGGCATCCTGCATTGCATACTAACATTTTTTCTTTGTTTTGTAGGTTTTTGTTTTGTTGTTTCTCACTTTGTTGTGGTTTCAGGAAACATTGCTCGCAGAAGAGTGTTCCCTGTCAATAGAGTGCACCGGTATCCAACAAGAAACAACCTTCCGGGATTACAGATGGATCAGGTTCAACAAGACTTGGCTGAAGTGAGAGCCCAGATGGCCAATGAGAGGACAGAGATGAGGGCCCAAATGAATCAATTCATGGTAGCTATGACTGGTTTGGCTCAGAGCCACGAGAGACTGAGGGAGTTGGTTGAGCGACAAACTCCTGAGGAAAACCATCCAGGTACAGGGGGTACCAACAACAACGATCACGTGCAGCCTCGCACTGACCCACCAAAGTTTGGACCTCATCTGAACCCAGACATCAATGCCATAAGAAACACCCAAGGTAACACTACTAGAGGAAGGGCCTTGCAGGAGGACCCTCAAGAAGAGCAGTTTACTGTGGTTGGGGCTGGAGACGAAGTTTACGACCGTCGGTTAGATGAAATTGTAGAGAAGCTAAGGTCTCTTGAATCCCAAAACTCTCTAGGTTTTGATGTCATGGACATGGGATTGGTGGAAGGGGTGAGAATTCCTCACAAGTTCAAACCCCCTTGTTTTGAAAGATATAATGGCACATCCTGCCCACGTACCCACCTTCAGTCTTTCCTGGGGAGATTGAAAGCCTACACCATGGATGAGAAGCTGTGGATGTTTTACTTCGAGGATGGCTTGACAGGGGCATCCCGAGAGTGGTATTCTCACTTGACCAGAGCCACAGTAAGGAATTGGAAAGACTTGGCTGAAGCGTTTATCCGTCAATATCAATATAATCTGGACATGGCTCCAAACAGAACTCTTCTGATGGGAATGTCACAATCTTCCCGAGAAAGCTTTAGAGAGTATGCCCAAAGGTGGAGGCAACTAGCTGCTGCTGTTCAACCCCCGATGTCAGAAAGGGAGATGGCAGACATGTTCATGAATACTCTCCAGGGTACCTATATTAACAGATTGGCTGCATTTTCTTCTACTAGCTTTACAGACGTGGTGATAGCTGGAGAAAGAATTGAGAGCCTACTGAAGATGGGAAAGATCTCCGACAACGCTGCCAGTTCAAGTAGTGCAAGGAAGCCATTTGCTAGGCCTCGTAGATCGGGAGAAACAAATTCTGTACATGTGGGAAGAGGAAGACCCCAATATCTGCCCAGATCAGTTTCTGCCGTCACTATCCCCACTCCACCTCCTCATTATACTCAACAACCACAACACTTTCCTCAACAACCACAGTTTCCGCAACAAAGATCCTACAACAACAATAACAACAATCAACAACAACGCCCTTTTCAACAGCGTCCATCTCAGATCAACAGGGTGATTGACCCTATTCCAATGCCATATGCCACATTGCTGCCACAACTCCTAAAGCTCAATCTTGTTGAGTTGAGGACATTGGCTCCACCTGATCCTCAGAACCTTTCGAGAAACTACGATGTCAACGCTAGGTGTGATTTTCATTCTAATGCACCTGGTCACTCCACGGAAAAATGCAGGGCTCTGTATATGAAGGTCCGGGATCTGGTAGATTCAAAGGCCCTGAACTTTGCACCACCTCCCAATGTCATGAAAAATCATATGCCAAGCCACAGTGGGCCAATGATTAATGCTATAGAGGAAGGCTCACCCATGATTCCCATTGAAGATACTGCAAGTATTCAGACACCTCTGGCAGAGGTTAAAGCTCAGCTTTTGAAATGCCAAGTGTTTCCAGGTTGTGAGGCCTGTTGTGAATCTTGCAAGCTTTCCAAGAATGGGTGTGCAAGCTTGAGGAATGGCATCAATGGCTTGATTAGAGAAGGTATTCTGCAAATAACAACAATAGCTTCTACAACACCAGCAACTCCTTGTACAAGTGATTCTCCTACAACTGCAACATCAATTGTTCCTACTGATTCACCTACAACTTCAGCAACCACTTCTTCCATCACTTCAACAAACAACAGTTCCATTTCATCTTCTTCTACAACTTTAGCAACCACCAACAATGATGTCTCCACAATTACTATTTATTATGACCCTACAACGGTCCCAAATTCCAGCAACTTTCAACAACAATCTCAGCAACAATTTCAGCAGCAACCAAGCTTCAATTCATCACCACCAACATCCACAAGAAGTCCTGTCACCATTTTCTATGATCCACATACAATAACGGTTCCGACCTCTGTTGCAGTGAGCCCAGTCACCATCACGGTGCCAGGGCCAATTCCATATGACAAAGACAATGTTGTACCATGGCATTATGGTGCTGACCTTTACTGCAATGGAGGAAAAGTCCTTCTTGATTCTTCGGTTCCTACCCCACAAGTGGATAATGTCGGGGGAGGCGGAGGCTTCACCCGAAGCGGACGCCTCTTCGCGTCACAAGCTCCAAGAACTAATACTGAGGCAGAGGCTGCTGCCAAGGCCAAAGGGAAAAGTGTGATGCCTGAAGAATCTGCACCAAAAGAGACTCATAAATCATCCTTTGATCAGGATGTGGATGAATTTATGAGGATAATTAGGAGAAGTGACTACAAAGTTGTGGATCAGCTCCACCAGACTCCTCCTTAGATCTCTATATTATCCCTGCTGTTATGTTCCGAAGCCCATCGGGATGCACTACTCAAAGTTCTGCACGCTGCCTACGTGCCAGAAGAGATCACGATGAATCAGCTTGAGACAGTGGTGTCTAATGTCAATACTAGCCATGGGCTAGGTTTCACTAATGCTGATTTGACAACAGAAGGACATCACCACAACAAAGCTTTGCACATAACGCTGGAGTGCAAAGGAGCTGTACTATCTCATGTTCTTGTAGACACTGGGTCCTCACTCAATGTCTTACCCAAGAAAGCTCTTGTCAAGCTCGAATATGATGGAATAGCTCTCCGACCAAGCAATCTTGTGGTCAGGGCTTTTGATGGCTCCAAGAGGTCTGTTCTTGGAGAGGTGGAGCTGCCTGTGATAATCGGTTCATAGGTCTTTAAGACTACTTTCTATGTGATGGACATCCAGCCTACCTACAGCTGTTTGTTGGGTCGACCATGGATTCACGCCGCTGGCGCAGTTACGTCGACCCTTCACCAGAAATTGAAATATGAGTGGGAAGGACAGATTATCACCATCTATGGTGAAGAGGACATTTTTGTTAGCCATTTGGCTACATACAAATACATTGAGATGGATGGTGAAATCCATGAAACTATGAGCCAAGGGTTCGAGGCCTTGAACCTCAATGAGGCGATGACTGAAGTATTTGCTGCATCCCAGGAGGATAGGATGGGTACTTCAATTGTCTCCTACCAGCAAGCCTGGAAGGTTGTTGAAGATGGTAATGCCCAAGGCTGGGGCAAGCTGCTGCCAGTGGAGAAGAAGGAGGACAGATTCGGTTTGGGTTACAAACCATTCCGACAAGATCAATCAGAGGCTGCTAAGGAGCCCAAGTTCATCAGTGGGGGGATGCTCACCCCAGATGTTGTTAACAAACTGGATGACGAGGCGGAAAGCGACCTCAACCTGGAGAGCTGGATTCTTCCAAGGATCTCGGGTCACCAAGTCCTTAACTGGTCTTCCCAGGAAATTATAAGGGTTACTCCTGCAGAGTAATTATTATTTCCTGTCCTTTTTAGCATGCATCAAGTCCTGCATCTTGCCCAAGATGTCAGGGCTCATTTTGTAATAGGGCCATATTGTAATTTTGTGCAAATGGATTATCAATGAATATCGGACATCTTTTGCAAACAAGTCTCTTTTTCGCTCACTGTCTTTTCATTTTTCACTTTTGTACAAAACAATAAAATGGAAATGTTTTCAAAATAAATAACTTCATTTTCACCTTTTCTAAACAAGATTAAAATTGATCACTAAAACAAACAAATCTCAAACCTTGCAGAGATTATCCTCCAGATTGGACCGACAACAACACTGCTATGACCTTGTATGACTTCGACAATCCAATTAATCAAGCTGATGAAGGGGTTGAAGAAGACTATGAGTTACCTGAAGAGTTATCCAGATTGTTGAGGCAAGAGGAGAAAGTGATTACTCCTCATCAGGAGGAAGTTGAGACAATTAATCTTGGTACCGAAGAGGATTTGAAAGAAGTAAAGATTAGGGACAGTCTGCAGGCTTCAGTAAAAGAACAGCTCATTGACATGCTTCGAGAATACGTCGACGTCTTTGCTTGGTCCTATCAAGACATGCCAGGTCTAGATACAGATATTGTCATGCACAAGCTACCATTAAAGGAATATTGCCCTCCATTGAAGAAAAAGCTACGTCATACTCGTCCAGATATGACCATGAAGATTAAGGAAGAGGTACAAAAACAGTGGGACGCCGGTTTCCTTGCTATGACTAGTTACCCACCGTGGGTTGCTAATATTGTACCAGTGCCTAAGAAAGATGGAAAAGTACAAATGTGTGTGGATTACCGGGATCTGAACAGAGCTAGCCCAAAGGATGATTTCCCATTACCTCACATTGATGTATTGGTCGACAACACAACTCAATTCTCGGTGTTTTCCTTCATGGATGGTTTTTCAGGGTATGATCAGATCAGGATGTCACCCGAAGACATGGAGAAAACAACCTTCATCACACCTTGGGGTACATTTTGTTACAAGGTAATGCCCTTTGGACTGAAGAATGCCGGTGCGACGTAACAACGGGCTATGGTGACATTATTCCACGACATGAACCACAAAGAAATTGAATGCTACGTGGATGACATGATTGCCAAGTCCCTCACTGAAGAAGATCATCTGGTAAATCTGCTGAAGTTGTTCAAGCGTCTGAGAAAGTATCAGCTAAAGCTAAACCCCAACCAATGCACATTTGGGGTACGATCTGGTAAATTTTTGGGGTTCGTCGTAAGTGAAAAGGGGATTGAAGTTGATCCTGACAAAGTCAAAGCAGTTCAGGAGATGCCTGCACCTAGGACTGAAAAGGAAGTTCGGGGGTTCTTAGGTAGATTGAACTACATATCAAGGTTCATATCTCATCTTACTGCAACATGTGAACCCCTGTTCAAATTGTTAAGAAAGGAACAAACGGTCAGGTGGAACGAAGATTGTCAGAAGGATTTTGACAAAATCAAGGAATACCTGCAAGAACCTCCGATTCTTATGCCTCCAGTTGAAGGAAGACCTCTAATAATGTACCGTACAATATTAGAAGGATCAATGGGGTGTGTGTTGGGCCAGCATGACAAGTCTGGTCGAAAAGAGTATGCAATATACTACCTAAACAAAAAGTTTACCGACTGTGAACAACTTTATTCACTGCTCGAGAAAACTTGTTGTGCTTTAGCGTGGGCTGCTCGCCGACTAAAGCAGTATATGTTGACTCACACTACCTTGTTGATCTCAAATATGGACCCCGTCAAGTACATATTTGAGAAGCCAGCACTTACCGGAAGGTTTGCAAGATGGCAAATGATTCTGACAGAGTATGACATTCAGTACACATCTCAAAAAGCCATCAAAGGCAGTGTAATGTCTGACTATCTAGCTGAGCAACCCATTGATGATTACCAGCCAATGAGATTTGACTTCCCTGATGAAGACATCATGTTTCTAAAAGCAAAAGATCACGAATAGCCTGTTCACACTGAAGGGCCCGACCCGGAAGAAGAATGGACAATGATGTTTGATGGGGCTATCAATATGAATGGTCGTGGAGTTGGTGCAGTGCTCATTACACCTAAAGGAGTTCACATGCCTTTCTCGGCAAAACTCACCTTTGCCTGCACTAACAACGAAGCAGAATACGAAGCATGTATCATGGGCCTTGAGGAAGCCATTGACCTCAGGATCAAATGTTGCACCCCAAAATTTGCCCTCACCAAGACAATACATTGTGTACTAAGAGGCTCACAAGGTTCACAAGGTTCACAAGACATCTCACAAGGTTCACAAGGTTCATAATTAGTCAGAAAGTTTGACAATTCCCTCAGACAATGCATCCTCCTAAGCAATACATCTTAAACTAGGGTTTTGACTTTCATCAGGCTAAATGGACTTCCAAGACTTCAAGTGAGCTTCATAGCATCCCATATGTGTTCAAGAATCCCCATGTCAATTTTCAAGACTTTCCCAAAAGATTTGCTCAGTCAGATGATCAGATAGGTTAAAATTAGTCAAGGCAGTCAAAAAGTCAAATTGAGGTCAACTATGGTCAAACCAAAGTCAAACTTCATGATATTTTGCCAACATCAAGTATATGAAGTAAAATTCATCATTTTATCAAGGTTTGATCATGATTCATCAAGGATATTCCAGATCATCAAGAATCAGGAGTTTCTAAATTAGGGTTTTCACAGGAAAAGTCAACTGAACTTTGACCAGCCATAACTTTCACATGCTTCATCAAATTTTTTCCATCCAAAGCTCATTTTTAAGAAAATTGAATTCTCTACAACTTTGTGTCTCACAAGCCAAGCCCAAAAATGCTTCATTTGGAAGGTATGAGCTAAGACATTATAGGTCCTTTTAAAAGTCAACAAAAAGTCAACAACTTCCAAAGAGCATAACTTGAGAATGGTAAAAGATATGGACATGAGACCAAAGAGGTTGGTTAGAAGACTCTTTAAGCTTCCTAAAATGTCCAAGAACACCTTCATAGCATTAAAATTGAAGGATTTGTTCCCTTGCAAAGTTGGAAAATGTTTGGGAAGTTTATGAAGCAAATAAGGCCTTAAAACCAATTTTTGCTAAATGAGCCCACCAAATTTCCATCCAATCTTTACAATATCACCAAGCACGACCCAACCCACACCTTTTTTGATTTTTTACATTTTATTTAATATTTATTTGAATTTTATTCATTAAAATACAAATTAAATTAAAATAAAATATGAAAGTCATATATTTGAAAAAGATTTGGATTCTAGAAGGACTTAATACTCATTTAAACTTGATTGATACCAATATATTTCAGATCATACCAATATAGCAATGTTTGATCAAAAAAATTTCAAGTTTTAATGGCAAATCTTTTTCAATCTCACAAGGTCTAAAAATCCAAAAGTTTGGTTGATTTCTTGACCTAATTTCATTATATGGTATATATACAACATTAGGACAAGCATTGCAGACGAATTCTCAGCCTCCAAGAGCATTCTCAAACTTCCAAATTTCATCCAAAAACTCATATTCGGATTCTTGGCTATAGACACTTTCAAGGCAATTTAAAGGTTGCTTTAGCTTTATTGAGACTCACTGGTCATGTTTCAATCATCAACAACACATAAATCACCACCATTTGCAATAACCGAATTCATGTTCATGTCATATTTGCAATTTTTCGGTTTCATAAGTTTACTTGTTTTTAATTGATTTTGATTGTCTAACCTTGCTTGTTTCATTGTACTGAAGCTTTCTGGGCAACTGAATTTGAGTTTCATGGACTGAATCGAATTATGCCATAGTTAGGGTTTACAAACCTCACTTAGGGTCTTACGATTTACCACATATAAATAAGTTTAAAGGACATGGTTAGCTTGCATGAACTGCAAGGATCATATTGCACTCATCAATTTAAAGAAATTTCACGGTTTGCTTGATGTTTGAGAATTCGCAGGTTTTAACACGCAGGAAAAATCGTAAATGAATTCGCAGGAGAATTCGCAGGAAAACCTGCGAATTCCAGAGGTAGAAGATGATCTTTGGCGCCATCTGAAAAATTCAAATTGTTAATTTAATATTTTTAGAATTTGTTTTCGTTATATTTCAGTTAACGCGCTTGGCTCAGCTGGTTTGTACGTTTGGCTTGTAAATGAATGGTCCTGGGTTCAAACCTCCCCCAGGCCATTTTGTTTTGTTTTTATTTTCAGTGTTTTTGCAGGTTAAAAATAAAAGAATTATTGCCCTAAACATTATCACCAGCGCGCACCTGGTCTGGTGGCAGCTTTGTTGGTCCAAGGGTGGAAAGGCCTAGGGCGTGGGTTCGATCCCTGCCCCAGGTAAGTATTGTTTTCTCATTTTTTTCTTATTTATTTGTTTTAAATTAATCCAAATTATATTTTTCATATGAAAAAAATTATTTTAATAATATGTAAATATATATATTAACTTCATATTTTCTAAAAGATCCCTAGTTTATTTTCTAAAACTTTAATCTTAGTTTATATTTAAATTAAAATATGTATATATTATTATCATTAATATTGTAATTCAAATTATAAACCCTAATTTTGTCTTCAAAATTTCTAACCCTAATTTTTATTTAATTTTAAATATTAAACCTAATTAATTTTTCTAATATTTAATTAAATAATTAATCATACTTTGTAAATAAATTATTATATGGTTTATTATTATTATCATTATTATTTTATTTTCATCTCAAAAAATTCTTCAAAATTGTTTATTTAATCTAAAAATATTTAATTAAATTGTATATATTTTGTATATTTGTGCTAACCTTTTCTTCTTATATTTATTTTATCACTAACTTTTTTTATTAAATTGCTTATTTTATTATATAGTTATTATTTAATTATTTTTATTATAATGTAACTGCAAAAGCGTTGTAATAGTCGTAGTTCATTATTGTTTTATCGTTTATAAATATTCTTGCCATGGTTAGTAATTATAGGGAGTGATAATATGTTTGTAAATTAAAATTAATTTAGAATCACTAACTTAACAAGATAAATATATGAATATGAACACTCACACACGTAAGTCGATCTTTGATCGCCATCTCACACTTTCTAAGGGTATTCCTCATGTTGCATAACTATGAGGTCAAGTAAGGTGTCTTAAAGCAAAGTCCCTTCTCATAAAATATCATCAAGTCCCTTTTAAGATTATAAGATCAAGTCCCTTCGATGTTGCCTACGGTAAATGATCTTGTCCCTTCGAATAAAAGATGATAAGTCCCTTCGTATTGCTCAGACACCTTACAGTTGCCTAAACACAGATGTCCCTTCATATGTACCTTATTACATCCAAGGTAATGACTACCTATTCCTTAATAATAGGGATAGTCTTACAATTGAAAGAACATTTAAGAACAGTAAAGATTTAATTTAGGGTAGGTTCCTCTTAAGTACTTGCTCACTTTTCTTCAAAAATACTTCATTATAATTCACATTTTAAACAAATTTTCAAAACAAAGTCTTTATATACATCCATACAAGGATCATTATAAAGTACTTAAGAAAATTTTTAATCACACACTACACTTCTCAAAACAGTTTAAAGTGAGCTAAGTAACTAAGAGCCCATGGATAACCATGGATATAAAGGGTGCTAACACCTTCCCTTTGTATAACCTACCCCCCGAACTCAAAATATTTTAAGGTCTTTCCTGTTCTTTTATGCCCTTTCCTTTTGGATAAAATAAAAGTCGGTGGCGACTCTTGCTATCCGCAACATTTAAATTAAAGTTAGTTCTCCCACCGTGTTACAGAACTGGCGACTCTGCTGGGGATTTAATAAAAGAAGGTTACCCTTAGGAATTAGATCACTTTAAATTTGTTTGCTTTGTTTGCTTTGTTTGCTTTACTTTACTTGTTGGGTGCTCTTATGTGTGAAAGATCCTAACCCGGATCTAGTGTACCTTAGGTAAATGACAATAGACCAAGGAAACTGTACGGCGTATACTGATATGGTTGATCTGGTGGCCATAGTTAGTGTGACTTCTTGGTTGGTGCTTATGTTCCTTAAGTAAAGTTGAGGATAATATGAGGCTGCCATATGTTGTCAATACACTAACTGACTTTTAGAACCCTAGTAATCCCATCTTGGCCTTTAGAAATTAGTGAGATAACTGGCTTTGGTGAAGACTGAAGTTGGTTGATACTCGATGCTACACTCATTGAGATCCTAAACTTGGAGGGTTTTGGTTGGCAAGTAAGTTGCCTACTGAACAACCACCCTTGTGAATGATCAATGATATTGAGATCCCTTAGAACCTGGTTACTTTATAGGACAGGATGAACCATCTAAACATCAGGGGAGGGTACTTACCTTTAAAACCTCATGCAAGCCTTCAAACCTAGGGCTATTGTGTGACTTGTTTGTGTGTGCCACATGTTTGTGATTGAGCATAACATCATAGCATCATCATGCATCATAAGCATAACATTTTCACTAACCATTTTAAGGACCAAAGGATTTATCTTTTTTCTTTGTTGCAGGTCATGGCTTCTGCTCGTAGGAATACTATCCGGATCAACTTTGTAGGAATACCTCCTATGCTTAAGGAATTGGTCTCTCAAGTTTCTGAAAACTCCCAATTCATCAAGAGGCATGGTCACCTACTGGTTCTAGTCACTTCAGGCTTCAATGAAGACATGATGAGTGTTCTGTTTCAGTTCTTTGATCCTAAACATCATTGCTTTACATTCCCCGACTATCAGCTGGTTCCTACAATGGATGAGTTCTCCACGCTTCTGGGTATACCTATTCTTGATCAGAAACCCTTCACAGGTTTGGAAAAGGAGCCTAAACCTGAAGTCATTGCTTCAGCCTTACATCTAAAGAAATCAGACATTGTCCTGGAAACAAGGAGTGAAGTTAAGGGTATTCTTGCCAAGGTATTGATGGAGAAAGCTCAAGTGTTCCTGAAAGCTATGAGTTATGATGCTTTTGAGGAGAGCTTAGCCCTCTTGATCTATGGCTTAGTATTGTTCTCCAATCCAGATCAGTTCATAGACGTACATGCCATCAACATATTTCTGACTCGCAATCCAGTGCCTACATTACTTGGAGACATCTTACACTCTCTTCATGCCCGTACTACGAAGGCACGGGGAACTCTGATGTGCTGCATACCTTTGCTATCTAGGTGGTTTATTTCTCACCTTCCTCGATCAGTGATGAAGAATGAACAAGGGTTCAGGTGGTCTAAGAGGATCATGTCACTTTCTCATTCAGATATTCATTGGTGCTCTAGATCTATGGAGAATGTTACTATTATTGACCGTTGTGGGGAGTTCCCTAATGTGACACTCCTTGGCATAAGAGGGGGCATTACCTACAACCCTTCTTTAGCTCTACGACAGTTTGGTTACGCTCGAAGTGATGGTCCTCATGACATGCTTATTCAGGGTATTGTGTTTGACTACGACAACGATCTTCAAGGTTACCGTCAACGGTTCATACGAGCATGAAGTAAAGTGAACAAGGTTAACAGCAAGACTCTGGAGCCGAAGTATACTATTCCTATGGAAGCTTATCTCAGATGGGTGCGATCTCGTGCTCAGACTCTCATGATGCCATATCCCGCTATCCTGCCAGTTACTATGGAGCCTGTTGCTGAAGGAGATACTTCTTATATCATCCTTCATCCAGACATGCCCACTGACATGGAAGAGTTACAGAGGTCCTAGATCCAGTTGAAGGAGCAAAGAGATACTTTTGAGACTCATTACAAAGCAAGTCAAGAAAGAATCTTGGAGCTAACAAAACAACTTCACGAGGAGCGGAATCTCAACTCATACCTCAACACAAAGAGGAAGCGTCCATGGGAGACTTAAAACCCCATTTTTTTTGTATTCATTTCATTTTTATTGTAAGCCCAAGGGGCAAACAAATTTATTGATTACTAATAAAAGTTCACTTTCTGTTTGTGTAAACAAATTTAAATCCTGCGGTCCTTGAAAACATTGCATACGCATTTATACACCATATCATTGCATCACAGGTTTCTTATGTACAGGTATCTTATCTTCTCGCTGTTTATTTCAGCAGAAATGGCTCTTGAACAGACTGTCAAAGATCTCCAGGCTCAGAATGCACAATTCCAAGAGTTGATTCTGAACTTGTCCAAGGGTCAAGATGAGTTGAAGACACTGCTGGCTAAGAAGAATAAGAAGACTAGAAGATCAGGAGGCCTTATCAATATGGGAAGAAGGTTCAAAGGTCCTGTCAAGACAAAGGAACATGTTGATGATTATGAGTCTGAAAATTCTGAGAAAGAGGGAGGCAGTCTCCATGATACTGTGGGAGATTCTGACTCTGAAGCAAACTATTATCATGATCCTAATGAAGATAAGTACAAGATGCTGGTAGACAGAATGAATGCCATGGAGTTACAAAAATCTTCTGGGCTGGATTTTGAAGATCTGAGCTTAATATCTGGAGTGGTTATACCTATTGGTTTCAAAGTTCCTACTTTTGTGGTGTACGATGGTGTCTCATGTCCCAAGCTGCATTTAAGGTCCAATGTCCGGAGGATTCAACCACATACTGCTGATAAGAAGTTATGGATTCATTTCTTCCAAGAGAGCTTGTCTGGAGCTCAATTGGAATGGTACTATCAATTGGAAAGTGTCAATATTCGTGATTGGAATGATCTTGCTGAGGCTTTCTATAGGCAATACCAATACAATGCTGATCTAGCACCTACTCGCATGCAACTCCAAAGCATGTCAATGGGTGCTAAGGAGAATTTCAAGGAGTATGCCCAGAAATGGAGAGACCTGGCTGGCAGGGTTCAACCTCCTCTGACTGACAGGGAACTGGTGGATATGTTTATGAGTACACTGAATGGTCCTTTCTATAGTCACCTCATTGGAAGCTCATCATCTGGTTTCACTGAGCTGATAATGACTGGAGAGCGTGTGGAGAGTGGTATAAGAAGTGGTAAGATACAGGTGGGTGCCTCTTCATCAAGCACTTCTAAGAAGCCCCCCAGTGGAAAGAAGGAGTCTAATGCTGTGTATGGTCAACCCAGCTGTAACAGAAGTCACCAATCTGTGGGAGCAGTTCACATTTCTAATCCTACTCCTGCAGCACCAGAGCTACCACAAAAAAATCAACAGAATCCTAGAAGACAATTCACCAAGATCAACATGTCACTGGCCCAAGCCTTGCAACACATGTTAAAAGGGGAACTCATTACTTTGAAGGACCCTCCTCAGAATCCTAATACTTCCTCTCCTCGGTACAATCCTAATGCACGATGTGCCTATCATTATAATTGTCTGGGACATGACACCAACAACTGCTGGATATTGAAAAACAAGATTCAAGATATGATTGAAGCTGGAGTGATTGAATTTGACCCTCCTGGGACTCCAAATGTGATTACTGCTCCCATGCCAAATCATGAGAAGACTGCTAATGTTGTTGATGAAGTTTTCTATGTTTCCACAGTTGCAGATGTGACTACTCCTTTATCTATTATCAAGAAGAAGCTGGTGCAGGCTGGATTCTTTCCAGGTTGTAATGAAGATTGTTTTTATTGTGCTTACAAACCTGATAGCTGCTGGAAGTTGAAGGATGGTATTCAACGCCTCATGGACAATTATACTATATTGTTTGAGAGGACGCCTTCTGTGGAAAGTATGTGTGAACATCTAACTCAAGGTACGAAGGTTGAAGATGTGGACATGGTTCATAAAGTGCCAGTGAAGATTACCTCCAAAGGCCCTGTCAAGATCACTTCCAAGGGACCTATCAAGATTACTGCTGAAGGTCTGGTGAAGACTGTTGCTGAAGCTAGAGTGGCTCCCATGATTATTACCACTCCTGGCCCTATTCCATATACTTCCGATAAATCTATACCCTGGAATTACGGTTCAGATATTTATATCCATGGTGTTAAGCAGGAACCTTTGGCTAATACACCTACTAATGATAACCTTGATGTTGATAATATTGCTGGATCTAGTAAGATCACTAGAAGTGGAAGAATTTTCTCTCCTCCGGCTACCTCAAAAAATACAGTTACTCCAACTACTACCTCCACTTCTGAGCCAAGTGCTGATGCTCGGGGCAAAGGTCCTTTGGTTGAACCTGTGCAAGCCGAGGCACCGACTGCTGAGAATCTTTCTAAACAGATGGAAGAAGTGCTGAAGATCATTCGCAAGAGTGATTATGATATTGTTGACCAATTGGGGCATACTCCCTCCAAAATTTCCATGTTGTCTTTGTTACTGTGTTCTGAGGCCCATGTCAAAGCCTTGATCAAGTTCTTGAAGACTGCTCATGTACCAAATGAGATTTCTGTGGATCAATTTGAAAACTGTGTTGCACATTTGACTTATGATAATGGTTTAGGCTTTTCTGATGCTGACTTGACTCCTGCCAAAAGGAACCATAACAGAGCTTTACATATCTCTATTGAATGTAGGGGCACTACCTTGTCTCATGTGTTGATAGACAATGGTTCTTCACTGAATCTACTTCCCAAAGAGGTTCTAAACAAGCTCAGTCCTGAAGATGCTGTGTTGAGACCAAGTAATATAGTGGTGAGGGCCTTTGATGGTTCAAAAAGGGTGGTGCATGGAGAAATAGATCTCCCGATCAAAGTAGGCTCTCAAGTTTTCAATTCAACCTTCTATGTAATGGATATTCGTCCTGCGTACTCTTGTTTACTTGGGCTCCCCTGGATCCACGGGGCAGGTGTTGTGACCTCCACTCTACATCAAAAGTTGAGATACCCAGTGAAGGGAAAGGTCGTCACTGTTTATGGAGAGGAAGAATATATGACCAGTCATGTGAATACATTTAAGTATGTTGAAGTGGAAGGTGAATATGTTGAGACTCCTTGTCAGACATTTGAAGTAGTTCCTTGGGTCGTTCCTGCTACTGAAGCTCCCCCTGTTGTCAAAAGAGTTCCTGTGGTTACCAGAGTACCTCCTACAATGGCCTCCCTCAAAGATGCTAGAGATGTGGTTGAAGAAGAGTCCCAGAAGGCTGTTCGTTGTGCTCGTGCTGTTTGTATCACTAATCAAGGGATTGTGAAAGATCAAATCAATGTTGTGGGTGACTATAGTAAAGACTACAACCTGGATGATTGGATCTTTCCTACTGTGGGTGATGGGCTCAACAATTGGAAAACTGAAGACGTTATTCCTATCTCCTTTAGTCAGGAGTAAATACTATTACTGTGTTGTTATTTTTAAGTTTGTAATTTTGAACAATTAAACTTTTAAGCCTTGTGCCTTACCCAGGGCACAATGGTATGCTTGTTTCGGGATGTCATTTCATTTGCATACTTCATTCAATAAAAATCAATGGACGTTTCATTTTCGTAAATATTGTGCTCCTTGTCTTTCTTTTATTTTATTTTATTTTTGTTTCATCAGCTATGTGTTCTTACACACACCCACATCACTAAAATGCAGATCCTCATCCACTCTGGATCCTGTTGATAACAGTTCTACTATTGCCAATTATAATTTCGAGAATCCGATCTATCAAGTTGAAGATGGAAAAGAGGAAGATTGTGAGGTACCTGTAGAGCTTGCTAGGTTATTACAACAAGAAGAGAAAGCTATACAGCTACATGAAGAGCCAATCGAAGTCGTAAATCTGGGAACTGAAGAGAACAGGAAAGAGGTCAAGATAGGGGTTGAATTAGAGGATGGTGTTAAGAGCAGATTAATTCAGATGCTACGTGATTATGTGGAGATCTTTGCTTGGTCCTATGAAGATATGCCAGGGTTGGATACATACATTGTGGTTCACCGTTTACCGGTAAAAGAAGATTGTCGTCCAAAGAAGCAGAAGGTTCGTCGTATGCGTCCTGAAATGTCAGAAAAGATTAAAGCAGAGGTGATGAAACAATTTGATGCAGGGTTCTTAGCTGTGACTTCTTATCCTCAATGGGTTGCAAATGTGGTACCAGTACCTAAGAAAGATGGTAAGGTACGCATGTGTGTGGATTACAGGGATTTGAATAAGGCCAGCCCCAAAGATGACTTTCCACTTCCTCATATTGATGTTCTGGTAGACAACACTGCTCAGCATAAGGTATTCTCTTTCATGGATGGTTTCTCTGGTTACAATCAAATCAAGATGGCACCTGAAGATATGGAGAAGACTACATTTGTTACACAATGGGGCACTTTTTGTTATAAAGTGATGCCATTTGGTTTGAAGAATGCCAGGGCAACATATCAGCGTGCTATGGTGACTTTGTTTCACGATATGATTCATCATGAGATAGAGGTATATGTGGATGATATGATAGCCAGGTCCCATAATGAAGAGCAACACCTTGATCATCTGCATAAGTTGTTTGAAAGATTGAAGAAATACAAGTTGAGATTGAACCCAAACAAGTGTACTTTTGGAGTTAGGTCTGGTAAACTCCTGGGTTTCATTGTCAGTGGAAAAGGTATTGAAGTAGATCCTGCGAAAGTGAAAGCTATACAAGAGATGCCAGTTCCCTGTACTGAGAAGGAAGTTAGAGGTTTCTTGGGACGATTGAATTACATTGCAAGATTTATTTCCCAATTAACTGCTACCTGTGAGCCAATCTTCAAGTTGTTGAAGAAAGATAAGGTAATGGAATGGAATGATGAGTGCCAGACAACCTTTGATGAAATTAAGAGATATCTTCTAGAACCTCCAATTTTGATACCACCAGTTGATGGAAGACCCTTGATTATGTACTTAACAGTGTTAGAAAACTCAATGGGGTGTGTGTTGGGGCAACATGACGAGTCTGGTCGAAAAGAGCAGGCAATATACTACCTTAGCAAAAAGTTTACCGACTGTGAAACAAGATACTCACTGCTCGAGAAAACTTGTTGCGCTTTGGCATGGGCTGCTCGCCGACTAAGACAGTATATGTTGACTCATACTACCTTATTGATTTCGAAGATGGATCCAATCAAGTACATATTCGAGAAACCTGCTCTCTCCGGATGAATAACAAGATGGAAAATGATCTTAACAGAATATGATATACAGTATACTACTCAGAAGGCCATTAAAGGAAGTGTTGTAGCTGATCATTTGGCTCATCAAGCAGTGGATGATTATCAGTCAATGAGTTTTGAATTCCCGGATGAAGACATTATGATTATTACCAAAGAACCTGGACAATATGACGGACCTGAACAAGAATCCCGATGGACTATGGTTTTTGATGGAGCTTCTAATGCACTTGGTAATGGTGTTGGTGTCGTGATCATTTCCCCTGAAGGTTGTCATACCCCGATTACTACAAGACTTTGTTTCTATTGTACCAATAACATGGCTGAGTATGAGGCATGTATCCTGGGTATCAAAGCTGCCATTGATATGAAGATTCAGTTCCTGGACGTATATGGAGATTCAGCCCTAGTAGTAAGTCAGATTAAAGGAGATTGGGATACCAAGCATGAAAATATCATCCCCTACAGGGAGCTTGTGTGGTCCTTGATCCCATATTTTGAAGAGATTACGTTTGGACATATTCCACGAAGAGAAAATCAGTTGGCATATACACTAGCCACTATGGCATCAATGTTTGAGATTAGCTGGGATGATGAAGCTCCCAAGATTACTATTGATAAATTTGAGAAGCCTACATACTGCAATGAGATTGATACTGAAGAAGCAGAGGGGAAACCTTGGTTCTATGAAGTGAAAAGATATCTTGAAACTCAGGAATTCCCTGAAGAGGCATCTGTCAAAGATAAGAAGTTTCTGAGGAGGTTTTCTGCTAAGTTCTTCTTGAGTAATGGAATTTTGTACAAGCGCAATCATGATTCAACTTTGCTTCGTTGTTTGGATAAGAAGGAAGCAACAGAGATTATGGAAGACATGCATGATGGGATCTTTGGCACTCATTCTAGTGGTCATACCATGGAAAAAAAGATATTGAGAGCAGGTTACTATTGGTCTACTATGGAAGCTGACTGCTATCAACATTCCAGAACATGTCACAAGTTTCAAATCTATGCTGATAAAGTGAATATACCTCCAGCTCCATTGAATGTGTTGACTGCTCCTTGGCCTTTTGCCATCTGGGGCATTGATATGATTGGTGAGATCAAGCCTACTGCTTCTAATGGGCATCGTTTCATCCTGGTTGTTATTGATTACTTTACTAAGTGGGTGGAGGCAGCTTCATTTGCATCTGTTACTAAGAATGTGGTGGCTCGATTTATTAAGAATAATCTCATATGTAGGTATGGCATCCCTGAAAGGATTATCACAAACAATGGCTCTAATCTGAATAACACCATGATTACTGATCTCTGCATGCATTTCAAGATTAAGCATCACAACTCTTCTCCGTATCGTCCGAAGATGAATGGGGCAGTAGAAGCTGCTAATAAGAACATTAAGAAAATTTTACAAAAGATGACTGTTACTTATAAGGATTGGCATGAGATGTTACCATTTGCTCTTCATGGTTATCGCACTACAATACGTACTTCAACAGGGGCAACCCCATTCTCCTTAGTCTATGGTATGGAAGCAGTTCTGCCCATTGAAGTTCAGATCCCCTCCTTAAGAATCATGAAGGATGCAGGCTTGGATAAAGATGAGTGGATTCATACTCTATTGGACCAGATAAATTTGATTGATGAGAAAAGGTTGGCAGCTGTTTGTCATGGCCAGATGTACCAGAAATGGATGATCAAAGCTTTTAATAAGAAGGTTAAGCCAAAGGTATATCAGGTTGGTGACCTGGTAATCAAACGTATCATACTACCGCAGGGTGATCCTAGGGGCAAATGGACTCCTACATATGAAGGACCATTTGTAGTCAAAACAGTATTCTTAGGAGGAGCCATGATGCTTACTACTATGGATGGTGAGGACTTCCCACATCCTGTAAACGCAGACATAGTTAAAAAATACTACGCATAAAAAGAGACCCGCTAGGTTGACTGGCCTAGGCAAAAATAAGGGCATCCCGGCGAACCAAAAGGGTTCGGGCAAAAATTAGGGATATATATAAAAAAATGTACACCCGGCAAGTCTAAAACCTGAAAAGGCGGCTTGGGCAAAAAAGGGTATCCCGGTGGATTGAAAACCTGAAAGGGCAATCCAGGCAAAAATTAGGGATTAAAGCGTATAACTATGTCTCGTTTGGATCACTCATGTAACTCCAACCAGTTGTGCTACCTAACTCAAGCTCGAACAGATAAAGATCAATCCAATCGTTTCCGTCTCAACAGCAGAAGATGAGATACTTGAAGATAATGGCAATAGTAGAATTGAAACTCAATAGGATTATTTCTCACATAGCTGATTTTCTTTGTTTTATAAAAAAGTTTCATGACAAATTCCTTTTACTAGGATTTCTGTCTCCTTGTACAAACTTGCCTGTGTATAGGTCACTTTATAATATAAATAAAATTTCATCTTTGAATCCAGATTTACTTTTACCCTATTTACATAAGCGAAAACTTCCATTGGTTGTGTTTGAATGTATGTATGCTTTTGAATATGATTGATGTTTACCAGAAATGCATAAAATGCTTGAATATGATTGATGTTTACCAGAAATGCATGAAAATGCAGTAATAGTATTTACTAAGGACGAACGAAGGTAGGAATTCAACATAGCTTCTCCGGTTCATCCCCACAAGGCAACTATAAATCCCCAGTAGAGCAAATCTATCTTTATAGATACTTCGAATTACGTTTCCCCTGGAATTTATGTCCATCTCTTTTATCCTCAGTCGAGATACTCAGGAACTTATTCCTTCAATAGAAGTACGACGATCGAAGACGGGAGGTTATAAATACTATACTATCAAATGAGACGGGACCAATGTCCTCATATTCTTCAGCAACGAATCGGGATTTATTTTCCCTAGCCAGCAGTTGTTATACAAAGATATCCAGACGCTACAGGCTGCATGATTCATACATACATCATTTACATCATATCATAACATATCCTTAGATGCACCATGTCATGCATGCATACATATTGTATAAACTAACCTTTTCTTTGTAGGAAGGTTATATGCAGATAAAACAATATCAACAACTCACAACAGGTCAGAAACGATCTATACATTACTCAAGATTTCCTTGGATATTAGGCAAATGGTCTGTACAAAGATCCATTCCCTAGTTCAAGATATTTTCAGAAGATTTAATCCTGATACTCTTTTGTCCTCGGAGAGTAGGCAAACGGTCTGTACAAAGATCCATTCCCTAGTCCAGGATATTTTCAAAAGATTTAATCTATTTGCTCTTGGATAATAGGCAAACGGTTTGTACAAAGATCCATTCCCTAGTTCAAGATATTTTCAGAAGAATTAATCCTAATATTCTTTCGTCCTTGGAGAGTAGGAAAACGGTCTGTACAAAGATCCATTCCTTAGTCCAAGGTAATTCCAGAAGATTTAATCTATTTGGTCTTGAATAGTAGGCAAACGGTCTGTACAAAGATCCATTCCCTAGTTCAAGATATTTTCAGAAGAATTAATCCTAATATTCTTTCGTCCTTGGAGAGTAGGCAAACGGTCTATACGAAGATCCATTCCCTAATCCAGGATATTTCCAGAAGAGATAATCGTCACGAAGATTTATTTCTACTGGTCTATTCAACAATTCAAACCATGTTGCATAAACGATTCAGAGACGGCCTATACAAAGACCTAGTACTGATATCCAGTATCAACATCAAGATATTATCACCTCCTGATATTATGGATGGCATCTATAAGCCCATATCCAGTTCTTCCAAGTGGCATCTTCAAGCCCACTCAAGCATATACAATTAATCATCAGTGTTACTTTATGCACCAGCGAGTGCAAATTTTTGGGCTTTTATGTTCAATCCCCTTCAACCTTCCAGGTCACGAATGGCACACAGGCCAATTTAACCCCTCAGGTTTCAGAAAATTGAACAGGGGCAGTTGTTGCACCCCAAAATTTGCCGTCACCAAGACAAGACATTGTGTACTAAGAGGCTCACAAGGTTCACAAGGTTCATAAGACATCTCACAAGGTTCACAATTAGTCAGAAAGTTTGACAATTCCCTCAGACAATGCATCCTCCTAAGCAATGCATCTTAAACTAGGGTTTTGACTTTCATCAGGATAAATGGACTTCCAAGACTTCAAGTGAGCTTAATAACATCCTATATGTGTTCAAGAATCCCCATGTCAAGTTTCAAGACTTTCCCAAAAGATTTGCTCAGTCAGATGATCAGATAGGTTAAATTCAGTCAAGGCAGTTAAAAAGTCAAACTGAGGTCAACTATGGTCAAACCAAAGTCAAACTTCATGATTTTTTGCCAACATCAAGTATATGAAGTAAAATTCATCATTTGATCAAGGGTTGATCATGATTCATCAAGGAGATTTCAGATCATCAAGAATCAGGAGTTTCTAAATTAGGGTTTTCACAGGAAAAGTCAACTGAACTTTGACCAGCCATAACTTTCACATGCTTTATCAAAATTTTTCCATCCAAATATCATTTCGAAGGAAATTGAATTCTCTACAACTTTGTGTCTCACAAGCCAAGCCCAAAAATGCTTCATTTGGAAGGTATGAGCTAAGACATTATAGGTCCTTTTAAAAGTCAACAAAAAGTCAACAACTTCCAAAGAGCATAACTTGAGAATGGTAAAAGATATGGACATGATACCAAAGAGGTTGGTTAGAATACTCTTTAAGATTTCCAAAATGTCCAATAACACCTTCATAGCATTAAAATTGAAGGATTTGTGCCCTTGGAAAGTTGTAAAAGTTTTGGGAAGTTTATGAAGCAAATAAGGCCTTAAAACCAATTTTTGCTAAATGAGCCCACCAAATTTCCATCCAATCTTTACAATATCACCAAGCACGACCCAACCCACACCTTTTTTGATTTTTTACATTTTATTTAATATTTATTTGAATTTTATTCATTAAAATACAAATTAAATTAAAATAAAATATGAAAGTCATATATTTGAAAAAGATTTGGATTCTAGAAGGACTTAATACTCATTTAAACTTGATTGATACCAATATATTTCATATCATACCAATATAGCAATGTTAGATAAAAAAAATTCAAGTTTTAATGGCAAATCTTTTTCAATCTCACAAGGTCTAAAAATCCAAAAGTTTGGTTGATTTCTTGACCTAATTTCATTATATGGTATATATACAACATTAGGACAAGCATTGCAGACGAATTCTCAGCCTTCAAGAGCATTCTCAAACTTCCAAATTTCATCCAAAAACTCATATTTAGATTCTTGGCTAGAGACACTTTCAAGGCAATTTAAAGGTTGCTTTAGCTTTATTGAGACTCATTGGTCATGTTTCAATCATCAACAACACATAAATCACCACCATTTGCAATAACCGAATTCATGTTCATGTCATATTTGCAATTTTTCGGTTTCATGAGTTTACTTGTTTTTAATTGATTTTGATTGTCTAACCTTGCTTGTTTCATTGTACTGAAGCTTTCTGGGCAACTGAATTTGAGTTTCATGGACTGAATCGAATGATGCCATAGTTAGGGTTTACGGACCTCACTTAGGGTTTTACGATTTACCACATATAAATAAGTTTAAAGGACATGGTTATCTTGTATGAACTGCAAGGATCATATTGCACTCATCAATTTAAAGAAATTTCACTGTTTGCTTGATGTTTGAGAATTCGCAGGTTTTAACACGCAGGAAAAATCGTAAATGAATTCGCAGGAGAACCTGCGAATTCCAGAGGTAGAAGATGATCTTTGGCGCCATCTGAAAAATTCAAATTGTTAATTTAATATTTTTAGAATTTGTTTTAGTTATATTTCAGTTAACGCGCTTGGCTCAGCTGGTTTGTACGTTTGGCTTGTCAATGAATGGTCCTGGGTTCAAACCTCCCCCAGGCCATTTTGTTTTGTTTTTATTTTCAGTGTTTTTGCAGGTTAAAAATAAAAGAATTATTGCCCTAAACATTATCACCAGCGTGCACCTGGCCTGGTGGCAGCTTTGTTGGTCCAAGGGTGGAAAGGCCTAGGGCGTGGGTTCGATCCCTGCCCCAGGTAAGTTTTGTTTTCTCATTTTTTTTCTTATTTATTTGTTTTAAATTAATCCAAATTATATTTTTCATATGAAAAAAATTATTTTAATAATATGTAAATATATATATTAACTTCATATTTTCTAAAAGATCCCTAGTTTATTTTCTAAAACTTTAATCTTAGTTTATATTTAAATTAAAATATGTATATATTATTATCATTCATATTGTAATTCAAATTATAAACCCTAATTTTGTCTTCAAAATTTCTAACCCTAATTTTTATTTAATTTTAAATATTAAACCTAATTAATTTTTCTAATATTTAATTAAATAATTAATCATACTTTGTAAATAAATTATTATATGGTTTATTATTATTATCCTTATTATTTTATTTTCATCTCAAAAAATTCTTCAAAATTGTTTATTTAATCTAAAAATATTTAATTAAATTGTATATATTTTGTATATTTGTGCTAACCTTTTCTTCTTATATTTATTTTATCACTAACTTTTTTTATTAAATTGCTTATTTTATTATATAGTTATTATTTAATTATTTTTATTATAATGTAACTGCAAAAGCGTTGTAATAGTCGTAGTTCATTATTGTTTTATCGTTTATAAATATTCTTGCCATGGTTAGTAATTATAGGGAGTGATAATATGTTTGTAAATTAAAATTAATTTAGAATCACTAACTTAACAAGATAAATATATGAATATGAACACTCACACACGTAAGTCGATCTTTGATCGCCATCTCACACTTTCTAAGGGTATTCCTCATGTTGCCTAACTATAAGGTCAAGTAAGGTGTCTTAAAGCAAAGTCCCTTCTCATAAAATATCATCAAGTCCCTTTTAAGATTATAAGATCAAGTCCCTTCGATGTTGCCTACGGTAAATGATCTTGTCCCTTCGAATAAAAGATGATAAGTCCATTCGTATTGCTCAGACACCTTACAGTTGCCTAAACACAGATGTCCCTTCATATGTCCCTTATTACATCCAAGGTAATGACTACCTATTCCTTAATAATAGGGATAGTCTTACCATTGAAAGAACATTTAAGAACAGTAAAGATTTAATTTAGGGTAGGTTCCTCTTAAGTACTTGCTCACTTTTCTTCAAAAATACTTCATTACAATTCACATTTTAAACAAATTTTCAAAACAAAGTCTTTATATACATCCATACAAGGATCATTATAAAGTACTTAAGAAAATTTTTAATCACACACTACACTTCTCAAAACAGTTTAAAGTGAGCTAAGTAACTAAGAGCCCATGGATAACCATGGATATAAAGGGTGCTAACACCTTCCCTTTGTATAACCTACCCCCCGAACTCAAAATTTTTTAAGGTCTTTCCTGTTCTTTTATGCCCTTTACTTTTGGATAAAATAAAAGTCGGTGGCGACTCTTGCTATCCGCAACATTTAAATTAAAGTCATTTCTCCCACCGTGTTACATCAAGACATTAACTGTATTCGGAGATTCAGCTTTGGTAATCAATCAGACCAACGACAAATGGTTCACTCACCAAGAGCATCTGATTCCATACCGTGACTATACGAGGAGATTATTGACTTTCTTCACAACAGTCAAACTTGAATACATCCCTCGAGACGAAAATCAGTTCGCAGATGCTTTAGCTACCATTTCCTCCATGATCAAAGTTCAAACTGCAAATTATGTGCCTCAGATTTCGGTATCCAGACTAGACCGACCAACATACGTATTCTCTGTGGACATTGCTAAAGATGACAAGTTGTGGTTCCATGACATCATAAGCTTCTTGGAGGATCAAGCATACCCACCTGGGGCATCATCCAATGATAAGAAGACATTAAGAAGGCTGGCTGACAGTTTCTTCCTTAATGCTGATGGTTCATTATACAAGCGAAACTTTGACATGGTACTACTCAGATGTGTTGATAAGAAAGAAGCAGAATTGTTGATGCACGAGGTGCATGAAGGATCTTTCGGTACCCATGCAGGAGGACATGCAATGGCTAAGAAATTGTTAAGATCAGGTTACTACTGGATCACAATGGATGCAGACTGTTGTTCCTGCGCCAGAAAATGCCACAAATGCCATATCTACGCAGATAAAGTGCATGTGCCTCCAAATCCTTTGAACGTGATATCTTCACCTTGGCCCTTTTCCATGTGGGGCATTGACATGATTGGAAAGATTGAACCGACTGCTTCAAATGGCCACAGATTCATCCTGGTAGCCATTGATTACTTCACTAAATGGGTCGAAGCAGCTTCGTATGCAAACGTCACCCGACAAGTGGTAGCCAGATTCCTGAAAAGAGACATCATCTGTCGATACGGAGTTCCCGAGCGAATCATTACTGATAATGGTTCCAATTTGAACAATAAAATGATGGCAGAGCTATGCCGGGACTTCAAAATCCAGCATCACAACTCTTCTCCTTACAGGCCAAAGATGAATGGTGCTGTTGAGGCAGCTAACAAGAACATCAAGAAGATTGTGCAGAAGATGGTGGTTACTTACAAAGACTAGCATGAGATGCTACCATTTGCTTTGCATGGGTATCGAACCTCAATCAGAACATCCACTGGGGCAACACCTTATCAGCTTGTGTATGGTATGGAGGCAGTTGTCGCTCCCACCTGATGACACGGGGCCAAGAGGGGTGCAGACGCGAACGGTCGGCGAAAGAGGAAGAGAACACACAAGGGTGGACTCAGGAAAGACAAGAGTCGCCAGCTAGGCATTTTTATCCCGGAGGAAAGGTAATGCTGCATAAACCTAGGAAAAAGATATGGATAAGACGGTTGCGAACCAGAGAGACTGAGAAAGGGGGTTGGTTACAACCTGGGAAGGTATTAGCACCCAGATTGTCCTCCGTACTCGACGGGATCCACGCTTAAAAGATTTGTGTTTCAAAGGGGTAGTGTCAGTGCAATTTGTGTATCAAAGCTGGAAAGAGTGCAAGTGTCAATGTAAAAAAAAGGGAAGTGAAGTGTATAAGAGAAGTGTCAGTGTAAGAACAAGAATGAAGTGCTCAAGACTGAGGCTTAAAGAATAATGCTGGAAGAGGGGGAATATACAGAGACTTTTGTTCGATAACAGTTAAGTTATGCCTACGTATCCTCTCGTGCAATGAGGAAGTCAGAACACCGTAGTTCGACCCAAAGAGACTGAAAGATAAATTGACTTGTGAACTGCTTACTTGTCCATGCTCAAGTGTATGACCTGTCTGGCTCAGGTGCTAACTATCTTGCATTAGACGGAAGAAGCGAGTTCTCGTTTGTGAGTGAAGATGATGAGAAAAGAATCCCGGAGGAGACGATTATTGTTTGTTTTTGAGTTTTCAATCTTTTATTGCTTTTGGAAGTTTGTCATAGGAAAATGAGCTTAAGACTAAACCAAAGGGTTAGTAAACTCATCACATCTTCCCTCTGATTAAGGGTAATGAGAATACCTTAAGTGTGAAGTCAGCATCTCACACTTAATCACCATGGTGTAGGATTAAGATCATTAACCTACTTGTGATTAGTTAGATGTTTTTGTTGTTTTTGTTTAGTGTTGAGTAATGAGTTTAAGCCATAACGGGATTAAACAGACTCATTACATCATCCTAATAGAAGGATAATAGATGAGAATGTTTAAGCTGAGGAAAGCTCCTCAACTTAATCCATGATTAGGGATTAACCTCATGACAAAACAGAGCCTTTATTAGATGGATTTTAGTTAATGGTATGATTAAGAAGTGAGTTTTATGATTTGTAAGACAACTTGAGGGGGACTTGTCCATTAACACTAGGGTTAGTCCTTCTTAACCAATTAAGGAAGAATTAGAACCCTAATGCAAGGCCCAAGTTACAAGCTTGATGTCTTGATGATTATTAGATAGATTGATTAAAGGAGTTAAACACATTAAGGGTTTAGCACTTAGGATTAAAGTTATACACTCCATCCTAATAGAAGGATGCAGGCATAAGCTTAATCACAAAGCCTTAAAGCCTTTAGGGTTTAGTCCCTGATTATGAGATGAGAAGGGAAGACTCAAAGAATGACACAAAGGTAAAACTAAATGGGGGGACTATTCAAAACCCTAATTATTGTCATGCTTGGTTGTCCTATGGTTTGTGAGGTTTGCAAGAAAGATCTTCAGAGAAACCACCAGGATGCAGATGAAAGGAGCAAAGAGAAGCAAAACAACTTGTTTCACTTAAGAAGACAAGTTGCTTGAAGAAAGAAAGTGAGATGAACAAGAATGAGCAAGCTCAATCCAAACACAATACAAAATGCAGCAAGGGAAGTGAAAGAGAGATGAAAAGAGATTGTGAGAAGTGAAGGCAAATCCACTTCTCAAACAACTTACCACCTGAAAAGTTAGTAAAGAAATGAAATGCAATGCAAATGAGATGCAATGTCATGATGCAAACCAAAATCAGAAGCAAATACATGATGTTAATGATGCTAAGAGATGATGAAAACATGAGACAAGGCATGAGGGTGATCATACAAACATATGGATGCAAGAGAAGCATGCTTAGAAACATGAACATACATGTAAAGTTATGGAATGCAAATGACATACAACATGGCAAATGAAAGATGCAATGATCAAACATGATTCTAATATATCCTAAGATGTCTTATGAATCAAATAGATGCACAAAATGTCATGGCAAGTCATGGTATGCAAACAAATGGAAGGTGGATGCAAAGGAAGGCATGAATTAGGGTTATATGCAACATACAAAGCAAAAATCCAAAACCAGAAGCAAATGACATGATAAAAATTTGAAAATGCATTCAAAGGAACCCTAAACCTATAAAAACTTACTTCCCAAAGGAGGGGACCTAAATCTAAACCTAATGGAAGTTGCGATTTTCCTAAGATTGCTAGGGTTTTAAGGTACCTCATCAAGGAAAATGCCAAACAAATTGAAGATGCAAGATCAAATTATGCCAATTTAATCCTACAAACTACATGCTATACAAGATGCAATGCAAAAAGAATCATTGTCCAACTCTCAATGGTTAGGCAGAAGTGAATTTTTGAAGATTGAACCAAAGTAATGCCTTGAAATGATTTTAATTCCATTGAAAATGATCAAAAGACATCAAGAACAAAAAATAAATTTGGTTTGAGAGTTGGACAATGTTTCTAAATGTCTTTAAATGTTTCATGAATTTTTTTGTGATTTTTAAATACCTAAAAGTATTTTTAATTAATTAATTCTCATTAATCAATTAAAAATAAACTTTTAAATGATTTAAAAATAATTTTTGATGTAAAAAATAAAAATAAAAATATTTTCAGAAAGATAAAAATATTTTAAAGCATGATGCAAAAAATGAGATTTTTTAGAAATGATTTGATATTTTAAATAAAATGTGCAAAACAAATGAAAGAAAATGAAAATAAAATTAACTTAAGTGAGAAGTATGCTAATCCAGTGGCTGATATTCAAATGAGACGCGCGGGAGCTGACTGGCGCCAGATCTAAAGGCTGGAATTCAAACTGGCAGGATTAATTCATAAACTTAATTAAATGGATAATGACGTGGATTAGGGTTCTAATGAAGCAATCCAGGCCATCCAAACACGCACGGGTCAAACAAAGTCAGCCCATCCTACGCTCCAAGTTCAAACTGAGCCCTAATCCTCATTAATGCACTAATCACTTTCAGGTGGCCGGAGAAGACTTCCGGTCGTCTTCTCCGGCCAGACCCTCACCTGAAAGCTGCTAACTTCCTCCCCAGGTCTCTAAAACCTCATCTCTCTGCCCAGAATCCATCCCCACACATCATATAACACGAATCAACAAACAAAATGCATTTATTTTCCGTATTCAAGGTGAATCGAATCAAAAGGGGTTTAGGTCAAAAAAAATTCAGAAGAAGCATACATGCTCAAAACTCAACCATTTGCAAAACTAAACATATCAGCATGATCAACACATCATATAGATTCATCTAAGAACTTAAAAATGCATTTCTGGAAAAAAAAGTTCTTGAGCTCACCTGAACTGAAGCTTTGATTTCTGGAAATTTCTGGCTGGCCCTTTGATCCAAAATGCCTCTAATGGACCTCCTGAGAAGCTTGGAATGCTTGGTTGGAGTTTCTTTTGGATGGTTTGAGAGATTGAGCAGGTTCTGTTCAGTGAAGGGGAGAAATCGTGTTTCTGATTTTAGGAGGTTTTAGGGCAAAGTGAGGGCAGGGAAATGATCAAGAGAGTATGCTGAGATGTTTTGTGAAGTTTGTTTGAATGTTTGATGCTTGTGGAGTGTGTTTCGAAGGAAGTTGCATAAGAGGTGAAAAATGAGAATGTTGGCTTGTGTGTGTATTCAGGCTGAGTTGTGTTATGAAAATGAAGCCTTGGAGTGTGTTTGTAAGATCTGGATTGGGCAGAGAGTTGTTGTGTCACTGTGGGATTGGTATGGGTGTTCTTGCCAAAAAGTCAAAAGTTGTGTACTTGAGGTATGGGCAATGGTGTAGCTAGCTCATTGGCTTGTCCTTGCTCAGCTGAGATTAAGGAGGTCCATGGAATTGTTTATGAGATGATTCAGCAAGTTGAAAGAAGTTTATGAGATGTTTTGCAAATTTCTCAAAGTTTGGCCACTTTGGTAATTCATGAGATTCAAGGCATCAAAATGCAATATTCTTGGGCCAATTCTGGTTTTTAGAGGTCATGTGATCAGGTTGTGAAGAATTTGTACACATTTGAGGCCTTTAGAACACTTGATCATACCATTTTGCAAAATGCCTCTTTGGTAGAAAACTTCAAATTATGCGATTTTAGCCAACTTTGACAAGCCATAACTTTTGATCCAAAATGAATTAGGTCAAGTTCTTGTACTTTTTGAAAAGGGAATGATCCATTCTACAACTTTCATGACCAAAGTTTTTCCATTTGAAGCATTTTTGAATCAAAAAGTAAGGGTTGAAAAAGTTTCCCAAAATGGCAATTTTCAATTACAAGTCATTTTCCCAAAAAGTCAACTTTGCAAATGGCTTGAAATTCTTCAAATTTATGAACTTCTAACATCTTCTATGATCAAATAAAGGTCATACATAATAAAAATGATGAAGAACACCCTTTGGTTGGGTCATTGGGGGCCTCAGATGCCCTGATTTTGCACTGACTTGCTCAAAAAGTCAACTCTTGATCAGATGACTTCCCCATTGAATTTCTTCATGAAAATTGATATGCATGGTCCCTATACCATATAGAGACCAATAGAAACAAGAATGACCAAAAATTTTGGGGTTATGGCCTTTGAAACCAAAACCCTAATTCTGGGTCATTTGTGCAGTTAAACCTGGCTCTGCCTCCATGCCATTCTCAGTTCTTGTGATTCTTTGACTTTCTTGACTTTGTGGGGATACAATATGATGCTTGAACATACATGGAACACTTTTAAGTGATTGATGACCTTTGGAGTGGCTCAAATGGCTCTAGGATAGCTCAGATCACAAACCCTAGATGCAGATGACTTAGAAACAATGTGGTGAATCAAAAATGCAATATGAGATGCTATGATTGAGTTTATGCATATGAAATGATCACAAGCCATGGTGTGAATGGGTGAGGGCAAATTTGGGGTGTTTACAGCTGCTCCTACCTGTTGAAGTTGAGCTACCCTCCTTAAGGGTACTGATGGATGTGAAGCTTAATGAAGCAGAATGGGTCCTGTCTCGGTACAATCAACTGAATTTGATCGAAGAAAAGAGATTAGCTGCAATCTGTCATGGGCAGCTATATCAGAAAAGGATGAAGAAAGCCTTCGATCAGAAAGTCAGGCTTCAGGAATACCAAGTGGGAGATCTTGTGCTGAAAAGACTTCTTCCTCCTCATACAGACCACAGGGGCAAGTGGACTCCTAATTACGATGGTCCATTCATAGTAAAGAAGGTTTTCTCCGGTGGAACACTGATGCTCACTACTATGGATGGCGAAGATTTCTTATCCCCTATGAATTCAGATGCAGTTAAAAATACTTCGCATAAAATGACCCGCTGGACATAAAAACAGAATGTAAGTCCAGGAAAAAATAGGGCATCCCGGCGAGTCAAAAACAGAATAAAAGATTCGGGAAAAAATAAGGGAAAAATTAAAAAAAATATGTACACCCGCTGAGTTGAAAAGCCGCATTGGACAGCTCAGGCAAAAATGGGTATCCCGGTGGATTGAAAACCCGAAAGGGCGATCCACGCAAAATCAGGGAATAAGCGAACAACTGCATTCTGAATTCGTCTGTATCACTCACAACACGGTAAGCTTCGAAAGGATAAAGCTTTGGTCAGAATCAGCCTTCTTCAGAAAGCAAGATGAGAAGAACGTCAAGGTCATACAGGTCATAGCAAAGGAAGTTCACCGGAGCGTCGTCAACATTGCCAACACTTTTACTTTTTCCAATTTATAGCAATCTCCTCATTCCAGGAGATTTGTTTCTTTGACTGTATTTGCCAATTCAGGGCACCCGGATTAATAAAATCAGAGTTTTCAGTCACACCTCGTTTTTTACATTATTGTTTTGTTTGCAGAATGTCCAATATTCATGATACAGTCCTTGCATAAAACAAATGAGCCATTTTTAATAAATGCTTGCAGGAAATATATTTACTTTCAGGAATATCTAATTCCTATTACGGAATCTGGTAAGGGATACCTCGGGATACTTGTGCATTTCTTTTGTCTTAACCGATTGCAGGTATTCAATATGCAACATGGGGCATGCCAAGCATCACTTCCCCAGCATACCTCCTCCCCAAGAAATATCTGGAATGCTTTTCCCCAGCGGAGTTTGTCAAAGTCTACTTAACAGGAGCATCCCCAGCCAAGTTCCCCAAAAAGTTTTCATCCTCTCCCTAGAAGAGCAATGCCTGAAACTCTTACACAACAAAGTGACGAAAGTTTCATTCTCCCCAGCTGAGTTCTCCTTACGGGTAGATCGACCGGAGATCTATTTCCCCATGCAGAGCTATATCTCCTAACAGATCTACCAATGATCTCTTCCCCAACCGGGACATCCTTCCAAGCAAATCAGCTAGAGATCTTCAGCGGGATCCGAATCCCGAATCGGTTTCTCTTTTGCATAATCATGGCATTCACATCATAAATCACCGAAATAAGCATAGCATGCCGTCTAATATGGAGCATTACGGCAAAAATCAAACATTTTCATGATCACAAGCCAGGTTCGAACCAGTCACCTACAAATATCATCAGTATTTCATCAGCAATATATATAAAAGCTCACATCCCCCGTAGATAAAAGCCAAAGTGTCCCCTTTGCACTCTCCCGCGCAAATGCCTGTACATATATACCCTTTTCGACACTCACCTGTGTCGTATTATTCCCCGCAGATATACGCCAAAGCGCCTCCTTTGTACTCTCAGATACCTATACATGCTCTTTTGGACACTCGTCTGTGTCATATTCCCCAGCATGGTTGCCAAAACACTTTACTCAATTGTAACGCATTATTCTCGACACCCGTCTGTGTCATCTTATCCCCACAGGTCGCCAGAATACCTTTTACACTCTCACCCACACATTTTTGTTCATTAGCTTATAACATTTCTCTTTTGACACTCGTCCGTGTCATACATTCCCCAACAAGTTGAATACTCGTCTGTGTCTTGCTCATACTTCACTAACAAATCAATACTCACTCATACTTATACAGAAGTCTCTGATACTCGTCCGTATCTGGTATATATATTATTCCCCACAGATTCGACACTCGTCCGTGTTCTTTGTTAACCAGTTGGTACTCGTTTGTATCATCATCTCTGAATGCGCGACAGCGTTTGTTTCTACCGATACTCGTCCGTATCATGGTCCTAAGGATGCTCGTCTGCATCTTTAATCTATACACATTGTCAAACACTTATACCTTTTATTTCTTAAGCATAAACACTCGTCCGTGTTTACCATTCCCTAATAAGTCACCAACAAAACAACTTTTCTTCTATCCGACATTCGTCCTATGTCGTGATACTTTCGGCAGCCGTACCCTGCCAGGTGATCGTTCTTCACCTTTGGATGACCGTCCCTCATCCTTTCCCCAACAGAGTCTCCATTATTGGAACTCTTTTCTATTCGGTATTCGTCCTATGTCGTGATAAAGAGCAGTCCTACCCTGCTAGGTGATCGTCCTTCACCTCTTGATGATCGTCCTTCATCATTTTATCCGATGGCCGTCCCTATCGTCGACCTTTTCTATCCGACATTCTTCCTATGTCGTGATAAAGAGCAGCCGTACCCTGCTAGGTGATCGTCCTTCACCTCTGGATGATCGTCCTTCATCATTTTATCAGATGGCCGTCCCCATCGTTGACCTTTTCTATCCGACATTCGCCCTATGTCGTGATAAAGAGAAGTCGTCCCCTGCTAGGTGATCGTCCTTCACCTTTGATGACCGTCTCTCATCATTATTTCATTTATTCTTTAACCCGATGGCCGTCCCCATCGTTGTTTACTTTACTTTGCAAACCCGATGGCCGTCCCCATCATTGCCTTTACTTTAATCCCCAGAGAATCTTGTTCCTTTACTCGATGGTCGTCCCCGTCGTGGTCTCTTTATCTCCCCAGCTTGTCGGTCGTCCCTGTCATTGCTTTACTTACCGCTTTATCCCCAGCAGTCGTCCTCTGCTAGATGGTCGTCCTCAATCATTTTCATTTAATAATCATATCATACTATCTTTTGCAATTTATATCCCTTTTCTTCTTATCCCCATTGAGTGCAAATTTCGGACTGTCTTTGGTATTCAACCACAAGTTATCTTGTTTGTCTGTTAAGCCAGGCGCTTACACCCTGCACAACTAACTCATGTTTGAATAGGGGCAGCTATAAACACCCCAAATTTTCCCTCACTCATACTCACACCATGGCTTGTGATCTTTCATTTTTGTATAGACATGAGCATACCACCTCATATTGCATTTTTGCTTCACTGCATAAGTTCAAGTTCATATGCATCTAGGGTTTGTGATCTGAGCAATCCAAGAATCCATCTGAGCCATCCCAAGAGCCTCAAAGTGTTCCAAGAGTGTCCATGTGTGTTCTACCACCATATTGTGTCCCTCAAAGTTCAAGGAAGTCAAGAAATCACAAGAACTGGCAAGGCATGGAAGCAGAGCTAGGGTTTTCACTGCACAGATGACCAAAATTAGGGTTTTGGTTTCAGAGGCCTCAACACCAAATTTTTGGCCCATTCTTGTTTCTAATGTTCTGAATATGTTATAAGGATCATATGTACCAAGTTTGATGAAGAAATTCATTGTGGAAGTCATTTGTTCACTGGGTAACTTCTTGAGCAAGTTAAGTCAAAATCAGGGCATCTGAGGCCCCCAACATTGGAACCAAAGGAGTATTTTCATCAAATTGAAGTTCTATGATCTTTATTTGATTATTGGAGTGCTTGGAATTTCACAAAATTGAAGAAATTTGAGCTAGACCAAAAGTTGCCAAAAATGGAAATGACTTGTAATGGAAACTTTCCATTTTGGGTATGTTTTTCAACCTCCTCTTTCTCATCCAAAAATGCTTCAAATGAAAAATTCCTGGTCATGAAAGTTGTAGATTAGGTCTTTCCCTTTTCAAAAAGTACAAGAACATGTTCTAATTCATTATGGAACTCAAGTTATGATCCTTCAAAGTTGGCAAAAATCCTATAATTTTCAAGAATGCACCAAAGAGGATTTTTTGCAAAACCACTTGCCAAGGCTTATAATGACTTATAATGTGCACAAACACTTCACAATATGCCTATGTGACCTCTAAAGATCAGAATTGGCCCAAGAATTATGCATTTCCATGACTTGAACTTCAAGAAATTTCAAAGGGGCCAAGACTTCCCAAAATTGCAAAATGGTATAGATCTTTCCATCCACTTGTGCCAGCTCACAAAATCTGTTTCCATGGTCCTCCTTGAACTCAGCTGAGGCCAGACACCCCTTGAAACCAGACCTGCCATGACCCATACCTCCAAGTACACAAATCTTGACTTTTTGCATTTCACACCATACCAATCAAACTGATCCACAACAACTCTTCTGACCTATCACAGCTTCACATACAGGCCCTAAGGATCACATTTCATAATTCTTGGAGCTTGAATCAACACACACATTCAGATTCACAAAAACCTAAAGAAACGTTCCTTCTTCGAAACTCATAGCACAACCACTTAAACTTCAATCTTTCTTCACCATTCAACTCAGCATCACTCATAGAACATTTCCCACCCTTCATTATAGCCTGAAACTTCACAAAACAAAAACACGATTTCACCCCCCTCTGAACTGAAACTTCAAAAACAGCCCATACAAACTTGTTTCAAGCTTGCCAGAAGCATCAAGGGGTTCATAGGAGTGGAAACGCACCAAGGAAATGGCCAGAAAGCTCCAGATAGCAAAGCTTCATCTCAGGTAACCTCAAGAACAAATTTTCCAGAAATCTCTTTTTAGGTTATAGAAATGTTCTTCATGCTTCACTGATCACACTGCACCTTTTATTTTTGAAAATGATTGAGTATTGAGCTTGTATCGTGCTTCTGAAATTTTTGCAGTTTTTATGTTTTGATTCGTATCTTGTGTTTGATGCAATATAAATGTGGTTTGAGGTTTGATTCTTGCTTAGAATTGTTAGGGGAGTGAATCTGGAGAGTTAGAGCACCTAATTTGGCCTAGGGAAGAAGTTGGAGTTTTGGTCTCACCGGAGAAGATGACCGGAGCACTGTTCCGGTCATCTGAATGTGATTAGGGTCTAATCTTGTGATTAATGAAGTTTGAATGTGAGCCCTCAGATCTTGCTTCCCGCGCGTGTTTGAACGGTCTAGATCCCCCATTAGCCCTAATCCAGTTTAATTAAGTTTATTTTTAATTAATTAAGTTAGGATTAATCCCAGCCACTGGATTGCGCGCCAGTCAACCCCTTCCCCTTAACTTTGAATCGTGGCCTTTGGATCTGATTACTTTTCCTTTTATTCATTTTAATTCATTTTTTTCCATTTCTTTTCATATAATTATTAAAAATAGCAAAAATGATCAAAAAAATCTGAAAATATTTATCAAGTCTTTTATTAATTTTCAGAAACCAAAAATATTTTTATTTTTATTTTTTGCATATAAAAAGTATTTTTAAATCATTTAAATGTTTTATTTAATTAATTAATTCATTTTAATTAATTAAAAATACATTTAAGTATTTAAAAATCACAAAAAAAAAAATCAGAGAGCATTCTTAGACATTTAGAAACATTTACAAACTCACCATACAAATTTCTTTTTAGTTTTGATCACACTTTGAGATTTTTCATTGAATTAGGGTTCTTAGAAATGTTCATTTTCTAACCCTAACTTCCAAAATTCATAACTTTTAAACCAAGTTGAGTTTGTGAATGGTTCTTTTTGCATTGTTCTATGCATGGCTTCTAGCATCCAAAAACATTTTTGTTTCATTTTTATCTTGCATTTTATAATTGTTTGGCATTTTACATTGAAGATCACCCAAAAAACCCTAGGAACTTAGGAAATTCATAACTCAACCTAGGTTTAGCTTCTGACCTCCCCCTTTGGATGGTAACCTAGTGTAAGTTTAGGGTTCCTTTGAGTGCATTTTCAATTTTTTATAATGTCATTTGCTTCTGTCTTTGGCATTTGCATCTCATCCTTCCATGTAACCCTAATTTTGCATCTTTATTTGCATCTTACATTGCATTGCATGAACATATGAACTTGCCATGCCATTCCAAGCATTTGTATTCCATCTTAGACATCTTAAGACATTGCTTAAATATTGCTTGATCATTTATCCATACATTTTCTATGCTTTGCATCCATTTCATTTCATGAACATCCATGTGTTTACATGCTTCCCACATGCTTCATTTTCATTCACTCTCTTGTATGAGCACACACATGCATCTTGTATTCCTTTGCATCATATCATAGCATCATTTTCATCATGTACATGCTTCTGGTCTTGGTATTTTCACTTACATTTGCTTCATTTCATTTCATTCCTTTCATATTGCATCTTGTACTAACTTTTCAGGGTTAATGGTAAGTTGGTTGGGAGGTGGATTTTCCTTCACCTCCCATCTCTTCTCATACTTTTATATTGCATTCTTGCTGCATTTTTACTTGTCCTTGAGTGAGCTTGCTCACTTGTGTTTCTCTTCCTCTATTTCTCTTCTCATCTCATCTCTTTCCTATCTTGCTTCTCCTTGGTGGCTTCCTTGAAGACTTCTCCTTTTAAGCCTCATAAAACCATAGGATGCCTAAGCATGATAACTTCTAGGATTGATAGTTTCCCTTAGACTTTTTCCTTTGAGTCTTATTTGTGTCTCTCTTCTCATCTCATCATTAGAGACTAAACCTTTAAGGTTTTAGGACTTTGGAATTAGGGTTATGCCTGTATCCTTATCTTAGGATGGAATGTATAACTTTAATCCTAAGTGTTAAACCTTTAATCTGTTTAAACCTCTTAATCAATCCATCTAATAATCACTAAGACATTAATTTGTAACTTGGGCCTTACATTAGGGTTCTAATTCTTCCTTTATGGTTAAGAAGGACTAACCCTAGTGTTTAATGGACAAGTCCCTCTCAAGTTGTCTTACAAATCATAAAATCCACTTCTTAATCTTACCACCTTTAATTAAAATCCATTTAATAAAGGCTTGTTTTGTCATGAATTTAATCCCTAACCATGGATTAAGTTGAGGTATCTTCCTCAGCTTAAGTGTTCTCATCTATTATCCTTCTATTAGGATGGTGTAATGAGTTCACTAATCTGTGATCAGAGATTAAACTCATTACTTAACACTAAACAAAAACCCAAAAACATCTAATTAATCACAAGTAGGTTAATGGTCTTAATCCTACATCATCATGGCAATTAAGTTGAGATGCTTATCTCATACTTAAAGCATTCTCATTATTCCTAATCAGGGAGGATATAATGAGTTTACAAGCCCTTGATTTAGGCTTAAGCTCATTAACTTATGACAAACTCCAAAAACAATAACAAAACTGAAAACACAAAAAAACAAACAATAATCGTCTCCTTCGGGATTCTTTTCTCATCATACTCACTCATAAACGAGAACTTGCTTCTCCCGTCTAATGCAAGACAGTTAGCACTCGAGCCAGACGAGTCATACACTTGAGCATAGGCAAGCAAGCAGTTCATCAGACAATTTATCTTTCAGTCTCTTTGAGTCGAACTACGGTGTTCTGAATTCCTCATTGCACGAGAGGATACTTAGGCATAACTTAACTGTTATCAAACAAAAGTCTATGTGTCTTCCCCCTCCTTCAGCATTCTCTTTTAAGCCTCATTCCTGAGCATTTCACTCCTTTTTGCACTGACACTTGTATATCTCTTTTCCAGCTTTTGCACACAGACAACACATACACTTACCCCTTTAAACACAAACTTTCAAGCGTGGATCCTGTCGAGTACGACGGACAATCTGGGTGCTAATGCCTTCCCAGGTTGTAACCAACCCCCTTTCTCAATTTCTCTGGTCCGCAACTGTCTTGTCCATCTCTTTCCAGGTTTATGCAGCATTACCTTTCCTTCGGGATAAATATGCCTAGATGGCGACTATATTCATCTTCACCTTCATTCTCTCCTTTCGCCGACCGTTCGCGTCTGTACCCTATCTGACCCGGTTTCTTTTCGGGGGAGCAACAGTAATTTTATTACTAGTCATACTTCGTGGTCTGTTCTTCTCACTATTTACAACATATATCCTTGGTTGTGCATGAAGCACAAGTATATACTGTTAAGTATGATAATTTCTGGACCACGACAACATGGTAATGACATAAATGTTTATCTAAGTCTATTAATTGATGATTTATGACTCTTGTGTGATGAATGCGTTGAAGTTGATGATACATATTCTGGGGAAAAGTTTAAGATGTGTGCAATGTTATTTTGCATAATCAACAACTTTTCGGCTTACGGTAACTTGGCTGAATACAGTGACAAAGGACATAGAGTGTGTCCTATATGTGAAGATGATACTTGTTATCACCAAATTGAGTTTGGAAAATAGTTTATTTACCCTGGGCATCAAAAATTTATAAAATTGGGCCATCTTTATCGTAGATTACGAAAGGATTTTAATGGAAAGTAAGAGTTTGATGAGGCTTTTGTATCTTTAATCAGGGATGAAGTTTATCAATGGCGGGAACACATTAATGTTATCTTTGAGAAGAGAGAAAAATGGGAGTTGCAAAAAATATATGGAAATAAATATCCATCTTCTTTGATCTTCCATATTGGTCAAGTCTTGATGTTAGACATTATCTTTATGTCATGCACGTGGAGAAAAATGTGTGTGCTAGTTTGATTGGCACACTTTTAAACATTCCAGGAAAGACTAAAGATAGTAAGATTTACAGTCTTGATATGGAGAAGATGGGTATACGAAAACAGTTATCTCTAATAGAGAAAGGAAAAAGAACTTATTTGCCTCCAGCATGTCACACTATATCTAAAAAGGAAAATAAAATATTCAGCGAGTGTTTGCAAGGTATTAAAGTTCTGCAAGGTTACTCATCAAACATCAAGAAACTTGTATAAATGAAAGACCTCAAGTTATTAAAATCTCAATATTGTCATGTATTGATGCAACAAATTCTATCGGTGGCTATCTGTGGGATCCTTCCAAAAATGTGAGAGTAACTATAACGAGACTAAGTTTATTCTTCAATGCCATATTTAATAAAGTTCCTGATTTTAAAAAGCAAGACAAATAAGAAGAAGAGGCTGACATAATCTTGTGTCAATTAGAGATGTATTTTCCTCTTGTAAGAATAAGAATTGGTTCTACATCTTATCTTTGGGTTTTCATGAGAACAATGGAATATTAGTGAAAGAACAATTTGATGTTCTAATGTTTGTTATTGTGCAGATCATGTTAAATAAGTTCTTAGATCTAATAAACATAACTCAGATGATCATTAAAGACCAAATGTGAGTTACTATATGCAACATAAGTTGCCTACATACTATAAAAGCAAGGATGCTTATGTATCTGATCACAAACAGAAAGATCCTGAGATGCCTTATGTTGTTGTTGCAATGATCTCTTGGATTTTGTTATGTTCGTGGTTTTGATTCTGAAGCAAGTGAAGCTTTTGAAGTTGTTATCTTCTGATGACCAAGTGCCTAAGAACTCTAGAGACTTTAGGTTCTGTTGGACGAAGTGCTGAAGGTTCTAAATACTTAAGGTTTCTGAAGAATGGGGTTCTGAAGACCAAATGCTGAAGACTCTAAAGACAAGGTTCTAAATGGACAATGTTCTGAAGACTTGGTGTTCTAAAGACCAAGGGTTTCAAATACAAATGTTGAATTTCTGAAGACAAGGTTCTGAGTGAACAAGGTTTAAAAGACACTAAAGACCAAGTTATCACGTCTCTACTCATGCTTCAATCATATCACAATCAAAAACCTCTGAAGATCAGAAGACAAGGTTATCGTTAACAAGGAAAGTAGATAGTAAAAAATTCTTTATTCCACTACCTCTCCACTAACCTTAATTAATGGAAAAGGACAAACATGACAATATGCTTTCCATCCTTGTGTAACAACTTTCCTTCAATATCCAGTTGCTCTCCAACGGATCTATTTTTGGCTATATAAGGAAGTAATCACATGAAGAAACATGACGATTGACTGTTGATGATTGATGATCGAGCACCACCAACGACGTTGTTGCAAGTCCATGTTATGCGTTAATGAATATGCAACCAAATATTGATAATGGTTAGACAATGAATTATTGATGTAGAAGTTGTTGATTCATGAATGTGCTCAATTGAATATGTTGTAAAAGGCTTGTAAAGCTGCAGATGATAGACAAGAAGATGATCATGGAAATTGAATGTCAGATGCACAACTGAAGGTTGTGTTTTTATGTGATCATTGAAATAAGAGAATAAGGTTGTTGTCCATGATGTTATTCTTATGTGAATTAAGATGATGAAGTTCTTATGTGCTATATCAATTCAATCAAGTTGGTGCAAACTTAGAAATCACACCCAAACCCGCACCCGAAATCACACCCAAACCCGAACCCAACCCCAAAGGTTATTCGAGTGGAAAAATAACACCCACACCCACACCCATTGGGTTCGGGTTTTTCACTCATGCCTGAACCCGTAGTAAAAACACAAATACAACAACAATATTGAAATTTGAAACACAAGAATTCCATCAAGGTCTCTCAAAGAAATTAAGGGATTAAATTACTACTTTCCATCAAGTTTGATAACATTACAATTAAAATTAAGGTCTTCAACATATTAACATTACAATTAAAATTATATATATTTAGGGGTAATTATATTTCATGTCTAAGCGGGTGTGGTTTTGGGTTTCGGGCATGAGTTTCACACTACCCAACCTGCACCAAAAATATCGAATGGCACCCAAACCTGAACCCAATCAACTCAGGGTTTCACTAGTTGACTTGGGTTTGGGTGCGAGTGGGGCCCGTAGGTTCGGTTCTTCCTGTCATCCCTAGTCGCAACAATTATTGTGTTGTTAGTCACAACAGGTAGCTGCACAAGGTTAAGTCACAACAGGTTGTTGTGCAGTTAGTTTTGGCAGGTAGCCGCACAATGGAAGTCACATCAGCTAGTTGTGTAATGTTGTAAGTCACATAAGTTGGTTGTGCAGTTAGTCACATGTAGTGATGTGTCTTGTAATAAGTTTGGCTATAGTGGATTAAGTCCTTATCTAAGGAAAAATAACCTTGGTGGATGGACTGGATTAGCTTGAGGTTTTCAAGTTAACTATGATATATCGTGTGTTATTATATCTTGTCTATGCTTTGCTTTATTTATTAATGCTTCTGCAAAAAACGACAAAAAAGTTAGCAAGAGTGAAAACCCAATTCAAACCCCTATTTCTTGTGTTTTTCTCACACTTTCAATTGGTATCAGAGCTCTGGTTATGTTATTGAGGGATATCAAACACTTAATAGTGTTAGATAAAGATCCAAATGCTCTGTGAGAAACTCTTTGGGTGATATTCTTCTCCACCTACAATGTCAGTCTCATTTGTTCAAATATTCATTTAGTAATGAATGAGCATGAAACCAGAAAGGTTGACCTGGGTCAAGTCACTAATTCTTGGAGTTCGAAGTTGTCAGCAACAAAATCTTCTCTATTGGAGTGTGCAATAAGATTGAAGAATCATCTGATAAGATATATTTATCGGATAAGGAGAAATATTTGTTGAATGCTATTCTTGGAATACGTTGTTTGAACAATGTACTTGCTCAAGATTAAATCATTCGAAATCGAGAAATCTTATTTGCTGAAGATAAATTTTGTGTGGGTATGAGATGTTTTCAAAAACCAGATTAGTCCACTTTTGAATTTCTCATATTAGCTCATTAGGAATTTCTTCAAGTAAATATGAAAGATTGTCAGCTTCATGATTCTGAAGAATGATGACTTCTAGATGAAGTTTGTTGAAGATTGTCAGAAATTATGAACAGAAAGACATAAAGTTCTAAATGATGATTCCTCTTTGTCAGAACTTCTGAAGGTGTTCATTTGATTGTCAAGTGATTAGAAGCTTAAATGATCAAACAGTTAAAATATCTTTCTTCATTCAGAAGAAAATACCGAGAAGAAAAGGATTACTAACATAACTCTGACAGTTATGGTTAGAAAATCTGATTATTTTTCCTCTGAAAAGCTTCGCAGAAAATTAAAGATTGTTCAGCAAGGAAAGCCTATTGAGTCATTAGAAATACATTCAAAAATGTGAAACATATAATACGTCAGATCCTCTGAGTATCAATGGTTATCCTGAAGAGAAATGGAAGTAACATAGACAATTAAGTTTTGTTAACTTCAGAAAGTATCACAGTTGAACAAACTTTGATTGGTTAGAATGTTATCAGAAATTGTTCTCGGAAACTCTTGTTGCATGAATCCTGGAATCAGAGTTGTTTAGCGAGATGCAAAAATGAAAGTTGTCTTCTCTTAATTAAAGGGATTGAAGCCACTGATACTATTCAGAATAAAGAAATCAGTAGACACTCCTTTCAGAAGAAGTTAAGATCTCTGAAAAGGAAAGATAATATCTATCAACTTCTGATGAACTGACTCTGAATAAGTTGGTTCAACTCAGTAAGAACAATAATGTCATCCAAAGCCTATCATAAATTACATATTGGTTTGATGATACTCGTATCAACTGAAGATATACATCTATTCAAGGAAACAAAGTCATATTATGCAAAAGGACGTCAGTTAGTTTTCTCAAGCACATAACTTCTTAGAAGTTCATGTTTAATGTAACACCCCAAAGTCAATTTTAATTATGTTGATGTGTTTTCTTGTGAATTTTGATGTTTATGAGGTTATTTGATATTTTGTGAAGATTGAGGGTAGCTTAATATTTTAATAATAATTAGAATAATTAAGTATATAGGGTTTAGTTTATTATTTGAGATATAATAAAATAAAATAAAAAGAATTAGAGGATGAGGGTATTGTGGTCTTTTGGTTGAGGATAAGTGGGGGTTTTATGGGGAAAGACTAAAAGAGGTCCTAGGGGCAAGAGTGACAAAAGAGGGAAAACTTGGAAATAACGATCATTTGGAACGATCACGCTTTTGGGGAAAAGAGCTATGGAGAAGAAGAGAAGCTAGGGCTTGAGGTTTGGAAGAATTGCGAAGAGTTTATCGAAAACTTATAGAAATTAAGGTATGGGGGAGTATTTTCCTTTCAATAATATAATATAGGAATGTAATTGGGGGTTTTGTGGTGTAGTTTAGGGTTTTTGATTTTATGATTTTGTGTTGATGATGATTTCATGATGAATTAGATGAATACAATGATGTATATGATGTAGATGATGTTATATTGATGAATGTTGATGTTAATGGGGTTTTCTGGTGTAATGTTGTTGAATTGTGGGTTGGGGGGGGGGGGTTGTCACAGGAGGGAGAAAGCTGGAATCGTCGAAAAGTTATGCAGAATCGTGAAGCTCGCTTAGCGAGAAGAGTCATGGAAGTGGGTGCTTAGCGAGCATGAGGTCTCGCTTAGCCTTGGAAAACTTGGAAAATGCCTTATTTTTTAAAACTGTTTTTAAGGTAATATGTTCTAGGTTGCCATGACGTTGTGAAGTTGTTAAATGATGTGTCTTGGAGGCCATGTGAGTAGAGTTAGAAATTAAGTGATGTATGAGGAAATTATTTGATGTTCTTTGAGTTATGATGTATGATTTCATGATGTAGAGATATGATGTAAGATGAGAGTGTTATATAATGTCCCATGAGTATGTATTTGATGTTATGAAATGAGCATGAGGGATGATTGTTAATAATGAATGCGGATGCAATTGTATGATGTTTTGAGGGTGATATATGTGTATTGCGTGGATTGAATTTATAAGGGGACTTCGGTCCAATTGGTAGCTTCAATCCCATTGTGTGGATTGAAGTGATATGATGTTTATGATGTGCTCCTTTGGGGAGGGTCGATGGCCCAGTGTCCATCACATGAGGATGTTTCGGTACCACATGCATTAATAAGAGGTTGCATTTCATTCTAAATGACATAGCATGAGTGCATTGATGTTTTATGTAATGATGAGACATATTTGATGATGTGTATTAAATGAGCATGATGAATATTTTTATGACAAGATGACGATGATGATGATATGTATAGATGAGATGTAAATGAATTTTTGTTGTTGATTTGTTTTGAATTCTTATTTCTATATTATATTATGGAATGTGAATTTACTCATCCTTCCTGCCTTCTAGTGATGGTCTATTATGTCTTCCTACAGATAATCAAGGTTAGCTCGGTGTGTGCTTAACTCGGAGATAGTGAGTCTTCGAGTTAATTAGAAGTGGAGTCCTGCTCTATGTCCAGTAACATCGGGATGGGTTTCGCTTGAGTGTTTATGTTTAATTGGATTAAGATGTTAAGTTTTGTTTTAAATATTTTGATAAAATGATGTTTGAGATAACTCTTGAGTTTTGCTTTATAAAGAAGATATTAGGACTTATTGGTTTTTTCGCTGCATAATTATGAAGAAAAGGTTTATGATATTTTTCATGATTTTGTGAACCCATGTTACGGGACAGGACTCTATGTGATGTTTGATGTTTTGACTCTTGATTTTTAAGAAGTAAATGTGATGCCCCTTTTATGATTTTTACTCTGATAATTGGTTTAAATTGCATAATCTATGATGGGGTACAAGGGTGTTACATTAGTGGTATCATAGCAGGTCGGTCTTGTCGCTCCCACCAAATGACACGGGGCCAAGAGGGGTACAGACGCGAACGGTTGGCAAAAGGAGGACATGAAGATGAACTGAAAAGAGTCGCCAGCTAGGCATTTTTATCCCGAAGGAAAGGTAATGCTGCATAAACCTAAGAAAAGATGGATAAGACGGTCGCGAACCAGAGAAACTGAGAAAGGGGGTTGGTTACAATCTGGGAAGGTATTAGCACCCAGATTGTTCGTCGTACTCGATGGGATCCACGCTTGAAAGTTTGTGTTTAAAGGGGTAGTGTCTGTGCTATCTGTGTGTAAAAAGCTGGAAAAGAATGCAAGTGTCAGTGTAAAAGAAATGTGAAGTGAAGTAAAAGAGTGTCAGTGTAAGGAAAGAGATGCAATGCTTAAGACAATGAGGCTTAAAGAATAATGCTGGAAGAGGGGGAATATACAGAGACTTTTGTTCGATAACTGTTAAGTTATGCCTACGTATCCTCTCGTGCAATGAGAAAGTCAGAACACCGTAGTTCGACTCAAAGAGACTGAAAGATAAATTGACTGATGAACTGCCTGCTTGTCTATGCTCAAGTGTATGACTTGTCTGACTCAAGTGCTAACTGTCTTGCATTAGACGGAAGGAGCAAGTTCTCGTTTGTGAGTGAAGATGATGAGAAAAGAATCCCGGAGGAGACGATTATTGTTTGTTTTTGGTGTTTTCAATCTTTTATTTCTTTTTGGAGTTTGTCATAAGAAAATGAGCTTAAGCCTAAACCAAGGGTTAGTAAACTCATCACATCTTCCCTTTGATTAGGGGTAATGAGTATACCTTAAGTATGAAGTAAACACCTCACACTTAATTACCATGATGTAGGATTAAGATCATTAACCTACTTGTACTTATTTAGATGTTTTTGAGTTTTTGTTTAGTGTTAAGTAATAAGTTTAAGCCATAATCAAGGATTTAATGGACCCATTAGACCATCCTAATAGAAGGATGATAGATGAGAACATTTAAGCTGAGGAAGGCTCCTCAACTTAATCCATGATTAGGGATTAACCTCATGACAAAACAAAGCCTTTATTAAAGTGGATTTTAGTTAATGGTAAGATTAAGAAATGGATTTAATGGTTTGTAAGACAACATGAGGGGGACTTGTCCATTAACACTAGGGTTAGTCCTTCTTAACCATTTAAGGAAGAATTAGAACCCTAATGCAAGGCCCAAGTTACAAGCTTGATGTCTTAGTGGTTTATTAGGTGAATTGATTAAAGGATTTAAACACATTAAGGGTTTAACACTTAGGATTAAAGTTATACACTCCATCCTAATAGAAGGATACAGACATAACCTTAATCACAAAGCCTTAAAGCCTTGAAGGTTTAGTCCCTGATTATGAGATAAGAAGAGAAGACACAAAAGATGACACAAAGGTAAAACTAATGAGGGGACTAATCAAACCCTAAATATTATCATGCTTGGGTGTTCCTAGGGTTTATGAGGCTTGCAAGAAGTCTTCAAGATGAGCCACCAAGGAAGAAGCAAAGATGGAAGGATGAGAAGCAGAAGAAGCAAGTCAACTTACTTCACTTAAGAAGATAAGTTGCTTGAAGAAAGAAAGTGAAGAAGGAGCATGAATGAGCAAGCTCACTCTAATACACATACAAAATGCATAAAGGATGCATAAGAGAGATGATAAGAGATTGTGAGAAGTGAAGGCAAATTCACTTCTCAAAATAACTTACCACCTGAAAAGTTAGCAAAAGGAAATGAAATGAAATGAAAATGAAATGAATGCAAGGATGCAAACCAAAACCAGAAGCATGTTCATGATGTTAATGATGCTATGAGATGATGCAAATTCATGTCATGAGATGTGAATGATCATACAAGCAATGAAGATGCAAATGAAGCATAAAAGAAGTATGAAAGTTCATGAATGCATATGAAATGAAATGAATGCATAACATGGAAAATGGATGATACTGTTGCTCCCACCAAATGACACCTGGTCAGAAGGGGTACAGACGCGAACGGTCGGCGAAAGGAGAGAGAACACACAAGGGTGAACTCAGAAATACAAGAGTCGCCAGCTAGGCATTTTTATCCCGAAGGAAAGGTAATACTGCATAAACCTAAGAAATGATGGATAAGACGGTTGCGAACCAGAGATACTGAGAAAGGGGGTTGGTTACAACCCGGGAAGGTATTAGCACCCAGATTGTCCGCCGTACTCGACGGGATCCACGCTTAAAAGATTTGTGTTTAAAGGGGTAGTGTCAGTTCTATTTTATGTGCAAGAAGCTGGAAAAGAATGCAAGTGTCAGTGTGAAAGGAAACAAAGTGTATAAGAGGAGTGTCAGTGTGAGAACAAGAATGAAATGCTCAATACTATGAGGCTTAAAGAATAATGCTGGAGGGAAGGGGGAATATACAGAGACTTTTGTTCGATAACTGTTAAGTTATGCCTACGTATCCTCTCGTGCAATGAGGAAGTCAGAACACCGTAGTTCGAATCAAAGAGACTGAAAGGTAAATTGAATTGTGAACTGCTTGCTTGTCTATGCTCAAGTGTATGACCTGTCTGGCTCAGGTGCAAACTTTCTTGCATTAGACGGAAGAAGCGAGTTCTCGTTTGTGAGTGAATGAGGTGAGAAAAAGAATCCCGGAGGAGACGATTATTGTTTGTTTTTGAGTTTTCAGTCTTTTATTGCTTTTTGAGTTTTTCATAAGAAAATGAGCTTAAGCCTAAACCAAGGGTTAGTAAACTCATCACATCCTCCCTCTAATTAGGGGTAATGAGAATATCTTAAGTATGAAGTAAGCACCTCACACTTAATCACCCTGATGTAGGATTAAGATCATTAACCTACTTGTATTTATTTAGATGTTTTTGGTGTTTTTGTTTAGTGTTAAGTAATGAGTTTAGGCCATAATAGAGGATTTAATGGACCCATTACACCATCCTAATAGAAGGATAATAGATGAGAACACTTAAGCTGAGAAAGGCTCCTCAACTTAATCCATGATTAGGGATTAACCTCATGACAAAACAAAGGCTTTATTGAAGTGGATTTTAGTTAATGATAAGATTAAGAAATGAATTTTATGGTTTGTAAGACAACTTGAGGGGGACTTGTCTATTAACACTAGGGTTAGTCCTTCTTAACCAATTAAGGAAGAATTAGAACCCTAATTCAAGGCCCAAGTTACAAGCTTGATGTCTTAGTGATCATTAAGTGGATTGATTAAAGGATTTAAACACATTAAGGGTTTAACACTTAGGATTAAAGTTATACACTCCATCCTAATAGAAGGATACAGGTATAACCCTAATCACAAAGCCCTAAAACTTTTAAGATTTAGTCCTTGATTAAGAGATGAGAAGAGAAGACTCAAAGATGACACAAAGGTAAAAATAATGGGGGACTAATCAAACCCTAATTGTGATCATGCTTGGTTTTTCCTAGGGTTTATGAGGCTTGCAAAAGATCTTCAGGAGAAAAGCCACCAAGGAAGAAGCAGATGAAAGGAGAAAGAAGCAGAGAGAAGCAAGACAACCTGCTTCACTTAAGAAGACAAGTTGCTTGAAGGAAGAAAGTGGGATGAACATGAATGAGCAAGCTCACTCTAATACACAAGATAAAATGCAGCAATAGTGCAAGATAGAGATGAGAAGATATTGTGAGAAGTGAAGGCAAATTCACTTCTCAAAATAACTTACCACCTGAAAAGTTAGCAAAGGAAATGAAATGCAATGAGAATGAGATGAAATGCAAAGATGCAAACCAAAATCAGAAGCATAAACATGATGTTAATGATGCTAAGAGATGATTCAAACACATGTCAAGAGTTGTGGATGATCATACATGGAGGAGGATGCAAATGAAGCATGCTTTGAATCATGAAAGTTCATGAAAGTTTATGAAATGGTATGGATGCATAACATGGCAAATGAAAGATGCAATGATCAAACATGATTCTAATATGTCCTAAGATGTCTTATATGTCATGAGGATGTACAAAATATCATGGCAAGTTCTTGAATGCAAGCAAATGAAAGATGGATGCAAATGAAGACAAGAATTAGGGTTTATGAATAACATGCAACACAAAATTCAAAATCAGAAGCAAATGACATGACAAAAAATTGAAAATGGGATCAAAGGAACCCTAAACCTACACAAGTTCACTGCCCAAAGGAGGAGACCTAACTCTTAACCTATTGGAAGTTATGATTTTTCTAAGTCAACTAGGGTTTCAAAGCACCTCAAAAGGAAAAATGCACATCAAATTGAAAATGAAAGATAAATTCAAACCAATTTTACCCTAGAAACTACATGATATGAAAGATGTAATGCAAGAAGAACCATCATCAAACTCTTCATGGTTAGGCATAATGAATTTTTCTAAGTTTGAACAAATATATTGCCTTTAAAAAACTTTTATTCCAATGACAATTGTCAAAATACATCAAGGACCAAAAAGAAATTTGTTTTGAGAGTTTGATAATGTTTCTAAATGTTTTAAAATGCAATGTGAATTTTTTTTGTGATTTTTAAATACCTGAATGCATTTTTAATTAATTAATTTTCATTAACTAATTAAAAATAAACATTTAAATGATTTAAAAATAATTTTTAATGCAAAAAATAAAAATAAAAATTGTTTTGGGTTCTGAAAATTAATAAAAGGTTTGACAAAAAATTTCAGAATTTTTTAATATATTTTGCTATTTTTTAAAATTCGTAGAAATAAAATACAAATGAAATGAAATAAAAATTATAAATAATGAAAGTATGCGCATCCTGAGGCTGAAATTCAAATGGATTTGGAGGGAATTGACTGGCGCCAGATCCTATGGTCCACGTTCAAACTGGCATTTATAAAACTAATCCTAATTAATTAATTTAATTAATCACAATTAATCCTAATGACCTAATCTGGACCACACAGTGCGCGCGGGAGAGACAGATCCAAGGGTCTCAATTCAAACCAAAACCCTAACCCTAATTTAATCTTAATGACTTTCAGGTCACCGGAGAAGAGCTCCGGTCATCTTCTCCGATGACCCCCTCACCTGAAAACTTTCAACTTCTTCCCCAGGTCATTTCTGGAGCTCTAAAGCTCCAGATCACTTCCTTTCTCCATTCTAAATCCAACCCCACCCTCAACTGGAGTTTATTTCTAACCATTAACAAGATTCGAAGCAAGGTATAAAAATGGCAGAAATTTCAGACAAGCCATACATGCTCAATTCTTCATCATTTTCAAAAATTTAAAGTTCAACATGTTCAGGGGATCACACTTAACCAATTAATAACTTAAAATAGAGGTTCTGGAAAAAAGTTTCGCATGGCTACCTGAGATGGAGCTTTTGCTTTTGGAGCTTTCTGGCCAGTTCCTTGCTTCAAAGTCCCTCCAATGATCTCCCTGAAGATGCTTTGAGGCTTAGTTGGAGTGTATTGTGGCTGGTTTTTGAGATTGATGAAGTTCTGTCCAAATGGAGTGGAAAATCGTATTTCTGTTTGGGGTGGTTTCAAGGTCAAATGAGGATTGGGAAATGATCAGAGGATCATGGTGAGTGGTTTTGTGAAGTTTGTTTTGATGTTTGAGGCTTGAGTATTGAGATTCGAAGAAAAATGCATAGAGGGGAGTTTTTGTGGTTGCTGACTTGTTGGAGGATTCAGGCTTGCCTCTTGTGTGTTTTGAGTCTCATTTTGTCCACTTATCAAACTGTGATAGGGCAGAGGGTTGGTGGTGGCACAATGTGATTGGCATGGGCAAAATGAAAAAAGTCAAAAGTATGTGTACTATGAGCATGGGCTGGAATAGAAGTGGTTCAATGGGGTGTCTTGCCTCAGCATGGTTTATGGTGAGCCCTAGGATAAAAAAGATGCAGCTGGATGGCTTGGATAGCAAGATGGCATAAGTTTTGCATTTTGCCCTCTTTGAAGTTTCTTGTGAACCAAGGCATGATGTCTTATGATTTTTTGGGCAATTTGCAGCAAACTGAGTTGTGTGATGTTGTTATGATGTTTTGATACCAATTAGAAGTCAAACCAATCCTTGGACATCATTCTTGCAAGAATTCCTCTTTGGAGAATTTTATGGAAAATGGCTTATGAAAGTTTGTGATCTAAGGCATGAACCTTGTAAACTCTTGGGCAATTCTGATTTTGCTAAGTTGAAATGTGTTTTAATGATGCAAAGAAGTCATTTAGAAGTCTTGAAAGTGCTTGGAACTTGAATTTGCAAAAAATCCTCTTTGGTGCAAAAGTGAAATTTTAGTGATTTTGTCCAACTTTGACAAGCCATAACTTTTGATCCAAAATGAATTAGAATGAGTTCTTGTACTTTTTGAAAAGGGAATGATCCAATCTACAACTTTCATGACCAATGTTTTTCCATTTGAAGTATTTTTGAATCAAAAAGAGGAGGTTGAAAAACTTTCCCAAAATGGCAAGTTTACATTATAAGTCACTTTCCCAAAAAGGCAATTTTCCAAATGGGTTGAAATTCTTCAATTTTGTGAACTTCTAACACCTTATATGATCAAATAAAGATCATACACATTCAAAATTATGGAGAACACCCTTTGGTTGGGTCATTGGGGGCCTCAGATGCCCTGATTTTGCACTGACTTGCTCAAGAAGTCACCTTGTGATCAGATGCCTTCCCCCATTGAATTTCTTCATGAAAATTGATATGCATGATCCCCATAACATATAGAGACTAATAGAAACAAGAATGACCAAAAAAATTGGAGTTATGGCCTCTGAAACCAAAACCCTAATTCTAGGCCATCTGTGCAGTTAAGCCTGGCTCTGCTTCCATGCCTTTCTCAGTTCTTGTGATTCTTTGACTCCTTTGACCTTGTGAAGATATAATATGATGCTTGAACATACATGGACCCATTTGAAGTGATTGATGACCTTTGGAGTGACTCAAATAGCTCATGGATTGCTCAGATCACAAACCCTAGATGCAGATGACTTTGAAACAATGCAGTGAAGCAAAAATGCAATATGAGATGCTATGATTGAATTGATGCAAACATGAAAGATCACAAGCAATGGTGTGAACTTGGTGAGGGAAAATTTGGGGTGTTTACAGCTGCCCCTATTCAAACATGAGTTAGCTGTGCAGGATGTAAGCAACGACTTAACAGGCAAACAAGATAACTTGTGGTTGAATACCAAAGACAGTCCAAAATTTGCGCTCGCCGAATGAAGAAGAAAAGGGATATAGATTGTAAAAGAAAATAAAGTATAATTATAAAGTGCGGGCGACGGAGGACGACCGTCGAGCAGAGGACGACTGCTGGGGATAAAGCAATGACGGGGACGGCCGACATGCTGGGGAAAATGCGGGAAATAAAGCAATGACGGGGACGACTGATAAGCTGGGGATATAAGAGATTATGATGGGGACGGCCATCAAGTAAAGAAATAAAACTTTCTGGGGATTAAAGGTAAATGACGGGGACGACCATCGGGTTGAAGAAATAAATGATGAGGAACGGTCATCAAAGGTGAAGGACGATCACCTAGCAGGGGACGGCTGCTCTGTTGGGGATAAGATGAGGGACGATCATCTATGGTGAAGGATGATCACTCGGCAGGGTACGGCTGCCGAAAATATCGCGACATAGGACGAATGCCGGCTAAAAGGGTCGACGATGGGGACGGCCATCGGGTAAGCATGATGAAGGACGATCGTCAAGAGGTGAAGGACGATCACCTAGCAGGGTACGACTGCTCTCGGGGTTTATCATGACATAGGACGAATGTCAGATAACAAGATCAACGATGGGGACGACCATCGGATAAAGTGATGAAGGACGATCATCAAGAGGTGAAGGACGATCACCTGGCAGGGGACGACTGCTAAAAATATCACGACATAGGACGAATGTCGGATAGGAAGGGGTTCTAATGAATAGAGACTCCGCTGGGAATGATGAAGGACGATCATCAAAAAGGTGAAGTACGATCACCTGGCAGGGTACGGCTGCCGGAAAGGTATCATGACATAGGACGAATGTCAGATAAAAGGTAATTTTGCTGGGGACTTCACTGGGGAATAATAGACACAGACGAGTGTCTAAATTCGAGAAAATATAAGTGTTTGACACGGTGTATAGATTAAAGATGCGGACGAGCATCCTTAAAACTATGATACGGACGAGTATCAGTAAAAACAAATGCTTGACGCATGTTCAGAGATGATGATACGGACGAGTACCAACTGGTTAACAAAGAACACGGACGAGTGTTGACTCTGAGGGGATTTAAGTGATATATACAAGATATAGACGAGTATCTGAAATAAGCAAACATGAGTGGGACACATACGAGTGTTCAACTTGCTGTGGAAAACACGACACGGACGGGTGTCGGAAAAAGTGTATTATAAACAAGTATTTGGTTTACAAAGTGTTTGTTGAGGCAACTATGTTGGGGAGGGTGACACGGACGGGTGTCAGGGAAGTGTGTAGATATATGCAAATATGTGTTGGTGAGTGCAAAGGGGATGCTTTGGCTTTCTGCTGGGGGTATGGCACAGACGAGTGTCAAGAAACATCTGTAATGTATAAGCATCTGTTCGCTCGGGCTATTTTACTGGGGAATGATGACACAGACGAGTGCCAAAAGGAGCATGTATCTGTATTTGTTAGGGTAAAGGAAATGCTTTAATATTCTGCCGGGGAGTTTGAGAGGTATCTTGTATATTGCTGATGGAACGTCAGTATTTACAAGTGTTCAGTTCGACACATGGCTTATGATTATGCAATATGTTTGATTTTTGCCGTAATGCTCCATATTTGGACGGAATGCTACGCTCTGGGGGAAAATATGATGCGAATGCTATGATTATGCAATGATACCAATCCGGGATTCGGATCCCGTTGCTGTGAAGATCTTTGGCTAATCTGCTTGAAGTGGATATCCCAGCTGGGGATGAGATCATTGGTAGATCTGACATATCTGACTCTGCTTGGGGGGAATAGATCACTGATAGACCTATCTTGGTAATGAGGGACCCAGCTGGGGTTTGTGGAACTTTCGTCCCTCTGTTGTGAGATCCTCAGGCATTGCTTTTCTGGATAGAGGTTGAAGTTCTGCGGGGAGACGGTTCCCTGTCTTTGCACTTGGCTGAGGAGGAATGATGACTGGCAACTCAGCTGGGGAAATAAACACCTTCTGGTGCTGCTCTGAAGGAAATGCTGGAGAGGTGATGCCTGGCAGCTCTGATGGGGAGAAAGCATCTCTGGTGCTGTTTGGAAGGTGTGCCGAGTAAATGATGATTTGGCAGCCTACTGGGGAGAAACTTTCATGCCCCATGTTGCGCTTTGAATACCTGCAATCTTGTTATAACAAAGAAACGTACAAGTATCCCGAGGTATCCCTTACTGGATTCCATCATAGGAGTTTAGATACTCCCGGGAGTAAGTATATTTCCTGTAAGCACGTATTTTTAGAAGGGAAGCATCTGTATTTATGCAATCAATATTTTAAGGACATCGGACATTTTTCGCAAAATAAATAAAAAAAGTACAAGACAGAGTGTGACCGAAAATCTGATTTTATTAATTTGTGTGCCCTGAATGGGCAAGATACAGTCATAGAAACAAATCCCCTAGAATGAGGGGGTTGTTACAAATTGAGAGAAGCTAAAAGGTGTTGGCAATGTTGATGACGCTTTAGTGTGCTTCCCTTTTGCTATGACTTGTATGACATTGACGTTCTTCTTATCTTGCTTTCTGAAGAAGGCTGATTCTGACCGAGGCTTGAACCTTTCGAAGCTTGCCGTGTTGTAAGTGATACAGACGAATTCAGAATGCAGTCGTTCGCTTATTCCCTTATTTTGCGTGGATCGCCCTTTCGGGTTTTCAATCCACCGGGATACCCATTTTTGCCTGAGCTGTCCAACGCGGCTTTTCAACTCAGCGGGTGTACATTTTTTATTTATTTTCCCTTATTTTTGCGCGAGTCTTTTATTCTGTTTTTGACTCGTCGGGATGCCCCTTTTTTGTCTGGACTTACATTCTGTTTTTATGTCCAGCGGGTCATTTTATGCGAAGTATTTTTTAACTGCATCTGAATTCACAGGGGATGGGAAGTCTTCACCATCCATAGTACTGAGCATCAGTGCTCCACCGGAGAACACTTTCTTTACTATGAACGGACCCTCATAATTCGGAGTCCACTTGCCCCTGTGGTCTGTATGAGGAGGGAGGAGTCTTTTCAGCACAAGATCTCCTACTTGGTACTCTCGAAGCCTGACTTTCTGATCGAAGGCTTTCTTCATTCTTTTCTGATATAGCTGCCCGTGACAGATTGCAGCTAACCTCTTTTCTTCAATCAGACTTAGCTGTTCGTACCTGGATCGGACCCATTCTACTTCACTTAGTTTAACATCCATCAGTACCCGCAAGGAGGGTAACTCAACTTCAACAGGTAGGACTGCCTCCATACCATACACAAGCTGATACGGTGTTGCCCCAGTAGATGTTCTGATTGACATTCGGTACCCATGCAAGGCAAATGGTAGCATTTCATGCCAGTCTTTGTAGGTAACCACCATCTTCTGCACAATCTTCTTGATATTCTTGTTAGCTGCCTCGACAGCGCCATTCATCTTTGGCCTGTAAGGAGAAGAATTGTGGTGTTGGATCTTGAAGTCCCGGCATAGTTCTGCCATCATTTTGTTGTTCAAGTTGGAACCATTATCAGTAATGATTCGCTCGGGCACTCCATACCGACAGATGATGTCTCTCTTCAGAAATCGGGCCACCACTTGCCTGGTAACATTTGCATAAGAAGCTGCTTCAACCCACTTGGTAAAATAGTCAATGGCAACCAAGATGAATCTGTGACCATTTGAAGCAGTCAGTTCAATCTTGCCAATCATGTCAATGCCCCACATGGCAAAGGGCCAGGGTGAAGACATCACATTCAAAGGATTGGGAGGCACATGCACTTTATCCGCGTAAATCTGGCATTTATGGCATTTTCTGGCATAGGCACAACAGTCTGCATCCATCGTGATCCAGTAATAGCCTGATCTTAGCAACTTTTTAGCCATAGCATGCCCTCCTGCATGGGTACCAAAGGATCCTTCGTGTACTTCGTGCATCAACAAGTCTGCCTCTGCCCTATCAATACATCTGAGGAGTACCATATCGAAGTTCCTTTTGTACAGGGAACCATCAGCATTCAGGAAGAAACTACCAGCTAGCCTTCTTAATGTCTTCTTATCATTGGAAGATGCCTCAGGTGGGTATGTTTGATCCTCCAAGAAGCATTTGATATCATGGAACCAAGATTTATCATCTTTAACAACATCTGCTGAGAACACATATGCTGGTCTGTCAAGTCTGGATACTGAAATCCGAGGCACAAAGTTGGCAACTTGAACTTTGATCATGGATGAGATGGTAGCCAGAGCATCTGCAAACTGATTTTCGTCTCGAGGGATATACTCAAGCTTGACCGTTGTGAAGAAAGTCAATAACCTCCTTGTATAATCCCGGTAAGGTATCAGATGATCCTGGTGCATGTACCATTTGTCGTTGGTTTGATTGATTACCAAAGCCGAATCTCCAAATACAGTCAAAGTCTTGATCCTGAGGTCAATGGCTTCCTCAAGACCCATAATACAAGCTTCGTATTCAGCTTCATTGTTAGTGCAGTTAAAGGTGAGTTTTGCCGAGAATGGCATGTGAACTCCCTTAGGTGTAATGCGTACTACGCCAACACCACGACCATTCATGTTAACAGCCCCATCAAACAGCATAGTCCATTCTTCTTCCGGGTCAGGCCCTTCAGTGTGAACAGGCTCTTCATGATCATTTGCTTTTATGAACATGATGTCTTCGTCAGGGAAGTCAAATCTCATGGGTTGGTAATCATCAATGGGTTGCTCAGCAAGGTAATCAGACAATACACTGCCTTTGATGGCCTTCTGAGATGTGTACTGAATGTCATACTCTGTGAGGATCATTTGCCATCTTGCAACTCGTCCGGTAAGTGCTGGCTTCTCAAAAATGTACTTAACTGGATCCATCTTTGAGATCAACAAAGTATTGTGGGTCAACATATACTGTCTTAGTCGGCGAGCAGCCCACGCTAAAGCACAACAAGTTTTCTCGAGCAGTGAATAACGTTGTTCATAGTCGGTAAACTTTTTGCTTAGGTAGTATATTGCATACTCTTTTCGACCAGACTCGTCATGCTGGCCCAGCACACACCCTATTGACTCCTCTAATACTGTCAAGTACATGATTAGAGGCCTTCCTTCAACTGGAGGCATAAGGATCGGAGGCTCCTGTAAATATTCCTTGATCTGTCAAAAGCCCTCTGGCAGTCTTCATTCCACCTGACCGTTTGTTCTTTTCTTAATAGTTTGAACAAAGGCTCACAAGTTGCTGTAAGGTGAGATATGAACCTTGAAATGTAGTTCAATCTACCTAGAAACCCCCGAACTTCTTTCTCAGTCTTCGGTGCAGGCATTTCTTGAATGGCTTTGACTTTGTCAGGGTCAACTTCAATCCCTTTCTCACTTACAATAAATCCCAGCAGCTTACCGGATCGCACCCCGAATGTGCATTTGTTGGGGTTTAGCTTCAGTTGGTACTTCCTCAGACGTTCGAATAACTTCAACAGATTCACCAGGTGGTCTTCTTCTGTGAGGGACTTGGCAATCATGTCGTCCACATAACATTCAATTTCTTTGTGGATCATGTCATGGAATAATGTTACCATAGCCCGTTGATAAGTAGCACCAGCATTCTTTAGTCCGAATGGCATCACCTTATAACAGAATGTGCCCCAGGGTGTGATAAAAGTTGTCTTCTCCATGTCTTCAGGTGACATTTTGATTTGATTGTATCCTGAAAATCCGTCCATGAAGGAGAACACCGAGAACTGAGCCGTATTGTCGACCAACACATCAATGTGAGGTAATGGGAAGTCATCTTTCGGGCTGGCTCTGTTCAGATCCCGGTAGTCCACACACATCCTCACCTTGTCGTCTTTCTTAGGCACAGGTACAATATTAGCAACCCACGGCGGATAACTAGTCACAGCAAGGAAACCGGCGTCCCACTGATTTTGTACCTCTTCTTTAATCTTCATTTCCATATCTGGGCGAGTACGGCGCAGTTTCTGTTTTACTGGTGGGCAGTCTTCTTTCAGAGGCAGCTTGTGCATAACAATGTCGGTGTCCAATCCTGGCATATCCTGATAAGACCAAGCAAAAACATCCACATATTCCCGAAGCATATCAATCAATTTTTCTTTCACTGAATCTTGCAAGCAGGCCCCGATCTTTACTTCTTTCACGTCTTCTTCTGTACCAAGATTAACCGTTTCAATCTCCTCCTGATGAGGAGTGATAACCTTCTCCTCTTGCCTTAACAACCTGGCTAGCTCTTCAGGTAGCTCATAATCTTCTTCAACCCCTTCATCATCTTGATTGATTGGATTGTCAAAGTCATACGAAGTCATAGCAGTGTTGTTGTCGGTGCAATCTGGAGGGCACTCTCTGCAAGGGTTTAGATTGGTTTGTTTTAGTGATCGGTTTTATCTTATTTAGAAAAAGTAAAAATGAAGTTATTTTATTCTGAAAAACATTGCCATTTTATTTTTGTACAAAAAGTGAAAAATGAAAAACAGTGAGCGGAAAAGAAGAGACTCATTTGCAAAAGATGTCCTGATATTCATTGATTGATCTTTGCACAAAATACAAGATGGCCCGTTTACAAAATGAGTCTTGACATCTTGGGCAAGATGCAAGACTTGATACATGCTTTAAAATACAGGAAATAATAATTACTCTGCAGGAGTAACTCTTATAATTTCATGGGAAGACCAGTTAAGGACTTGGCTCCCCGGGATCCTTGGACGTACCCAGCTCTCCAGGTTGCGGTCGCTTTCCTCCTCGTCTTCCAAATTGTTCACAGCATCCGGGGTGAGCATTCCCCCGCTGACAAACTTGGGCTCTTTGGCAGCCTCTGATTGATCTTGTTGAGTTGGTCTGTAACCCAACCCAAATCTGTCTTCTTTCTTTTCCACGGGCAACAGCTTGCCCCAGCCTTGGGCGGTACCTTCCTCAACAACCTTCCGGGCTTGCTGATATGACGTCATGGAAGTCCCCAGTACAGCAGATGCTTCATTAATGTTCAAGGCCTCAAACCCCTGGCTCATGGTTTCATGGATTTCTCCATCCATTTCTATGTACTTATACGTAGCCAAATGGCTAACAAATATGTCCTCCTCCCCACAGATGGTGATGATCTGGCCTTCCCACTCGAATTTCAGCTTCTGGTGAAGGGTAGACGTAACAGCGCCATCGGCGTGGATCCAGGGTCTACCCAACAGACAGCTGTAGGCCGGCTGAATGTCCATCACGAAGAAGGTAGTTTTGAAGGTCTGAGGGCCAATCATCACAGGCAGATCAATCTCCCCAAGCACTGATCTTTTAGAGCCATCAAATGCTCTCACCACCAAATTACTCGGACGCAATGCCAAGCCATCATTCTCCAGCTTCACTAAGGCTTTCTTTGGTAGAACATTGAGTGATGACCCAGTGTCCACCAGTACATGAGATAGAACAGCACCCTTGCATTCCAAGGTGATATGTAAAGCCTTGTTGTGGTTACGTCCCTCCGTTGTTAAGTCAACATTGGTAAAGCCCAGTCCATGACTGGTGTTGACATTTGCAACCACAGTTTCTAGCTGATTAACGGTAATCTCCTCCGGCACGTATGCTGCGTGCAGGACTTTCAATAATGCATTCCTGTGAGCTTCAGAACACATCAACAGTGATAATATGGAGATTTTTGAAGGAGTTTGGTGAAGTTGATCCACCACCTTGTAATCACTCCTTTTTATGATTCTCATGAACTCGTCTACATCTTGTTCAAAAGATGTCTTTTGAGTTTCTTTGACGGTTGGCTCTTCAGATACCACACTCTTTCCTTTTGCTTTGGCAGCAGCTTCTGCTTCAGCAGTAGGTCTTTGTATTTGTGAGGCAAAAAGGCGTCCGCTTCTGGTGAAGCCTCCGCCTCCCCCAACATTATCAATTTGTGGAGAAGAGGTTGATGAATCCAGAGTGATTTTCTCCCTGTTGCAGTAGAGATCAGAGCCATAATGCCAAGGTATGGCATTGCTGCTTTCATAGGGAACTGGTCCAGGCACCGTAATAGTGACTGGACTGATTGCTGCAGAGGAGGGTACTGTAATGGTATGCGGATCATAGTAAATTGTGACTGGTGATCTGGCAGGAGGTGCCATGGCTTGTTGTTGGAAATTGCTGCTGGGAGGAACATCTGATGGGTCATAATAGATTGTAACTGTTGAAACATCTTCGTTAATTTTTGCTGGCGTTGTAGAAGATTCTGTCAATAAAATGGATGCTGATGTTGTAGAAGAGATGGTTGTTGAAATTTGATTTGTTGAAGTGATGGAAGGAGTAACTACTGATGATATTGATGAATCGGTAGGAATGATTGTTGCTGCTGTTGTAGGAGAATCTGGGATTGCTGTTAAAGGAATTGCTGGATTTGTAGGCGCCGTTGTTGAGATCTGAAGGATACCATCCTTAATAAGACCATTTATGCCGCTTCTCAACTTTTCACACCCGTTGACTGCAATGTTACAATACCCACAACCGAGCTCACACCCGGGAAACACTTGGGACTCTAGAAGCTGAGCTTTAATTTCGACCAATGGTGTTCGAATTTGTGCAACACTGGTGATCAGGGTAGATGGTTTGTATTCCTCAATGGCATTAATCTTCGGCCCGCCATGATTAGGCATAGGATTTCTGTTGACATCCGGAGGAGGTGCAAAGTTGAGGGCTTTAGAATCCACCAGATCTTGGACTTTCATTTGTAAGGCCCTGCATTTTTTAGTGTTGTGACCAGGTGCATTGGAGTGGAAAGCACACCTGGCGTTGACATCATAATTCCTTGGGAGATTGAGGGGATCTGGTGGTGCCAACGTCCTTAACTCAACCAAGTTAAGCTTCAGGAGTTGTGGCAATAATGCAGCATACGGCATGGGGATAGGGTCAATCACCCTGTTTGCCTGTGATGGTCTTTGTTGAAAAGGACGCTGTTGTTGATTGTTATTGCTGCTGTTGTAGGTTCTCTGTTGCGGATACTGAACTTGCTGTTGATAATGTGATGGTTGTTGTTGTTGATATGCTGATTGCTGAGGAATCGGAGTTGGAATGGTAACAGCTGCTACTGATCTGTGGACATACTGAGGTCTGCCCCTGCTTGCATGAATGGCATTTGTCTCACCGGCTCTTCGGGGTCCCACAAAAGGCTTCCTGGGGTTACTGGATGAACTTGCACCGCTATCAGAAATTTTGCCCATTTTTAATAGACTCTCAATCCTTTTACCAGCTATGACAACATCAGCAAAGCTGGTGGAAGAAAAGGCAGCCAGTCTATCAATATATGTTCCTTGCAAAGTATTCATGAACATATCGGCCATTTCTCTTTCCGACATGGGTGGTTGGACAGCAGCAGCAAGCTGTCTCCACCTTTGGGCATATTCCCTAAAGCTTTCTCTGGAAGACTGGGACATTCCCATTAGGAGGGTCCTGTTAGGCGCCATGTCTAGGTTATATTGATATTGTCTGATGAAGGCTTCAGTTAAGTCCTTCCAGCATCTAATGGTAGCTCTGGTTAAGTGTGAATACCATTCCCTTGAAGCCCCGGTCAGACTGTCTTCAAAGTAGAACATCCACAGCTTTTCATCCATGGTATATGCTTTAAGTCTTCCCAGGAAAGACTGCAGGTGAGTTCGTGGACAAGAGGTTCCATTGTATTTCTCAAAGTACGGGGGTTTGAATTTGTGGGGAATTCTCACCCCATCCACTAGCCCCATATCCATTACATCGAAGCCCAAGGAATTCTGAGACTCCAAGGATCTCAACTTCTCAGCAATTTCATCCAAACTCCTATCATAGACTTCATCTCCAGCTCCCATGACTGTAAATTGCTCTTCTTAGGGATCTTCTTGCAAAATTCTCCCCCCAGCAGTATTACCTGGTGCATTTCTCGGGATGTTAACCTCCGGATCCAGATGAGGTCCAAATACTGGTGGATTAATATGAGGCTGGCCCCTCTCATTATTACTAGTTCCTCCAGTTCCAAGATGAGGTTCCTCGGGAGTTTGTCTCTCCACTAGTTCCCTTAACCTTTCTTGGCTCTGGGCCAAGCCAGTCATTACAGCCATGAATTGAGTCATTTGGTTTCTCATCTCCACTCTTTCATTAGCCATCTGAGTTCTGACCTCTGTCAGGTCCTGCTATACTTGCTCCATTTGGATACCAGGAAGGTTGTTGCGAGTAGGGTACCGGTGCGCACGGTTGACAGGGAATACTCAGCGGCGAGCAATATTTCCTGAGATCACAACAAGGTTAGAAACAAAGATAAAAACAAAACCTACAAAACAAAACAAAAGTTAGTATGCAATGCAGTATGCTTATTTGTTTTCCAAGGTATCCGGCTTGGTTCTTGGTTTTGACCTTTCCAGACCTCGAGGAAGATGCTTTGATGTTGTTGAGAAAAGAAACCCAATGAAATCAAACTAATATATTACAAATGATGAACAACACATAGTTTGTTTTACAACATATGCCCCTGGAGGGTCAAAATACCAAAAAAAGAAAAGTACATCAAATGGAAATAAACAACAAGCAAAGAAGTCAAACATCCAATCCAAACTCATCCTCCTTAACCTCCTTCAGAAGTGCCTCAGTCACTGGACCAGCTGGGTACTCTATAATGGTCCTAATGAGGAGGTTCCTGGTAGCAATGGCAGTGGTCAGCTTCTTGTGCATGTCCTGGTCTTTTGATCTCTTCAATCCAGCTCTGAGCTTCAACTCTGAAATCTCCTTTTGGGCTGCCAACAAAGCTTCCTGCTGCTTCTTTTCATTGGCCTCTAACTGTTCAATCTTGGCTTGAGTCTTTTGGTCTTCTTGTGTCCGGGCTTCAGTGATCCTGACCCATCTAGCCTGACTTTCCTGCAGATAGAGCCCATTTCTAGCCTTCTGAATCTTGGCTTCCTTACAAGCATTCTTCAATATTTGTTCCCCAGCTCTTGCTTTCCTGATATAGTCCTCTGTCTTCTCAATTTTGGAAAGATGCTCCACCCTAAGCTTTTCCAACCTCTCAATGTCCAGACGACCATCACTCCTTTCCCAAAGGGTCTTCTTCAGAGCTTGAGACAGATTCTCATTCCTTTCCTTCAGTTTCTCAAATTCTTCCAGGCTGACAGTTGCTACTGGCTGTACTGTAGAGGGTCCAGGTATGTCCTCCAAGGTGAAGGGAATTCCAGTAATCTGAGCTCTATCATGGGACCAATCATAGTACAGAGCTGAAGCAACATTATTACACCTCCCAAGAATAACCATCCCTTTTGTCTGGATGTTGTCCCAAGCCCAGGATGCTTGTCTGACAACAGCTGAATTAGGTTTCACTTCACAATAGAGGGTCTCAGCCAAATCTTGCACTCTAGGAGGATGAACCAAAGCATAGCCTAGTTGTCTCTTAAACAGCAAAGGATTGTAGTTGATGCAACCCTTTACTCCTATCAGAGGCACATTTGGATATTGTCCACAGCTGGTGATAATGTCCTTGCCTTTGGTGCTCTGGGTGCACCATCTAATATCATCTGAAGTCAAAGCAATGAGCTTCTTAGCCCAATTCTTCTGCTGGTGAGGGTTCAGAAAGGCATCTGACTTAGGCAGGTGTTTGAGCAGCCAGGTGTGAAACAAAGGAGCACAACATCTCACCAACTTCCCCCTTTGTTTCTCATTCCTCTGATGGATGGAGTAATAGAAATCTCCCAGCAAGGTGGGTACTGGGTTCCTCAGAAGGAAAAGATGAATGGCATTCTTGCTGACAAATTTGGGCTCATCTGCAAACAGTACAACCCCATATATGCTGAGAGCTAACAGTGCACAGACTGCCCTCCACTCCCCCAAGGAGGCCTGCAGGATGGCCTGAGAAATCAAGAAGTCCAAGTGCAAACCAGGGATCCCAGCTTTTGTTGTCATACTTTTCTCAATCAAAGCAGGCTCCAGGTACAGTGCTTTTGCCACTTCTCCATTGCTGGGAAAAGTCATTTCTGGGTTGAAGGGGATTCCACCCCTGACAGGTACTCTAATCAATGATGAAAATTCTTCCAGCAGAGGCCCTAACTGAAAGTCTGGGAAGGTGAAGCATCTCAAAGGAGGGTCATAAAACTGCAGGCAAGTGTGAATCATGCTCCTCTGAGAAGGGTCCAGGTCCATAACCATATCCAGGATACCTCCATAATGCTCTCTGAACAGAGGGATGTATTCAGGTGTGATAAGTGACTGGACCTGCCTGATGCCAGTCAACACAGGCTCAAAGAAATGGTAGGATATGTTACTCTTCCTAGGAGTAGCCATGAGTGTTGATGAAGAGGATGAAGGTAGGTGCTGATGAAGGCCACAAACTGATACTGGAGATGAACCACTGATAGGATGATGCTGGTGATGATGAAGATAGATGAAGTAGATAACTGATGAAGCAGAGGTCTATGTAGAAGATGGGGTCAAAACCAAGCCAGATATAATGTGGATACCCTGAAAAACAAATAAACAAATGTTAAATGATGCAAATGATGAGTATGCAAATGATATGCAAGGGTTTGTGATCAAGCTGAATCTGATTATCTGTCTTGATATAAAGCCCATGTATGTTCAAGAAGTCCAGATGGAGGTTCAGAAATCCAGTAACCAAGGTGGGGGACTCAAATAAAGAGTCACAAGTCCAGGGTTAATCACAAGAACTGTCCAAAATGAGGTACTCTTAAACCAAATAGTAACAGGGTATGATGTGGCCAAGGGTACCTGCAAACCTGTAAACAGCCCAACCCCCTCACAGGTAGTGTTCTAAAACAAGGATCCTCAGACTTGGATCAGTTATGAGAAGTGTAAACACTTCTAACCCGGAGGTACAGTGTTTACAATAACCATAAAAGATCCTCCTCTAATTCACCACAGTTTCTGAAGGTCATAATAAAGGTCATCCAGACTTAGCAGGCTTCCCAGATAGCCCTAGCACTACATGAAATCTGTAGCACAGAGTTCTCAAGAAGAAACCCACATCTGAACCGTGTTTCATATTCCCGCACCAGACCGAAATGGAATGGGAAAGAACATGAACCACTCTAGCCTAGGTGTCACTCAGGTCCCAGGTGTAGGACCTCAAACTCTCAATGAAACCCCACCCACCAAAACAGAAACCAGATCCAGCAATGATAATGACAGTATGATGTATAAAACTGTAAAGAAAGCAATAAACAAGACTGTACATAAAGCAATAAAATACATAAACATATATAATACATAACACCCCAGTAAACACAAATCAAACAAGCGCTAGGAGGAACCCACAAAAAGAACCAGAAGCCCTGGTTACAGTATAAGGATCCCCAGCAGAGTCGCCAAGCTGTCGCTCCCACCAAATGACACCTGGTCAGAAGGGGTACAGACGCGAACGGTCGGCGAAAGGAGAGAGAACACACAAGGGTGAACTCAGAAAGACAAGAGTCGCCAGCTAGGCATTTTTATCCCGAAGGAAAGGTAATGTTGCATAAACCTAAGAAATGATGGATAAGACGATTGCGAACCAGAGATACTGAGAAAGGGGGTTGGTTACAACCCGGGAAGGTATTAGCACCCAGATTGTCCGCCGTACTCGACGGGATCCACGCTTAAAAGATTTGTGTTTAAAGGGGTAGTGTCAGTGCTATTTTATGTGCAAGAAGCTGGAAAAGAATGCAAGTGTCAGTGTGAAAGGAAACGAAGTGTATAAGAGGAGTGTCAATGTGAGAACAAGAATAAAATGCTCAAGACTATGAGGCTTAAAGAATAATGCTGGAGGGAAGGGGGAATATACAGAGACTTTTGTTCGATAACTGTTAAGTTATGCCTACGTATCCTCTCGTGCAATGAGGAAGTCAGAACACCGTAGTTCGACTCAAAGAGACTGAAAGGTAAATTGAATTGTGAACTGCTTGCTTGTCTATGCTCAAGTGTATGACCTGTCTGGCTCAGGTGCAAACTTTCTTGCATTAGACGGAAGAAGCGAGTTCTCGTTTGTGAGTGAATGAGGTGAGAAAAAGAATCCCGGAGGAGACAATTATTGTTTGTTTTTGAGTTTTCAGTCTTTTATTGCTTTTTGAGTTTGTCATAAGAAAATGAGCTTAAGCCTAAACCAAGGGTTAGTAAACTCATCACATCCTCCATCTGATTAGGGGTAATGAGAATATCTTAAGTATGAAGTAAACACCTCACACTTAATCACCCTGATGTAGGATTAAGATCATTAACCTACTTGTATTTATTTAGATGTTTTTGGTGTTTTTGTTTAGTGTTAAGTAATGAGTTTAAGCCATAATCAAGGATTTAATGGACCCATTACACCATCCTAATAGAAGGATAATAGATGAGAACACTTAAGCTGAGAAAGGCTCCTCAACTTAATCCATGATTAGGGATTAACCTCATGACAAAACAAAGCCTTTATTGAAGTGGATTTTAGTTAATGATAAGATTAAGAAATGGATTTTATGGTTTGTAAGACAACTTGAGGGGGACTTGTCCATTAACACTAGAGTTAGTCCTTCTTAACCAATTAAGGAAGAATTAGAACCCTAATGCAAGGCCCAAGTTACAAGCTTGATGTCTTAGTGATCATTAAGTGGATTGATTAAAGGATTTAAACACATTAAGGGTTTAACACTTAGGATTAAATTTATACACTCCATCCTAATAGAAGGATACAGGCATAACCCTAATCACAAAGCCCTAAAACCTTTAAGGTTTAGTCCTTGATTAAGAGATGAGAAGAGAAGACTCAAAGATGACACAAAGGTAAAACTAATGGGGGAATAATCAAACCCTAATTGTGATCATGCTTGGTTGTTCCTAGGGTTTATGAGGCTTGCAAAAGATCTTCAGGAGAAAAGCCACCATGGAAGAAGCAGATGAAATGAGAAAGAAGCAGAGAGAAGCAAGACAACCTGCTTCACTTAAGAAGACAAGTTGCTTGAAGGAAGAAAGTGGGATGAACATGAATGAGCAAGCTCACTCTAATACACAAGATAAAATGCAGCATTAGTGAAGAGAGATATGAGAAGAGATTGTGAGAAGTGAAGGCAAATTCACTTCTCAAAACAACTTACCACCTGAAAAGTTAGCAAAGGAAATGAAATGCAATGAGAATGAGATGAAATGCAAAGATGCAAACCAAAATCAGAAGCATAAACATGATGTTAATGATGCTAAGAGATGATGCAAACACATGTCAAGAGTTGTGGATGATCATACATGGAGGAGGATGCAAATGAAGCATGCTTTGAATCATGAAAGTTCATGAAAGTTTATTAAATGGTATGGATGCATAACATGGCAAATGAAAGATGCAATGATCAAACATGATTCTAATATGTCCTAAGATATCTTATATGTCATGAGGATGTACAAAATATCATGGCAAGTTCTTGAATGCAAGCAAATGAAAGATGGATGCAAATGAAGACAAGAATTAAGGTTTATGAATAACATGCAACGCAAAATTCAAAATCAGAAGCAAATGACATGACAAAAAATTGAAAATGGGATCAAAGGAAACCTAAACCTACACAAGTTCACTTCCCAAAGGAGGGGACCTAACTCTTAACCTATTGGAAGTTATGATTTTTCTAAGTCAACTAGGGTTTCAAAGCACCTCAAAAGGAAAAATGCACATCAAATTGAAAATGAAAGATAAATTCAAACCAATTTTACCCGAGAAACTACATGATATGAAGGATGTAATTCAAGAAGAACCATCATCAAACTCTTCATGGTTAGGCAGTATGAATTTTTCTAAGTTTGAACAAAAATATTGCCTTTAAACAACTTTTATTCCAATGACAATTGTCAAAATACATCAAGGACCAAAAATAAATTTGTTTTGAGAATTTGATAATGTTTCTAAATGTTTTAAAATGCAATGTGAATTTTTTTGTGATTTTTAAATACCTGAATGCATTTTTAATTAATTAATTAATTTCCATTAACTAATTAAAAATAAACATTTAAATGATTTAAAAATAATTTTTAATGCAAAAAATAAAAATAAAAATATTTTTGGGTTCTGAAAATTAATAAAAGGTTTGACAAAAAATTTCAGAATTTTTTAATATATTTTGCTATTTTTTAAAATTCGTAGAAATAAAATACAAATGAAATGAAATAAAAATTAAAAATAATGAAAGTATGCGCATCCTGAGGCTGAAATTCAAATGGATTTGGAGGGAATTGACTGGCGCCAGATCCTATGGTCCACGTTCAAACTGGCATTTATAAAACTAATCCTAATTAATTAATTTAATTAATCACAATTAATCCTAATGACCTAATCTGGACCACACAGTGCGCGCGGGAGAGACAGATCCAAGGGTCTCAATTCAAACCAAAACCCTAACCCTAATTTAATCTTAATGACTTTCAGGTCACCGGAGAAGAGCTCCGGTCATCTTCTCCGGTGACCCCCTCACCTGAAAACTTTCAACTTCTTCCCCAGGTCATTTCTGGAGCTCTAAAGCTCTAGATCACTTCCTTTCTCCATTCTAAATCCAACCCCACCCTCAACTGGAGTTTATTTCTAACCATTAACAAGATTCGAAGCAAGGTATAAAAATGGCAAAAATTTCAGACAAGCCATACATGCTCAATTCTTCATCATTTTCAAAAATTTAAAGTTCAACATGTTCAGGGGATCACACTTAACCAATTAATAACTTAAAATAGAGGTTCTGGAAAAAAGTTTCGCATGGCTACCTGAGATGGAGCTTTTGCTTTTGGAGCTTTCTGGCCAGTTCCTTGCTTCAAAGTCCCTCCAATGATCTCCCTGAAGATGCTTTGAGGCTTAGTTGGAGTGTATTGTGGCTGGTTTTTGAGATTGATGAAGTTCTGTCCAAAGGGAGTGGAAAATCGTATTTCTGTTTGGGGTGGTTTCAAGGTCAAATGAGGATTGGGAAATGATCAGAGGATCATGGTGAGTGGTTTTGTGAAGTTTGTTTTGATGTTTGAGGCTTGAGTATTGAGATTCGAAGAAAAATGCATAGAGGGGAGTTTTTGTGGTTGCTGACTTGTTGGAGGATTCAGGCTTGCCTCTTGTGTGTTTTGAGTCTCATTTTGTCCACTTATCAAACCGTGATAGGGCAGAGGGTTGGTGGTGGCACAGTGTGATTGGCATGGGCAAAATGCAAAAAGTGAAAAGTATGTGTACTATGAGCATGGGCTGGAACAGAAGTGGTTCAATGGGGTGTCTTGCCTCAACATGGTTTATGGTGAGCCCTAGGATCAAAAAGATGCAGCTGGATGGCTTGGATAGCAAGATGGCATAAGTTTTGCATTTTGCCCTCTTTGAAGTTTCTTGTGAACCAAGGCATGAAGTCTTATGATTTCTTGGGCAATTTGCAGCAAAATGAGTTGTGTGATGTTGTTATGATGTTTTGATACCAATTAGAAGTCAAACCAATCCTTGGACATCATTCTTGCAAGAATTCCTCTTTGGAGAATTTTATGGAAAATGGCTTATGAAAGTTTGTGATCTAAGGCATGAACCTTGTAAACTCTTGGGCAATTCTGATTTTGCTAAGTTGCAATGTGTTGTAATGATGCAAAGAAGTCATTTAGAGGTCTTGAAAGTGCTTGGAACTTGAATTTGCAAAAAATCCTCTTTGGTGCAAAAGTGAAATTTTAGTGATTTTGTCCAACTTTGACAAGCCATAACTTTTGATCCAAAATGAATTAGAATGAGTTATTGTACTTTTTGAAAAGGGAATGATCCAATCTACAACTTTCATGACCAATGTTTTTCCATTTGAAGCATTTTTGAATCAAAAAGAGGAGGTTGAAAAACTTTCCCAAAATGGCAAGTTTACATTATAAGTCACTTTCCCAAAAAAGCAATTTTGCAAATGGTTTGAAATTCTTCAATTTTGTGAACTTCTAACACCTTCTATGATCAAATAAAGATCATACACATTCAAAATGATGGAGAACACCCTTTGGTTTGGTCATTGGGGGCCTCAGATGCCCTGATTTTGCACTGACTTGCTCAAGAAGTCACCTTGTGCTCAGATGCCTTCCCCATTGAATTTATTTATGAAAATTGATATGCATGATCCCCATAACATATAGAGACTAATAGAAACAAGAATGACCAAAAAATAGGAGTTATGGCCTCTGAAACCAAAACCCTAATTCTAGGCCATCTGTGCAATTAAGCCTGGCTCTACTTCCATGCCTTTCTCAGTTCTTGTGATTCTTTGACTCCTTTGACCTTGTGAGGATATAATATGATGCTTGAACATACATGGACCCCTTTGAAGTGATTGATGACCTTTGGAGTGGCTCAAATAGCTCATGGATTGCTCAGATCACAAACCCTAGATGTAGATGACTTTGAAACAATGCAGTGAAGCAAAAATGCAATATGAGATGCTATGATTGAATTGATGCAAACATGAAAGATCACAAGCCATGGTGTGAACTTGGTGAGGGCAAATTTGGGGTGTTTACAGATTCAATGATCAAACATGATTCTAATGTGTCCTAGGATGTCTTATAAGTCATGGAGATGCATAAAATGTCATGGAAAGTTCATGGATGCAAGCATATGCAAGATTAATGCAAATGAAGATGCAAAGTTAGGTTTTTTGAAAGGATGAGATGCAAAACTCAAAATCAGAAGAAAATGACAAGATAAAAAATTGAAAATGCACTCAAAGGAACCCTAAACCTATACTAGGTCACCATCCAAAGGGGGAGGTCAGAAACTTAACCTAGAAGGAGTTATGAATTTCCTAAGTTTCTAGGGTTTTAAGGGTGATCCTCAATGTAAAATGCCAAATAAATTGAAAATGAAAGATAAAAATGAAACAAAAATGTTTTTAGAAACTAGAAGTCATGCATAGAACAATGCAAAAAGAATCATTCACAAACTCAACTTGGTTTCAAAGTTATGAATTTTTGAAGTTAGGGTTAAAAATGTACAAATTTAAGAATCCTAATTCATTGAAAAAATGTCAAAGTGTGATCAAAACCAAAAAGAAATTGGTGTGGTGAGTTTGTAAATGCTTCTAAATGTTCAAAGATGTTCTCTGATTTTTTTTTGTGATTTTTAAATACTTAAATGTATTTTTAATTAATTAAAATCAATTGACTAATTAAAAAAACATTTAAATGATTTAAAAATAATTTTTTGATGCAAAAAATAAAAATAAAAATATTTTTGGTTTCTGAGAATTGATAAAATGTTTGATAAAAATATTTAGAATTTTTTTATGTTTTTTACTATTTTTAAAAATTCGTACAAAAATAAATAAGAAAAATGCAATAAAAATTAAATAAATGGAAAGTATGCAGGATGGATGGCTTGGATTGATTCTGGGCTTTGGAGGGATTGACTGGCGCGCATCTGGACGGCCTAAATTCAAATTCCACTAAACTGAATTAATTAATTAAATAAACCTAATTAATAACTAATGACTCAATCTGGTCCACACAAACACGCGCGGGAAGAATGATCTAACGGCCTACATTTAAAAAAATGCCCTAACCCTAATTAATCAAGCTAATTACTCTCAGGTGGCCGGAGAAGACCTCCGGTCATCTTCTCCGGCCAAGCTCTCCCCTGAAAATTTCCAAAACACTCCCTAGGCCATTTCTGGAGCTCTAAAGCTCCAGATTGATTCCTCTCACTCTCCTAAGATCAACCCCACCCTCAAAAACAATTTATTTTCACTCCATCTCAAGATTCGAAGCCAAGAACAAAAATGGTGAAACTTTCAGACAGACCATACATTCTCATTTCTTCATCATTTTCAAAAATACAAAGTTCATTGCACTCAGGGGAGCAAGCTTAACCATTTAATAACTTAAAATAAAGGTTCTGGAAAAATTGATTCACATGGCTACCTGAGATGGAGCTTTCAACCCTGGAGCTTTCTGGCTGCTTTCTTGCTTCAAAATGCCTCCAATGACCTCCCTGAAGAAGCTTTGATGCTTGGAGAGCTTTAAAGAAGGATGGTTTGTGAGTTTGTGTTCAACTGGTCAGAAAATCGTGTTTTGTTTGTGAGGGGTTCTTGGCTGTTTTGAGGGGTGGCTTATGATCAGTGATGAATTTAGAGATGAATGGTGGAAGAAGTTTTAAGTTTTGTTAAGTGTGTTGAGAGTTTCGAATGAAAATGCAAAGGAGGGAGTTTTTGTGAGCTATGGAAATGCTGAGGATTCAGGCTTGGTTCTTGTGTGAAATGAGTTGCATAATGTCCACATATCAACCCGTGATAGGTCTGTGGAGTTGGTGTGGGCTATGCTGATTGGTATGGTGCAAAATGCAAAAAGTCAACATTGGTTGTACTTTGAGGTATGGGCTGTTTCAGGTCAGGTACAAAGGGGTGTCTGGTGCAGCAAGGATTAAGGATGTCCATGGAAATCACTTTGAGGCAATTCAACATGTTTGTGAGAAGTTATGGGAGGTTTTGCAAATTCATGAACCTTTGGCCCTTTTGAGATTTCTTTAAGTGCAAGTCATGGAATTTGGAAATTCTTGGGCCAATTCTGAGTTTTAGGCAATGCATTATGATATTATGATGATTAGAAGTCCATTTGAAGTCACAAAATAGCTTGGCATGAGGTTTTGCAAAATTCCTCTTTGGCATGAAACATGAAATTATGTGATTTTTGCCAACTTTGGAAAGCCATAACTTGAGTTCCAAAATGAATTAGATCTTGTTCTTGTATTTTTTGAAAAGGGAATGATCCAATCTACAACTTTCATGACCAATAATTTTTCATTTGAAGCATTTTTGGTTGAGAAAGAGGAGGTTGAAAAACTTTCCCAAAATGGAAAGTTTACATTACAAGTCATTTCCATTTTTGGCAATTTTTGGTTTTGCTCACTTTTCTTCAAATTTTTGAACTTCTAAGCACTTCAATGATCAAATAAAGACCATATAACTTCAATTTGATGAAAAATCCACTTTGGTTCCATGTTGGGGGGCCTCAGATGCCCTGATTTGGCTCTGACTTGCTCAAGAAGTTACCCAGTGAACAAATGACTTCCACAATGAATTTATTCATCAAACATGGTATGTATGATCCTTATAACATATTAAGACCAATAGAAACAAGAATGACCAAAAAATTTGGAGTTATGGCCTCTGAAACCAAAACCCTAATTTCAGGTCATCTGTGCAGTTAAACCTTGGCTCTGCTTCCATGCCTTGCCAGTTCTTGTGATTCTTTGACTTCCTTGATCTTTGGAGGATAAAATATGATGATTGAAAATACATGGACCCTCTTGAGGTGATTGAAGACCTTTAGAGTGGCTCAGATGGATCCTGGATTGCTCAAATCACAAACCCTAGATGCAGAGGAACTTGAACTAATGCAGTGAAGCAAAAATGCAAAATGATGTGGTATGATTGAACTAATGCAAACATGATTGATCACAAGCCATGGCGTGAACTTAGTGAGGGAAAATTTGGGGTGTTTACAGCTGCCCCTATTCAAACATGAGTTAGATGTGTAGGATGTAAGTGACGGGCTTAACATACAAACAAGATAACTTGTGGTTGAATACCAAAGACAATCCAAAATTTGCACTCATTGAGGAGAAGAAGAAAAGGGATATAGATTGTAAAAGGAAGTAAAATATGATTATAAAGTGCGGGCGATGGAGGACGATCATCGAGCAGAGGACGACTGTTGGGGATAAAGCAACGACGGGGACGACCGATATGCTGGGGAAATAGAGGGATCATGATGGGGACGACCATCAAGCAAAGAAACAAGATTCTATGGGGATTAAAGGTAATGACAATGATGGGGACGACCATCAGGTTTGTACAGTATAAATGAAATAAATGATGAGGTACGGTCATCAAAGGTGAAGGACGATCACCTAGCAGAGGACGGCTGCTCTGTTGGGGAGAAAGATGAGGGACAATCATCTAAGGTGAAGGACGATCACCTGACAGGGGACGGCTGCTGAAAATATCACGACATAGGACGAATGCCGGATAGAAAAGGTCGACGATGGGGACGACCATCGGATAAGCATGATAAAGGACGATCATCAAGAGGTGAAGGACGATCACCTAGCAGGGTACGGCTGCTCTCAGGGTTTATCATGACATAGGACGAATGTCAGATAACCAGATGAACGATGGGGACGACCATCAGATAAAAGTGATGAAAGACGATCATCAAAAAGGTGAAGGATGAATGCCGGATAACAAAGGGGTTCCAATAATAGAGACTCTGCTGGGGGAATGATGAGGGACGATCATCAAAAGGTGAAGGACGATCACCGGGAAGGGTACGGCTGCCGAAAGTATCATGACATAGGATGAATGTCAGATAGAAAAGAAGTTTGCTGGGGAATGGTAAACACGGACGAGTGCTTACATCCAAGAGATGAAAGGTATAAGTGTTTGACTCGGTGTATAGATTAAAGATGCGGACGAGCATCCTTAAGACTATGATACGGGCGAGTATCGGTAGAAACAACTGTTGACGCATGCTCAGAGATGATGATACAAACGAGTATCAACTGGTTAACAAAGAACACGGACGAGTGTTGAATCTGAGGGAAATAAGTGGTGTATACAAGATACAGACGAGTATCTGTATGAGTAAAAATAAAACTGAGTGAGACACGGATGAGTGTTCAACTTGCTGGGGAGCGTTTGTCACGGATGGGTGTCAGAAGAGAAAATGTATAAGTTATGAACTTATATGTAAAAGGTATTTTGGCGACCTGTGGGGGATAGGATGACACGGACGAGTGTCGAAAGAAGTGTATTATAAATAAGTGTTTTTGGTTTACAATAAGTTATTAGGAAACCATGCTGGTGAGTGGTGACACGGACGAGCGTCTAGAGAGTGTATAGATATATCTGCAGGGGAAAATATGAACATGTATTTGTGAGTGCAAAGGGGACGCTTTAGCTTTCTGCTGAGAAATTACGAGATGACACGGACGAGTGTCGAGAAGGATAAGTTATGTATAAATATCTGTTTGTAGAAAATGTCCTGGCTACTTTATGGGGAAAGATGACACGGACGAGTGCCAAAAGGAGCAAGTATCTGTATTTTAGGAGTGCAAAGGAAATGCTTTGGATTTTTGCGGGGATTGTGAGTCTATATATACATTGCTGATGGGATATTGACATTTACAGGTGACTGATTCGAACCTGACTTGTGATATATGCAATATGTTTGATTTTTTCCGTAATGCTCCGTATTAAACGGAATACTACGCTCTAAGGGGAAAGATGATGCGAATGCTATGATCATGCAAAAAAGAAAACGATACGGGATTCGGATCCTGCTGTTGTGGAGATCTCTGGCTGATCCGCTTGAAAGGACATCCCAACTAGGGATGAGATCACTAGTAGATCTGATATATGTATGACTCTGCTTGGGGAAATAGGCCATTGATAGACCTATCTTCGTAATGAGGAGCCCAACTGGGGATGAAAAAGATCACTAAATGATTCCTAGAGATTTCTGTGGGGATCCTGCTGAGGATGAGGATATCTGACAGTTCAGCTGGGGAGATGAGCACCTTCGGATGCTGCTTCTGAATAAAATGTGCTGGAGAAGTGATGCCTGGTCACTCTGATGGGGAGAGAGAGCTTCTCTGGTGCTGTTTGGAAGATGTGCTGAGGCAATAATGATCTGGCAACTTTTGCTGGGGAAAACCATTCATGCCCCATGTTGTGTTCTGAATACCTGCAGACTTGTTATGACAAAGAAACGCACAAGTACCCCGAGGTATCCCTTACTGGATTCCATCATAGGAGTTTTAGAGACTCCTGGGAGCAAGTAATATATTTCCTGTAAGCACGTGATAAAGGCACATCCGTTTTTATGCGAACATTATATCAAAGATATCGGACATTTTTTTGCAAATGAAATAAAATGTACAAGACGAGATGTGACTGAAAATTTTGGTTTTATTAATTTGTGTGCCCTAAATTGGCAAGTACAGTCAAAGAAACAGATCCCCTGAAATGAGGAGATTGTTACAAAATTTGAGAAACAAAAAGGTGCTGGCAATGTTGAAGACGCTTTAATGCTTCCCTTTGCTATGACTCGTATGACCTTGACGTTCTTCTCATCTTGCTTCCTGAAGAAGGCTGATTCTGACCGATGCTTTAACCTTCCGAAGCTTGCCATGTTGTAAGAGATACAAACGAATTCAGAATGCAGTTGTTTGCTTATTCCCTTATTTTGCGTGGATTGCCCTTTCGAGTTTTCAATCCACCGGGATACCCATTTTTGCCTGAGCTGTCCAATGTGGCTTTTCAACTCAGCGGGTGTACATTTTTCTTTATTTTCCCTTATTTTTGCCCGAGTCTTTTATTCTGTTTTTGACTTGCCGGGATGCCCTATTTTTGCCTGGACTTACATTCTGTTTTTATGTCCAGCTGGTCATTTCATGTGAAGTATTTTTTAACTGCATCTGAATTCACAGGGGATAAGAAATCTTCACCATCAGTAGTAGTGAGCATCAGTGCTCCACCAGAGAAAACCTTCTTTACTATGAATGGACCATCGTAATTCGGAGTCCACTTGCCCCTGTGGTCTGTATGAGGAGGAATGAGTCTTTTAAGCACAAGATCTCCTACTCGGTATTCTCGAAGCCTGACTTTCTGATCGAAGGCTTTCTTCATTCTCTTCTGATACAGCTGCCCATGGCAGATTGCAGCTAATCTTTTCTCTTCGATCAGATTCAGTTGATTGTACCGAGAACGGACCCATTCTTCTTCATTCAACTTGACATCCATCAATACCCGTAAAGAAGGTAATTCAACTTCAACAGGTAGGATTGCCTCCATACCATACACAAGCTGATACGGTGTTGCCCCAGTGGATGTTCTGATTGAGGTACGGTACCCATGCAAGGCAAATGGTAGCATTTCGTGCCAGTCTTTGCTTTTGCACAATCTTCTTGATATTCTTGTTAGCCGCCTCAACAACGCCATTCATCTTTGGCCTGTAAGGAGAAGAGTTGTGGTGTTGGATCTTGAAGTCCCGGCATAGTTCTGCCATCATTTTATTGTTCAAGTTGGAACCATTATCAGTAATGATTTGCTCGGGCACTCCATACCGACAAATGATGTCTCTCTTCAGGAATCGGGCTACCACTTTCCTGGTGACATTTGCGTACGAAGCTGCTTCAACCCACTTGGTAAAATAATCAATGGCTACCAGGATAAATCTGTGGCCATTTGAAGCAGTCGGCTCGATCTTTCCAATCATATCAATGCCCCACATGGCAAAGGGCCAAGGTGAAGACATCACATTCAAAGGATTCGGAGGCACATGCACCTTATCCGCATAAATCTGGCATTTGTGGCATTTTCTGGCATAAACACAACAGTCTGCATCCATTGTGATCCAGTAGTAGCCTGATCTTAGCAATTTCTTAGCCATTGCATGTCCTCCAGCATGGATACCGAAAGATCCTTCATACACCTCGTGCATCAGCAAGTCTGCCTCTGTCTTATCAACACATCTGAGAAGTACCATGTCAAAGTTTCTCTTGTACAAAGAACCATCAGCATTCAGGAAGAAACTACCAGTTAGCCTTCTTAATGTCTTCTTATCATTGGATGATGCCCCAGGTGGGTATGTTTGATCCTCCAAGAAGCATTTGATGTCGTAGAACCAAGGCTTATCATTTTTAGCAATGTCTACTGAGAATACGTATGCTGGTCTGTCAAGTCTGGATACTGAAATCCGAGGCACAAAATTAGCAGCTTGAACTTTGATCATGGAGGAAATGGTAGCCAGAGCATCTGCAAACTGATTTTTATCTCGAGGGATATATTCAAGTTTGACTGTGGTGAAGAAAGTCAATAATCTCCTCGTATAATCCCGGTATGGAATCAGATGCTCTTGGTGAGTGTACCATTTGTCGTTAGTTTGATTGATTACCAAAGCTGAATCTCCGAATACAGTTAAAGTCTTGATCCTGAGGTCAATGGCTTCCTCAAGACCCATGATACATGCTTTGTATTCAGCTTCGCTGTTAGTGCAGTTAAAGGTGAGTTTTTCTGAGAAAGGCATGTGAACTCCCTTAGGTGTAATGGGGACTGCACCAACTCCCCGACCATTCATATTAACAGCCCCATCGAACATCATTGTCCATTCTTCTTTTGGGTCAGGCCCTTCAGTGTGAACAGGCTCTTCGTGATCTTTTTCTTTTAGGAACATGATGTCTTCATCAGGGAAGTCAAATCTCATAGGCTGGTAATCATTAATAGGTTGCCCAGCAAGATAGTCAGATAGTACACTGCCCTTGATGGCCTTTTGAGATGTGTACTGAATGTCATATTCTGTGAGAATCATTTGCCATCTTGCAACCCGTCTAGTAAGTGCTGGCTTCTCAAATATATACTTGACTGGATCCATCTTTGAGATCAACAAAGTAGTGTGGGTCAACATATACTGTCTTAGTCGGCGAGTAGCCCACGCTAAAGCACAACAAGTTTTCTCGAGCAGCGAATAACGTTGTTCATAGTCGGTAAATGTTTTGCTTAGGTAGTATATTGCATACTCTTTTCGACCAGACTCGTCATGTTGGCCCAAAACACACCCCATTGACTCTTCTAATACTGTCAAGTACATTAATAGAGGTCTTCCTTCAATTGGAGGCATAAGGATTGGAGGCTCTTGTAAGTACTCCTTGATTTTGTCAAAAGCCCTTTGGCAGTCTTCATTCCACCTGACCGTTTGTTCTTTTCTTAACAACTTGAACAAGGGCTCATAGGTTGCGGTAAGATGAGATATGAACCTTGAAATGTAGTTCAATCTACCTAGAAACCCTCGAACTTCTTTTTCAGTCTTTGGTGCAGGCATCTCTTGAATGGCTTTGACTTTGTCAGGGTCAACTTCAATTCCTTTTTCACTTACAATGAACCCCAGCAGCTTACCGGACCGTACCCCGAATGTGCATTTGTTGGGGTTTAATTTCAGCTGATACTTTCTCAGACGCTTGAATAGTTTCAACAGATTTACCAGGTGGTCTTCTTCTGTGAGGGACTTGGCAATCATGTCATCCACATAACATTCAATTTCTTTGTGGATCATGTCGTGGAATAATGTCACCATAGCCCGTTGATAAGTGGCACCAGCATTCTTCAGTCCGAATGGCATTACCTTATAACAGAATATGCCCCAGGGTGTGATGAAAGTTGTCTTCTCCATGTCTTCAGGTGACATCTTGATCTGATTATATTCTGAAAATCCATCCATGAAGGAGAACACCGAGAACTGAGCCGTATTGTCGACCAATACATCAATGTGAGGTAATGGGAAGTCATCTTTCGGGCTGGCTCTATTCTAATCCCGGTAATCCACACACATCCGCACTTTGCCATCCTTCTTAGGCACAAGTACAATGTTAGCAACCCATGGCGGGTAACTAGTTACAGCAAGGAAACCGGTGTTCCACTGTTTTTGCACCTCTTCTTTTATCTTCATAGCCATATCCGGACGAGTACGGCGCAACTTCTGTTTTACTGGAGGACAGTCTTCCTTCAAAGGCAGCTTGTGCATAACAATGTCGGTATCCAACCCTGGCATGTCTTGGTAAGACCAAGCAAAGACATCAACGTACTCTCGCAACATGTCAATAAGTTGTTCCTTCACCGAATCTTGCAGACGGGCCCCGATTTTCACTTCTTTCAAGTCTTCTTCTGTACCAAGATTAACTGTCTCAACTTCCTCTTGATGAGGAGTGATAACCTTCTCCTCTTGCCTTAACAACCTGGCTATTTCTTCAGGTAGCTCATAATCTTCTTCAACCCCTTCATCGGCTTGATTAATCGGATTGTCGAAGTCATACGAAGTCATAGCAGTTTCGTTGTCGGTGCAGTCTGGAGGGCACTCTCTGCAAGGGTTTAGATTGATTCATTTTAGTGATCAGTTTTATCTTGTTTAGAAAAAGTGAAAATGAAGTTATTATTTTGAAAAACATTGCCATTTTATTTTTGTACAAAAAATGAAAAATGAAAAACAGTGAACGGGATAAAAAGAGACTCATTTGCAAAAGATGTCCTGATATTCATTAATTGATCGTTTGCACAAAATACAAGATGGCCCGATTACAAAATGAGCCCTGACATCTTGGGAAAGATGCAGGACTTGATGCATGCTTAAAGACAGGAAATAATAATTACTTTGCAGGAGTAACTCTTATAATTTCCTGGGAAGACCAGTTTGAGACTTGGTTCCCCGGGATCTTTGGACGTATCCAACTTTCCAGGTTGCGTTCGTCTTCTTCCTCGTCTTCCAGACTATTCACAGCATCCGGGGTTAGCATTCCCCCGCTGAAAAATTTGGGCTCCATTGCAGCCTCTGGTTGATCTTGTCGAGTTGGTCTGTAACCCAACCCGAATCTGTCTTCTTTCTTTTCTACTGGCAGCAGCTTGCCCCAGCCTTGAGCGGTACCCTCTTCAACAACCTTCCGGGCTTGTTGATATGAAGTGATGGAAGTTCTAGACACAACAGTTGCTTCATTGATGTTAAGGGCCTCAAATCCCTGACTCATAGTCTCATGGATCTCCCCATCCATTTCTATGTACTTGTAAGTAGCCAGCTGGCTAACAAAAATGTCTCCCTCTCCGCAGATTGTGATGATCTGGCCTTCCCACTCAAATTTTAACTTCTAGTGAAAGGTAGATGTAACAGCGCCAGCGGCGTGAATCCAGGGTCTACCCAACAGACAGCTGTAGGCCGGTTGTATGTTCATCACAAAGAAGGTTGTTTTAAAGGTCTGTGGGCCAATCAACACAGGTAAATCAATCTCTCCAAGCACTGATCTCTTAGAGCCATCAAATGCTCTCACCACCAAGTTACTTGGACGCAATGCCAAACCATCATACTCCAACTTCACCAAGGCTTTCTTTGGGAGAACATTGAGCGAAGACCCAGTGTCCACCAGTACATGAGAAAGAACAGCACCTTTGCATTCTAAGGTGATATGTAAAGCCTTGTTATGATTGCGTCCCTCCGTCGTTAAATCAACATTTGTGAAGCCCAGTCCATGACTGGTGTTAAGATTTGCAACCACTGTTTCCAGCTGATTAACCGTAATCTCTTCCGGCACGTAGGCTGCATGCAAGACCTTCAACAATGCATTCCTATGGGCTTCAGAACACATCAGCAATGACAATATAGAGATTTTGGAGGGTGTTTGATGAAGCTGGTCCACCACTTTGTAATCACTCTTTTTGATTATTCTCATGAACTCGTCTACATCTTGTTCAAAAGACGTCTTCTGAGTTTCTTTAACAGTTGGCTCTTCAAGTACCACACTCTTCCCTTTTGCCTTAGTAGCAGCTTCTGCTTCAGCATTGGGCCTTGGTGTTTGTGAGGAAAAAAGGCGTCCGCTTCTGGTGAAGCCTCCGCCTCCCCCAACATTGTCAACTTATGGTGAAGAGGTTGATGAATCCAGAGTGATTTTCTTCCCATCGAAGTAGAGATCAGAGCCGTAGTGCCAAGGTATGGCATTATTGCTTTCATAAGGAACAGGTCCTGGTACCGTAATAGTGACCGGACTGATTGCTGCAGCAGAAGGAATGGTGATGGTACGCGGATCGTAGTAGATTGTGACTGGAGATCTGACAGGAGGTGCTGCAGTTTGTTGTTGAAAATTGTTGTTAGGATGAACATTTGCTGGGTCATAATAGATCGTGACCGTTGAGACATCTTCATTAGAGTTCGCTGGTGTTGTAGGAGATTCCGTTGATAAGATGGGTGCTGACGTTGTAGAAGTAAATGTTGCTGAACTTTGATCTGTTGAAATAATGGATGGTGTGATTGCTGGAGTTGTTAATGAATCAGTGGGAATGATAGTTGTTGTTGTTGTAGGAGGATCTGTCGTTGCTGAAGAAAGAACTGTTGAAGGAGTTGTTGTAGTAATTTGCAAGATTCCATCTCTGATGAGGCCATCTATGCTAAACCTCAGCTTCTCACAACCATTGATAGCAGTTTTACACAATTCGCAACAGGCCCCACATCCCGGGAACACTTGGCATCTTAAGAGTTGAATCTTGACTTCTGCCAACGGTGTCTGAATATGTGCAACATTGTCAATCAGTGCAGATGGTTGAACCTCTTCTATGGCATTAATCCTGGGCCCACCATGATTAGGCATAGGATTTCTATTAACATTAGGAGGAGGTGCGAAATTGAGAGCTTTGGAATCGACCAGATCTTGAACCTTCATTTGCAAGGATCTACATTTCTCAGTATTGTGACCAGGTGCGTTGGAGTGAAAGGCACATCTGGCATTAGCATCATAATTCTTCGGGAGATTGAGAGGGTATGGTGGAGCCAACGTCCTTAGCTCAACCAGGTTGGGTTTCAGGAGTTGTGGCAGTAGGGTGGCATAAGGCATAGGGATAGGATCAATCACCCTATTTGCCTGAGATGGCCTCTGTTGAAAGGGGCGCTGCTGTTGGTTGTTGTTGTTGTTATACGATCTTTGTTGCGGAAAATGAGGTTGTTGTTGATAGTGTTGTTGTTGTTGTTGAGGATAAAGTGGTTGCTGTGGAACCAGAGCCGGGATGGTAACGACTGCTACTGATCTGTGAGAATACTGAGGTCTGCCCCTGCTTGCATGAATAGTATTGGTTTCACCCGCCCTTCGGGGTCCTGCAAAAGGTTTTCTGGGGTTGTTGGAAGAGCTTGCACCATTGTCAGAGATTTTGCCCATCTTCAAAAGAATCTCAATTCTCTCACCAGCTATAACTACATCGGCAAAACTGGTGAAAGAGAAAGCAGCAATTCTATCAATATAAGTTCCCTGCAAGGTGTTCATAAACATGTCAGCCATCTCCCGTTCAGACATGGGTGGCTGGACAGCAGCAGCGAGCTGTCTCCACCTCTGAGCATAATCCCGAAAGCTTTCTCTCGAAGACTGATACATGCCCATTAGAAGAGTTCTATTGGGGGCCATGTCTAGGTTGTACTGGTATTGAAGGATAAAGGCCTCGGCCAAGTCCTTCCAACATCTTATAGTGACCCTTGTCAGGTGCGAATACCATTCTCTTGAGGCCCCAATCAGGCTGTCCTCAAAATAGAACATCCATAACTTCTCATCCATGGTATAAGCCTTGAGTCTTCCTAAGAAGGATTGTAGATGAGTACGCGGGCAGGAGGTACCGTTATATTTTTCAAAGCATGGGGGCTTGAATTTGTGGGGAATCCTCACCCCATCTACCAGCCCTATATCCATCACGTCAAAACCTAAGGAGTTCTGGGATTCCAAAGAGCTTAGTTTTTCAGCAATCTCATCCAGTCTTCTGTCATAAACCTCATCCCTAGCTCCGACATCAGTGAATTGCTCCTCTTGGGGATCTTCCTGCAATATCCTGCCCGCGGCAGTGTTCCCTAGAATATTCCTATTAACATCGGGGTTCAAATGGGGCCCGAACTCTGGTGGGTCAATGCGGGGCTGCGCGCGCTCATTATTGCTGGTTCCTCCTGTACCAGGGTGAGGCTCTTCAGGTGTCTGCCTTTCCACTAATTCCCTAAGCCTTTCTTGGCTCTGAGCCAAGCCATTACTGCCATAAACTGGGTCATTGGTTTCTCATCTCGACCCTTTCATTTGCCATCTGATTTCTTACTTCGTTCAGGTCCTGCTGTACCTGATCCATTTGAATGCCTGGAAGGTTGTTACGGGTAGGGTACCGGTGTGCACGGTTGATAGGGAACACTCGGTGACGAGCAATGTTTCCTGAAACCACAACAAAGTGAGAGACAAGATAATAAACAAAACCTACAAAACAAAGAAAAAGGTTAGTATGCAATGCAATATGCTTATTTGTTTTCCAAGGTATCCGGTTTGGTTCTTGGTTTTGACCTTTCCAGACCTCGAGGAAGTGCTTAATGATGTTGAGAGGAAGCCCACCAAAATAAAACAAACTGATATATTACAAATAATGAAAATACATAGTCTGTTTACAATACGATCCCATGGTGGGTCAGAATACAACAAAAGAAAAGTACATCAAAAAGAAAGAAATACAATCAAAAAGATCAAACATCCAATCCGAAGTCATCCTCCTTGACTTCCTTCAGGAGAGCTTCCGTCACTGGACCAGCTGGGTGCTCTATAATAGTCCGAATGAGGAGGTTCCTAGTAGCAATGGCATTAGTCAGCTTCTTATGCCTATCCTGATCCTTGGATCTTTTTAACCCCGCCCGGAGTTTTAACTCTGATATCTCCTTTTGTGCTGCTAACAAAGCTTCCTGCTGCTTCTTCTCATTGGCTTCCAGCTGCTCGATCTTGGCCTAAGTCCTCTGGTCTTCTAGTGCACGGGCTTCGGTGATCCTGACCCACCTAGCCTAGCTTTCTTCTAGATAATGCTCTGCCCTAGCTTTCTGGATTTTGGCCTCCTTGCAGGCATTCTTCAGTATCTGTTCCCCGACTCTTGCCTTCCTGATGTAGTCCTCTGTCCTTTCAATCTTGGTTAGATGCTCAACTTTGAGCTTTTCCAATCTCTCAATGTCTAGACGACCGTCACTTATTTCCCAAAGATTCTTCTTTAGAGCTTCAGATAGCCGCTCATTCCTTTCCTTCAACTTTTCAAATTCGTCTAGGCTGATAGTTGTTGCTGGCTGTACAGTAGAGGGTCCAGGGGTGTCTTCCAAGGTGAAAGGCATTTTGGTGATCTGAGCTCTAGCACAGGACCAGTCAGAGTACTGGGCTGAAGCAATATTGTTACTTCTTCCAAGGATGGTTGTCCCTTTGGTCTGGATGTTGTCCCAGGCCCAAGCAGCTTGCCTAACTACAACAGAGCTAGATTGGATCTCACAGAATAGGGTCTCAGCTAAATCCTGCTCCCTGGGAGGATGAACCAAGGCATATCCCAATTTCCTTTTAAACAGTAAAGGGTTGTAGTTGATGCAACCTTTTACTCCTATTAGAGGCACATTAGGGTACTGCCCACAACTGGTGATAATATCCTTGCCTTTGGTGCTCTGGGTGCACCACCTGATGTCATCTGAAGTCAAGGAGATGAACCTCTTGGCCCAATTCTTCTGCTGATGAGGGTTCAAAAAGGCATCTGACTTAGGCAAGTGTTTGAGCAGCCAAAAGTAGAACAAAGGAGCACAACATCTGACCAACTTCCCTCTTTGTTTTTCATTTCTCTGATGGATGGAGTAGTAAAAAATCCCCTAATAGTGTAGGCACTGGGTTCCTCAGCAATAACAAATGGATGGCATTCTTACTCACAAACTTGGGCTCATCTGCAAACAATATAGCCCCATATATGTTGAGGGCTAAGAGTGCACAGACTGCCTTCCATTCTCCCACTGCAGCCTTCAGGGTGGCCTGAGAAATCAAGAAGTCCAGATGTAAACCAGGAATCCCAGCTTTTGTTGTCATGCTTTGCTCAATAAGGGCAGGCTCCAAATGGAATGCCCTAGCTATCTCTTCACTTCTGGGAGTAGTCATCTCTGGGTTGAAAGGAATTCCTTTTCTGATAGGAACTCCAATCAATAAAGAAAACTCTTCTAGCAGTGGTTCTATCTGAATATCAGGAAAGGTGAAGAACCTAAGAGGAGGGTCATAGAACTGTAGGCATGTGTGGATCATACTCCTCTGTGATGAATCAAGATCCATGACCATGTCCAAAATTCCTCCATGGTGCTCTCTGAATAATGGGATGTGGTTAGGTGTGATAAGGGACTGGACCTTCCTGATACCAGTCAAAATGGGCTCAAAGAAATGGTAAGATATGTTGCTCTTCCTTGGAGTAGTCATGAGTGCTGATGAAGAGGCTGAAAGTAAGCTGATGAAGATCACAGGCTGAGAAGCTGGAGGTGAGTCTCTGACAGACTGATGAAGATGAGTCTCTGATAGACTGATGCAGGTGCTGAAGGAGATAGCTGAAGCAGATGCTGAAGAAGATGACTGAAACAAAGGTCTAAGCAGTAGAAGGGGAAAAACCAAACCAGATATGATATGATGGATACCCTGAAAGACAAATAAACAAATGTTAAATGATGCAATGATGATATATGCAAATGATATGCAAGGGTTTGTGATCAAGAGCTGGATCTGGTTTTCTGTCCTGATGTAAGGTCCATGTATGTTCAAAGGTCTAGATGAAGGCTCAGAAATCCAGTAACCAGGGTGGGGGACTCAAATAAAGAGTCACATGTCCGGGGTTAATCACAAGAACTGTCCAAAGTGAAGTATTCTTAAAAAATACAGTAACAGGGTATGATGTGGTCAAGGGCTCCTGCAAACCTGTAAACAACCCAACCCCCTCACATGTAGTCTTCTAGAACAAGGATCCTCAGACTTGGATCAGTTATGAGAAGTGTAAACACTTCTAACCCGGAGGTACAGTGTTTACAATAACCATAAAGGATCCTCCTCCAATTCACCCCAGATTCTGAAAGTCATAGTAAAGATCATCCAGACTTAGCAGGCTTCCCAGATAGCCCTAGCACTACAGGAAATCTGTAGCACAGAGTTCTCAAGAAGAAACCCACATCTGAACCGTGTTTCATATTCCCGCACCAGACCGAAATGGAATGGGAAAGAATATGAACAACTCTAGCCTAGGTGTCACTCAGGTCCCAGGTATAGGACCTTAATCACTCAATGGAACCCCACCCACCAAAGTAAACCAGATCCAGCAATGACAGTATGAAATATGCATACGACTGTAAAGAAAGCAATAAATAAAGTTGTACATAAAGCAATAAATAAAGCAAATAAATAAACACAATTAGCACATAACACCCCTGTAAACAAAAATCAAACAAGCGCTAGGAGGAACCCATAAGAAGAACCAGAAGCCCTGGTTGCAATATAAGGTTCCCCAGCAGAGTCGCCAAGCTGTCGCTCCCACCAAATGACACGGGGCCAAGAGGGGTACAGACGCGAACGGTCGGCGAAAGGAGGACATGAAGATGAACTGAAAAGAGTCGCCAGCTAGGCATTTTTATCCCGAAGGAAAGGTAATGCTGCATAAACCTAAGAAAAGATGTATAAGACGGTCGTGAACCAGAGAAACTGAGAAAGGGGGTTGGTTACAATTTGGGAAGGTATTAGCACCCAGATTGTCCGTCGTACTCGACGGGATCCACGCTTGAAAGTTTGTGTTTAAAGGGGTAGTGTCTGTGCTATCTGTGTGTAAAAAGATGGAAAAGAATGCAAGTGTCAGTGTAAAAGAAATGTGACGTGAAGTAAAGGAGTGCCAGTGTAAGGAAAGATATGCAATGCTCAAGACAGTGAGGCTTAAAGAATAATGCTGGAAGAGGGGGAATATATAGAGACTATTGTTCGATAACTGTTAAGTTATGCCTACGTATCCTCTCGTGCAATGAGGAAGTCAGAACACCGTAGTTCAACTCAAAGAGACTGAAAGATAAATTGACTGATGAACTGCTTGCTTGTCTATGCTCAAGTGTATGACTTGTCTGACTCAAGTGCTAACTGTCTTGCATTAGACGGAAGGAGCAAGTTCTCGTTTGTGAGTGAAGATGATGAGAAAAGAATCCCGGAGGAGACGATTATTGTTTGTTTTTGGTGTTTTCAATCTTTTATTGCTTTTTGGAGTTTGTCATAAGAAAATGAGCTTAAGCCTAAACCAAGGGTTAGTAAACTCATCACATCTTCCATTTGATTAGGGGTAATGAGTATACCTTAAGTATGAAGTAAACACCTCACACTTAATTACCATGATGTAGGATTAAGATCATTAACCTACTTGTACTTATTTAGATGTTTTTGAGTTTTTGTTTAGTGTTAAGTAATGAGTTTAAGCCATAATCAAGGATTTAATGGACCCATTACACCATCCTAATAGAAGGATGATAGATGAGAACATTTAAGCTGAGGAAGGCTCCTCAACTTAATCCATGATTAGGGATTAACCTCATGACAAAACAAAGCCTTTATTAAAGTGGATTTTAGTTAATGGTAAGATTAAGAAATGGATTTAATGGTTTGTAAGACAACTTGAGGGGGACTTGTCCATTAACACTAGGGTTAGTCCTTCTTAACCATTTAAGGAAGAATTAGAACCCTAATGCAAGGCCCAAGTTACAAGCTTGATGTCTTAGTGGTTTATTAGGTGAATTAATTAAAGGATTTAAACACATAAAGGGTTTAACACTTAGGATTAAAGTTATACACTCCATCCTAATAGAAGGATACAAGCATAACCTTAATCACAAAGCCTTAAAGACTTGAAGGTTTAGTCCCTGATTATGAGATAAGAAGAGAAGACAGAAAAGATGACACAAAGGTAAAACTAATGAGGGGACTAATCAAACCCTAAATATTATCATGCTTGGGTGTTCCTAGGGTTTATGAGGCTTGCAAGAAGTCTTCAAGATGAGCCACCAAGGAAGAAGCAAAGATGGAAGAATGAGAAGCAGAAGAAGCAAGTCAACTTACTTCACTTAAGAAGATAAGTTGCTTGAAGAAAGAAAGTGAAGAAGGAGCATGAATGAGCAAGCTCACTCTAATACACATACAAAATGCAGCAAGGATGCATAAGAGAGATGAGAAGAGATTGTGAGAAGTGAAGGCAAATTCACTTCTCAAAGTAACTTACCACCTGAAAAGTTAGCAAAAGGAAATGAAATGAAATGAAAATGAAATGAATGCAAGGATGCAAACCAAAACCAGAAGCATGTTCATGATGTTAATGATGCTATGAGATGATGCAAATGCATGTCATGAGATGTGAATGATCATACAAGCAATGAAGATGCAAATGAAGCATAAAAGAAGTATGAAAGTTCATGAATGCATATGAAATGAAATGAATGCATAACATGGAAAATGGATGATGCAATGATCAAACATGATTCTAATGTGTCCTAGGATGTATTATAAGTCATGGAGATGCATAAAATGTCATGGCAAGTTCATGGATGCGAGAATATGCAAGATGAATGCAAATGAAGATGCAAAGTTAGGGTTTTTGAAAGGATGAGATGCAAAACTCAAAATCAGAAGCAAATGACAAGATAAAAAATTGAAAATGCACTCAAAGGAACCCTAAACCTATACTAGGTCACCATCCAAAGGGGGAGGTCAGAAACTTAACCTAGAAGGAGTTATGAATTTCCTAAGTTTCTAGGGTTTTAAGGGTGATCCTCAATGTAAAATGCCAAACGAGTTGAAAATGAAAGATAAAAATGAAACAAAAATGTTGTTAGAAACTAGAAGTCATGAAAAAAAATGAAACAAAAATGTTTTTAGAAACTAGAAACTAGAAGTCATGCATAAAAATGAAACAAAAATGTTTCACAAACTCAAATTGGTTTAAAAGTTATGAATTTTTGAAGTTATGGTTAAACATGTACAAATTTAAGAATCCTAATTCATTGAAAAAATGTCAAAGTGTGATCAAAACCAAAAAGAAATTTGTGTGGTGAGTTTGTAAATGCTTCTAAATGTTCAAAGATGTTCTCTGATTTTTTTTTGTGATTTTTAAATACTTAAATGTATTTTTAATTAATTAAAATCAATTGACTAATTAAAAATAACATTTAAATGATTTAAAAATAATTTTTTGATGCAAAAAATAAAAATAAAAATATTTTTGGTTTCTGAAAATTGATAAAATGTTTGATAAAAATTTTCAGAATTTTTTGATGTTTTTTACTATTTTTAAAAATTCGTACAAAAATAAATAAGAAAAATGCAATAAAAATTAAATAAATGGAAAGTATGCAGGATGGATGGCTTGGATTGATTATGGGCTTTGGAGGGATTGACTGACGCGCATCTGGACGGCCCAAATTCAAATTCCACTAAACTGAATTAATTAATTAAATAAACCTAATTAATAACTAATGACTCAATCTGGTCCACACAAACACGCGTGGGAAGAAGGATCTAACGGCACACATTTAAAAAAATTCCCTAACCCTAATTAATCAAGCTAATTACTCTCAGGTGGCCGGAGAAGACCTTCGGTCATCTTCTCCGGCCAAGCTCTCCCCTGAAAATTTCCAAAACACTCCCTAGGCCATTTCTGGAGCTCTAAAGCTCCAGATTGATTCCTCTCACTCTCCTAAGATTAACCCCACCCTCAAAAACAATTTATTTTCACTCCATCTCAAGATTCGAAGCCAAGAACAAAAATGGTGAAACTTTCAGACAAACCATACATTCTCATTTCTTCATCATTTTCAAAAATACAAAGTTCATTGCACTCAGGGGAACAAGCTTAACCATTTAATAACTTAAAATAAAGGTTCTGGAAAAATTGATTCACATGGCTACCTGAGATGGAGCTTTTAACCCTGGAGCTTTCTGGCTGCTTTCTTGCTTCAAAATGCCTCCAATGACCTCCTTGAAGAAGCTTTGATGCTTGGAGAGCTTTGAAGAAGGCTGGTTTGTGAGTTTGTGTTCAACTGGTCAGAAAATCGTGTTTTGTTTGTGAGGGGTTCTTGGCTGTTTTGAGGGGTGGCTTATAATCAGTGATGAATTTGGAGATGAATGGTGGAAGAAGTTTTAAGTTTTGTTAAGTATGCTGAGAGTTTCGAATGAAAATGCAAATGAGGGAGTTTTTGTGAGATATGGCAATGCTGAGGATTCAGGCTTGGTTCTTGTGTGAAATGAGTTGCATAATGTCCACATATCAACCTGTGATAGGTATGTGGAGTTGGTGTGGGCTATGCTGATTGGTATGGTGCAAAATGCAAAAAGTCAACATTGGTTGTATTTTGAGGTATGAGCTGTTTCAGGCCATGTACAAAGGGGTGTCTGGTGCAGCAAGGATTAAGGATGTCCATGGAAATCACTTTGAGGCAATTCAGCATGTTTGTGAGAAGTTATGGGAGGTTTTGCAAATTCATGAACCTTTGGCCCTTTTGAGATTTCTTTAAGTGCAAGTCATGGAATTTGGAAATTCTTGGGCTGATTCTGAGTTTTAGGCAATGTATTATGATATTATGATGATTAGAAGTCCATTTGAAGTCACAAAATAGCTTGGCATGAGGTTTTGCAAAAATTCCTCTTTGGCATGAAACATGAAATTATGTGATTTTTGCCAACTTTGGAAAGCCATAACTTGAGTTCCAAAATGAATTAGATCTTGTTCTTGTACTTTTTGAAAAGGGAATGATCCAATCTACAACTTTAATGACCAATAATTTTTCATTTGAAGCATTTTTGGTTGATAAAGAGGAGGTTGAAAAACTTTCCCAAAATGGAAAGTTTACATTACAAGTCATTTCCATTTTTGGCAATTTTTGGTTTTGCTCACTTTTATTCAAATTTGTGAACTTCTAAGCACTTAAATGATCAAATAAAGGCCATATAACTTCAATTTGATGAAAAATCCACTTTGGTTCCATGTTGGGGGGCCTCAGATGCCCTGATTTGGCTCTGACTTGCTCAAGAAGTTACCCAGTGAACAAATGACTTCCACAATGAATTTCTTCATCAAACTTGGTATGTATGATCCTTATAACATATTAAGACCAATAGAAACAAGAATGACCAAAAATTTTGGAGTTATGGCCTCTGAAACCAAAACCCTAATTTCAGGTCATTTGTGCAGTTAAACCTTGGCTCTGCTTCCATGCCTTGCCAGTTCTTGTGATTCTTTGACTTCCTTGATCTTTGGAGGATAAACTATGATGATTGAACATACATGGACCATCTTGAGGTGATTGAAGACCTTTAGAGTGGCTCAGATGGATCCTGGATTACTCAAATCACAAACCCTAGATGCATATGAACTTGAACTAATGCAATGAAGCAAAAATGCAAAATGATGTGGTATGATTGAACTAATGCAAACATGAAAGATCACAAGCCATGGTGTGAACTTAGTGAGGGAAAATTTGGGGTGTTTACAGGTCTGTCGACCGTGTCGTGTCGGTTATTGAGTTTGAGTGTTTTGAGGTTGAGTTGTTTCTGATGTTGTTGGTGATTTGTAGAATGACTTCGAATCGTGCTCTTACAGACGCGGTAGCTGCACTTGCTCATGCTACAACGCAGAACAATATTCGAGATGAGTTTCATGCTTTGGGGGGGTTTCAGAGGAATAATCCGCCTAAGTTTGAGGGTTCTCATGAACCGGAGAACGCACATAAGTGGCATAAGGAAATTGAGAAGATTTTCAGAACTATGGCGTGCTCCGATGCTCAGGAGGTGCAGTTTGGCACCCATATGCTGGATGAGGAAGTTGAGGATTGCTGGAATAATACCCGTCAAAGATAGGAAGGGGTTGGGGCTGCGATAACTTAGAATGTGTTTAGGAGAGAATTTATGAGTAAGTATTTTCCTGAAGATGCTCGTGGCAAGAAAGAGGTAGAGTTCTTTGAAATGAAGCACGAGAACATGACGGTGGCAGAGTATGCTGCCAAGTTTGAGAGGTTGGTGAAGTTATGTCCTCACTATAACCGTGATGATGCTGAGTTGTCCAAGTGTTTGAAGTTTGAGAATATGTTGAGACCGGAAATCAAGCTAGCGATTGGTTGTCAGTAGATCCGCAAGTATGTTGAACTTGTGGATAAGAGTAGAATATATGATGAGGATAGTCAAGCTCGATCTGCTCACTATAAGAACGTGAGTGAGAAGAGAGACAAGGGTCAGTTTAGAGGGAAGCCTTATGCGACTCTAAATGATAAGGGGGAGCAGAAAGATAATGATGGGAAGAAGCCAAGTGGGGGAGCGGGTTCTGTGAAGACAGACTTCCTTCAAATATCATGTTTTGATGAAGACAACAAATTATGCTCAAATGTGAATATGCAAAAAGAAAGAAAATAAAATAGATCAAAGCTTCACATACAAACCAATCAAGTTTCAAGTATTGAAGATCGAATATTGAACAACTCAAAGGTATATCAAATATCCTTTAAAATACCTATACAAGTGTTCAATTATTTATCTCTCGCATGACATATATCATAAGAATTTTTTTTCAAACTTTTTTTTTAATATCTCACTCCTTTTAAAATTAATTATTTGCATGCATGGTTCATTTGGTTAAAAATATATCACTATTTCTAGCTTTAAAAAAAACAATTTTTTTATCATACATTTGAAAATTTATTTTTCATATTTGAACCATGCTAAATCAATTTCAAATATAATCTATTTATTTGGATAAATCAATAGACATTGCATAATATTTGTTCAAACATTTAGACAAAATTTTAATTTTTAATTTTTAATTTATTTAAATACACAGATTTTTGTAAATTATGGCGTTTTGAACCGCCGTAACATGCCTAAAAACCGCCGTAATTTGAACAATTCTGAAACAGTATTTTAATTTTGAAATTCAAAATTTGTTCTGTATTTGTTAAGTCAGGTATCAATTAACTGACTTAACAAGTCTTGTACAAATTTGAAAAAACAATAGTTTTTTTAACACTTTTTCATGCATCTTTTCATGAAACAATTTCTTTTAACTTGACAATTGTTCATGATGTTTTTGCATAGCTTTACAATGTTTCAAAAAGGTGTTATGCACTTATAAATACATTTTATAATCATAATGTTTTCCTTCACCTCCAATAATTTTCATAATAAAAATCACTCATATACTTCATATTTCAAATATTTTTAAGTGTTCATATTCAAACTTTTTGAGAGAAATTTTTCATAAATTTTCAAGAACATCATTCTAGTTTTATCTCATTTATTCAAGAACACTTGTATATTTATTGTTGAGTGATACTTGTTCTAAGGAGAAGATCAATATTTATATTGATAAAAGATTCAAAGCTTCATCTTCCATACACTTACAAAATTTAGAATTATTATTATTCCTTGTTGTCCAAGTTTATTGAAAACAAGAGAGTGGAAAGGAAAGGATTGTTTTCTTGTTCTACTTTGGTGGTTTTCCTTGTTATCCGAATTGTGGATACAAGAGGTCCATTGTGAGATTTGTTCTCAATAGGACTTTAAATTTGTAAAATCCAAGAGGTTGTTCTTGGTGGGTTGTTGTTAGAAGATTGTAGGATAAGTCTTGGGATTAGGCTTTAATCGTACCTGGAGATCAGGATCCGATGTGGCCGCGTCAAACGTGGATGAGCACAGTTGATGATGGAGAAAAAGGGGGTGTACCTTCAAAGGCACTCCAATGCTAAAGTCAGAGAGTGAGCAAGTACAAGATTTTGGGTCAAGATTTGAATACCTGACCCTCTCAATTGAGAGGGTTTATATACTGGTTCAAGTGGATGGTTATTGGCCCAAATTGTTGGGCGCGGATCACAGATCCCGTAATAACCATTGACGGTTAGGAACTAGCCGTTAGGGCAAGAATGTATCTGCTCGACTTGTCCTGGGTCGGATGGCCTTAGCACCGTGAAAGGGATCCGTCGATCAGTCGATCCTCAGGATTCCGAGCATCGCGGGGTCATTATATCGTTGGGCCGCGAGATAGATAAGGCCTATTTCTCAAAATCGGTCCAGTCCGGAACAGGAGCCCCCCAAGTCGTTGCTTCAGGTTGAGGAAGTGATGACTTAAAGATGGCCTTTTGCTCGGGAATATCAGCGGACGTCAGAGGATTGATCTTCCGAGCGTTCTGCTCATTGGTCGGAGTGGAGGAAGTGGAAACGAAAAGGTGACGCGTCTTGGGATTTGTGCCAATTTAATGTTCTGACGGCTAGCATAGGGGCTAGCGTGCAGGCTATCATTGCCTAGGGATAGGGGTCACACTTCAGCCGCACGTTCCCTTTTCCCTATAAATAGAAATGTTGTTTCATTTTTGCATTTTTTGTTTCGTCTTCTTCCTTACATCTATGCTTGCATTTCCGTTTACCCTACTCCTCCATCGATCACCGCAATTTTTTGTCAACCACCGCACTTCTCATCATACTCTTTTGAAATGGCGTCTCAAGGCCAAGGTAAGAACTTTATTTCGACTTTTAGACTTAGCTCTTCTGAAATAGTGATGCATGCAGCTTAGGTTTCGATTTTACCGGTAGATTAGAGTAATGTATATAGATTTTAGGTTTGAGTAGTAGTTGTAGTGCTGCCCACTATGAACCCTGATTTACGGTGGGCGGTGATCTTGGTCGAAGCTCGACCAAGGTTTAGGGTTTTTGCGACGAGCCTATGTTTGTTGCGAACCACATGTTTTAGTAATTCCCTGTCGAGCGTTGATCGCACGTTTCGGGCGTCGATTACTCGAGGGCTTTGGTCGAGACCCTGTTCTCAGGCCGTTGCACGCCCTTTTACTTGATAGGTAGTGGAAGGGTGGATTTGATATTCTGATCGAATTCACTGACACCTTTCCTCTACTTTTCAGGTGAAAACGTGCTCGTCGATCCCTATGGCATATCCTCAAAGGAAAGTTCATCGGAAGATTCAGGCTCCTCGACAACTGTTCTGTCAGGCTCTGAAAGTTCCTCGGGGGATTCAGAGGCGACTGAAGCAAATGAAGTTGGGATCGTGTCTGGGGAAGAGGCTGGCATTCCGGTGGTTCCAAAAGAGGGGGATAGGGCACTTATGTCCGAGGAGTGGGTTGTCAAAGACTTGCTGGAAAAAGTCTCGTTTTATGCTCGACCGCGTGTGGATCCTCTGCCCATGGTGGGGGACCCTGCCCACTGGAGGGTGACATTCCCGGGCGACGACGATCGGATTTTCTCGGAATTTGGTGGGAGAAAGTTTTCGATGTACAAGTACGCCATTACGACCCTGGGGATTAGGATGCCTTTCAGTGACCTGGTATGCTCGGTGCTCGGTTACCTGGGGGTAGCGCCCTCGCAACTACATCCTAATTCTTATGCCTTTATGAGGGCATTCTAGTTGACATGCACGCACCTGGGGGCGGGGGCTACTCTTCCTCTTTTCTTCCGGTTGTTTTCTCTGCAACGCCAGGTGGGGCGTGGGACTGCCTGTAAGGGTTTTATCTCTTTCAAACAACGGGATAAGATTTTTAAGGTGCATTCGAAGTCTATCCGATCATTCAAAGGCGACTACATCTTGATCGAGCCTGTAACTAGGGAAGAAATGAGGTCGATCAGTTTTATGGGGGACGATACCGATGAAAATGATGTGCCCCGGCTGGACGCGGAAGGTCGTCAGATCCGTAGGAGGATTTGGAGGTTCCCTTTCTCGTGGTATTACGGTCATTGCGGGAGACCGGTGAGTGACTTCGTCCAAATAGGGGATGCTCTAGGAGAGGAGGACGCAACCAGCTTCGAGGATTTTCGTAAGCTGGTGTCATCTTTCACTCCGATCCCGATGCTCGACGGGAAGGGGAAGGTGATGTTGGCTTCCGATGGAGGAGAAGCTATGGAACATCCGTTGATCGACGTCACAACTCTCCTGGCCTGTAAAAACGGACACGAAGTGTCTGACCTATTTGGTACTCTTTGTTTTATATTGTTGTTTACTTGTTGTGATTTTATGCTCGTAGTCGGTCTGACCCTCTTCTCTTTCCTTTGTTTTGTAGGCTCTATGGCAAAATCCTTGGACAAGATCCAGGAGACGTTGATGCAAGGTAACAAGCGGAAGGCCATAATCGTTCAGACTTCACTGGCGGGAAATGATACGAGCGGCTTCGGCTCGGGTCCCATCACCCAAGGATCTTCGGGCGTGACTTTGGGTTCGACCCTCAAGAAGTACAAAGTTGGACCGACTATCACAGATTTGACGATTAACGCTCTTGCAAAACCGAAACATTCTTTACCGCCGTGTTTTGTGCAACACAACTTTTTTTAGAGCACTTCTTTGGAGGTTGAACGGGAGGATTCGCTATCCCTCGAGCAGATGGATCATCCTGCTCGGAGATTATCCTTGGCGCAGGATGCTAGTGCAGTGATGCGGGTGCTATCGATGTCTTCGATGTTTTCCGAGGGAAGCTCTGGGCAGGAGCGCGAAATCAGCAGCCTGAAGTCCCTCCTAGATGCTTCGGAAGAGAGAGCGACGAAGGCCACTGAGGACACTGAGACCGCGACAAAAGAGTTAACGGTGCGGGCGGATGTGATCGCCATGCTGAAGGTGGATAAGAAGAGAGCTGTCGATCAGAATAGGAAGTTGAAAGAGACTTTATTTCCACAGGATGATGAAGACGATGATACCAAGGGTATGATGAGAAGGGTGCATTTCCTTGCCCGGTTGGATCAAGATCTGGATGATTTGAGGGATTCGACCAAGTTGAGCTTCCAGAATGTTGTGGATCAGATTATGGCCCTTCACCCCGAGTTGAATCTTGATGCTGATCAGATCAGCTATTTGTATAAGGTTGTGGATGGTCGGGTTATAGTCCCAGATTACATGATCGTGGATGATTCACAGCCGGGGGAGCCCGACCAACCGGTCCAGTCTGAAATCCAGCAACCTCTGAGTGAAAATCAGCCAGGCGCGTAAGAAGGGGAGGGTAATTAGGTCGGCCTGTGTGCCCAAAAAAAGTGTAATTTTTATTTTTTTGTTCGGCAATGCGGTCCCCTTTTTTTTATGTAATTCTAAACAAGTCGGCCTTTAGGGGTCGCAACCTTTTGATTAATGTTTCCGACCTTGGTGGTCGTTTTATGATTTTTGCAGTGTTTTTGTCATATGTATGACTGCCCGTCCGTCGGATGACCTTTATTTTGAATGTCTTTTTTTCGCTAAGTGTTTTACGATCGTCTGGTGCAAGGAATACGACATAATGGTCGATTAGGGGATAAATGCTCGTAAGAAAATTTGATCTATCAGTTTGGGGGACCGATCAGACGCATAGAGGCTGGCTCTGGGTCGGTATCCAAGTCAAGATTATGGCTCAAATTTCGTGGCTTGAATGTCCTATCGCGAGCAGGGGTTCTGTCTGGTCGTGGTACTTAGGCAACGTCATACTCATTCGAGTATTCGTTCGTGCGACAGTTACCTTCCTCATCGTGATGGGGAGGTTCTTTTGATCAAACGTTTTGGGCTGCAATGCTTGTACCTGGGCATGCAGGTTTGGTCGGACAATTTGCTCCTCGTACGGGAGTAAGGCAACCTTTATATTAGTTGTAGTATTGCTTGAGTTTCTCGGCGTTCCATGGTCGTGCGAGCTCTTCCCCTTGAATATTTTCTAAGTAGTAGGCCTCATTCTCGGTCTTTGCTCGGACGTGGTATGGACCTTCCCAATTTGGTGCCAGTTTCCCTTCTCGGGAGTCTTTGTGGTTTCTCCTCAAGACAAGACTCCCGACTTCGAATGCTCGTTTAATAACTTTGGTGTTATGTCGAGCTGCAATTTTTTGTTTGAGCGTAGCTTCTCGAAGAGCTGCTTCTGATCAGATTTCTTTGACTAAGTCGAGTTCTTCTCTCAACGTTTCAGAGTTTGTATCTTGGTCCATGGGTGATTCTGTTCGCATGGACGATATGTGCATCTCTATGGGAATGACAGCTTCGGTTCTGTATGTTAGCCGAAATGGGGATTCCCCGGTCGTCGAGTGAGGCGTGGTTCTGTACGCCCAAATAATGATGTGTTGCTCTTCGACCCAGTGTTTTTTGTGTTCGTCCAACCTTCGCTTAAGGCCTCTTAAGATTACCCTGTTAGCAGCTTCTGCTTGCCCGTTAGTCTGGGGGTGCTTGACAGAAGCGATGTGTTGTTTGGTTCCCACCGAGGCTACGAATTCTTGGAAATGTTTGTCAGTGAACTGGGTTCCATTGTCTGTTACGATGGCGAGCGGTACCCTGAATCGGGCGAGGATGTTGCGCTTGAAAAAGCGTAAGATGTTTAATGCGGTGATTTTGGCAAAAGCCTCCGCTTCGATCCATTTAGTGAAATATTCGATGCCCACGATGAGGTACTTATTTTGGACGGTGTCAATGACGAAGGGTCCTAATATGTCCAGTCCCCACCAGGTAAACGGCCACGGGGAAGACAGTAATTTCAACTCACTAGGAGGCGCTACATGCACGTCACCATGTCGTTTGCACTTGTCACATTTTTTAACGTGCTCCTTCGCATCGTCCTGCATTGTCGACCAGTAGTATCCTACTCGTAGGATCTTGCGAGCGAGCGATCGCCCACCTGGATGTTGTGCATTGATCCCCTCGTGGACTTCCCTCAGCATGTGTGGAATTTTTTCTTCTTCGACGCATTTGAGGAGTGGTTTGGAGAAACTTCGGCGATACATCTTCCCCCCGACCATCATATACGAGCATGAACTACGACGTACGGTGCTGGCCGTTTTCGGGTCTGTTGGTAACTCGTCTTTGGTCAAATAGTTGAATACTGGGGTCATCCAACAGTTAGCGTCACCTACGACGTTGACGTCTATTGGTGTTGACGTTTTCCCAATGCTGGGCTGAGGGAGTATCTCTTGTATGATGGGTTTTTTGCCCCCCTTCTTCTTAGTGCTCGCCAGTTTGGACAATATATCCGCTCGAGTGTTGTTTTCACGCGGGACGTGCCTGACTTCCACGGATGTGAATCGTTTTAGATTCTCCTTGACCAAGGCTAAGTATTCGGCCATGTTGTCGTTCTTGGCTTGAAAATCACCTCGTACTTAGTTGGCGACCAATTGGGAGTCTGTGCAAATTACAATTTCCTCTGCTCCTAGGTCGTCCGCAAGGCGTAAACCGGCCAGGAAGGCTTCGTACTCTGCTTGATTATTGAATATGGGGAAAGACGAGGTTAAGGATACTTCGATGAGGGTTCCTTCCTCGTTCTCCAACATCACCCCGGCCCCGCTGCCTGTCAAGCTAGATGCTCTATCGACGAAGATGGTCCATCTAGACGGAGATGTTGCAGTTTGCTCGATGAAGGTAAGTTCTGCTACAAAGTCGGCCAATGCTTGAGCTTTGAGGGCCTGTCGTCCTTCAAATTTGATGTCGAACTCGGATAATTCCAGTGACCATTTCAACATCCTTCCGGCCATATCTGGTCTTCCGAGCATCTTCCTGATGGGTTGGTCTGTCCTGACAACAATAGTATGGGCTAAGAAGTAGCGTCGTAAACTTCTTGTTGCGAAGAGGAGGGCCAGTGCTACTTTTTCGATTTGTAAGTACCTGAGTTCAGGGCCTCTCAATGCCTTGCTCATAAAGTAAATGGGTTTTTTGCCCCTCGGGAAGCTCGCGAATAAGGGCTGCGCTTATCGCCTCATTTGCCACAGCGAGGTAAAGGTACAACGTTTCGCCTTCGTTAGGTCTGGAGAGTATCGGGGGCTCGGATAGTGCTTTTTTCAAGTGAGTCAAGGCCTTCTCGCATTCGTCATTTCATTCGAAAGTTGATTCTCTGTGGAGGAGTTTGTAGAACAGGAGCGCGTGTTGGGCAGACTTAGCCACAAATTGGGCGAGAGAAGCGAGCACTCCATTTAACGATTGTACGGATTTTTTAGAGTTTGGGGTAGGTATCTCCGCGAACACTCTGCATTTGTCTGGGTTGGCTTTGATCCCTCGCTCAGTCAAATAAAACCCGAGGAATTTACCCGCTCGAACTCCGAATGTACATTTTCAGGGTTGAAACGCATCTTGCATTTTCGAGCTTGGTCAAACACCTTTCGTAGGTGGAAAGCGTGATCCGTTTCTTTCTAAGATTTGACTATCATGTCGTCCATGTACACTTCGAGTATGTCTCCAATTTCTGCTCGGAAAACTTTGTTCATAATACGCTGATAAGTGGCGCCTGCATTTTTTAGACCGAAAGGCATAATGTTGTAGTTGTAATTGCCTGATTCGGTCATGAAGACCGTGTGTTTTTTGTCGGCCATGGCCATAGGAATTTGATTATATCCTGAATAAGCCTCCATAAATGATAGTTGTTTGAAATCGGCCGAGTTGTCGACCAATTTATCAATATTTGGCAATGGGTAAGCATCTTTCGGGCAAGCCCGATTAAGATCGGTATAATCAACGCACATTCTCCACTTTCCATTAGATTTTTTCACAAGTACAACATTGGAAAGCTAGGTAGTGTACCTGGCCTCCGTTACAAAGTTCGGCCGCTTTAGTTTTTTCGGTCGACTGTTTCCTCCTTCGTTGGGCAACGGCCTTGTGGTTAGGATCAATTGAGAGATGGTGGCATGCTACGTCTGGATCGAGTCTGGGCATTTCTACTGCACTCCATGCGAACAGGTCGGCGTTCCCTTTCAGGCATGCCTACAGTTGTTTCTTTGCTAGATCTGGGAGATATGCCCCAATCTTTACGCATCTTCTCGGATCTTCTCCTAGCGGGATTAGCTCGAATTCGTCGTCGGGGATTGGCCGGGCTAACGAAGAGGAGGGCTGCTGGGAGCTTTCGGCTTCGTCCAAAAACCTGCAATATAGGTCGATGGAATCGACCTGAGGGAGAGGTGTGGGCACTTATGCGTTCAAGGAGGAAGCTGAGGTGGAAGCTTTGGACTGGTATGATATCGAGCTAAGGCCTTTGGAGGCTGCTTCGAAACAACGACGGGCGCTTTCCACGTCACCATGTAGGGTGGCCACCCTCCCTGATGTTGTGTAGTACTTCATCTTCAGGTGGACGGTTGATGGTACGGCCAGAAGATCGGCCAATGTTGGTCGACCAAGAATGCATTGATATAGAGAGGGGTAATCGACCAGAAATTAGACGCGGATGGATCAGACAGTTTATGCGGCTCCAAATGTGACTATGAGATCAACATAACCCCATGGTCGTGACACCACGCCATTGAAACCTTGGAGGTCGGATCCCATGTATGGCGTCAGGTGAGTCTCGTTTAGTTGGAGTGTAGCGAACAACTGCGAATACATAATGTCGCATGAACTTCCCTGGTCGACCAATATTCTGTGGATGTCGAAGTTGTCCATCTGGGCTCGAATGAGTAGTGGAATGCTGGCATTAGGTACTCCCCTAGTAGTTCCTCCTTGTAGAAGGAAATGAGCACCGAATTGTCCCTGGGTGGATCCAACGTGGCATTCAGGGCCGACCCTTTTGCTATTAGTTGGTCGAATTTCCTCTTTACGGAGCCGACCGTGATCTTGTTGAATCCCCCGCCTGAGATCACCATTGCGGATGGGACTGCTTCCCAGGAGCTATGAGAGGATAGATAACCTAGGCTTTCCTGACGATCGGGCAGAAAGAAATCCTTCGGGCGATAGATGCTGAGGGCGACTTGCATATTGGTGTCCGCAGGGACCACCACTGCTTCCTCGACCTTGATGGTTTCTTGTGCCTCCGACCTGGAGGCTCTATTTGGATTTCGTGAATTATTTGAGGTGGCTATCTTTGATGAGTATCTCTATCGCGTCCTTCAAGTGGATGCAATCCTTGGTATTGTGTCCATGGCTTTTGTGGAACCTGCAGTACTTGGTTTTGTCGGTGCCCGGTTTGGCGGGAAGCTGCTTGGGAAAGCGAACCCCTGCTTGACAGAACTCCGAATTAGCACATTCGGACAATATTTTCTCCCTCGACACCAGCAGAGGTGTATACTCACGAAATCGGCCCACTGGTCCTCTCTGCTCCCGCGGTTCACGGGAGCGGTCTTCCTTTCTTTTGTCACTTCCCCGACGAGATGTTGAGGGTTCGTCGGATTTGGAAAGGTTAGCGTCTTATCGGCTCCAGGCATCGCGAACAGAGTTGGCCGCCTGATTTTCTTCGTACTAGATGTACGCCTGAGCTTTCAAGAGGAAAGCATCCAGAGTGGCGGGCGTATCAATACCCACTGCTCGGTGGAAATTGATAGACGGGCGTAATCCGCGCTCCAGCAAATACTTTTTCATGTCGTCCGTGGTAGAGACCTGGACAGCTTCTTTATTGAACCTTTCAATATAGGTTCTGAGGGGCTCATCTTTGCCCTGAATTATTGCTTCAAGTGATGCTTCTGTCTTTAGATGGCGTCTGGAAGTAGTGAAATTCCTGGAGAAAGTTCGATCGAGCTGTCTCCAAGAAGTGATGGATTCGGGCTCAAGACTTTTATACCAAGTCATCGCTCCTTTCCTTAAGGTGGTCGGAAAGAGACGACACTTGATTGCTCCTCAGACGCCCCTGTAGTCGAGCAGGGCGTCGATGTTCTCAATATGTTCATCGGGATCAGTTGTTCCGTCATACGAACCGAGTGGTGGGGGTTTCTCGAGCCCTCTTGGCAATCTGGTAGCCATAATATCAGATGATAGGGGTCCTCTGATATCTTCGTCATCACTGGAGGTGAGCGAAGGGGATCTTGAACGGTGTTTTCTGTTTCGTCGCAGGGACAGGGAGTTTGACCTATTCTTTTTTGATTGTTTTGGAGATGGAGATCGGGATCGTCGTCCTTTTCGGGGAGGGAAACAAAGATCTTCGTCCTGCAACCCTTGATGAGTCTTAGTCGGTACCAGCGAGCGACGTCTCTGTGGAGGTGACCAACCATGATTCCGGATAGAAGATTCGTCGTGATAGCCTTTATCTTTCTTTCTTCGGGGAGAAGGGTTACGCTGCCCCCGATGCCTTTTAGGAGATCGAGATGATCGACGACCGATTTCTTTGAGATGGGGTATCTTTGCACCGTGCGCTAGGAGCAGGAGGTGGGTTTGATTGAGTGTTTCAACCAGTGCGGTAAAGTCTGATCTGACGGGCGCGGCCATGAAAGGTATGACTTCTGGTTGGCTCTCGAGCGGCTGGTCGCGCTCGGGAGAGGGTGAGGTTGTCTTTCCGTCCTGGTGATCTTGGACAGTTTCTTCGTGTGAGGGGGTAAAGAGGTTGCTCCCCCGTTGAGTAATGAGGATACCATCAACAATACGGGCTTCACACGGGATGTCGTTAGCGGCCATGGATCTTTTTGAATAGTAAACTTTGGTTCTTCAGATTCTTTGATGAAGAAGAACGGGGAAGTTGGTTTCCTACAGACAGCGCCACCTAATCATACCTGGAGATCAGGATCCGATGTGGCTGCATCGAACGTGGATGAGCACGGTTGATGATGGAGAAAAAAGGGGTGTACCTGAAAAGGCACTCCGATGCTAAATTCAGAGAGTGAGCAACGAGTGAGCAAGTATAATTTTGAGTCAAGATTTGAATACCTTACCCTCTCAAATGAGAGGGTTTATATATTGGTCCAAGTGGATGGTTATTGGCCCAAATTGTTGGGCGTGGATCCCGTAATAACCGTTGACGGTTAGGAACTAGCCGTTAGGGCAAGAATGTATCTGCTCGACTTCTCCTGGGTCGGATGGCCGTAGCACCAAGCAAGGGATCCGTCGAGCTGTCGATCCTCAGGATTCCGAGTATCGCGGGGTCATTGGGTCGTTGGGCCGCGAGATAGATAGGGCCTATTTCTCATAATCGGGCCAGTCCGGAACAGGCTTGTACAAAGATCTAACAATAGTGGAAATCTCTTTCGGTTTGGAAAGGGGACTGGATGTACCTTCGGATTGTGAAGGGAACCATGATAATTCTCTGTCTCTTTTACTTTCCGCATTTATCATATCTACACTTAGTTCTCATAAGAAAGTAAAAGAATCGAAAAAAACCGAAAAAACTTTAAAAGAAATTTAAAATCCTAATTCACCCCCTCTTTGGCGCATCTCAAACTTACAGGTTCTACTCCTCTCAATTTCTATAAGTGTGGAGAAGCAGGTTACAAATCTGATGTATGCCCTACTACTATGATAAGATGTTATAAGTATGGAAAGAAGGGCCATATGAAGAATGAGTGTACGAGTGCTAAACAAACTTGTTTTAATTGCGGCGAAGAAGGACATATCAGTACTCAGTGCCAGAAACCAAAGAAGGTTGATATTGTGGCTCAGATTACGAGTAGATTATTTCCTTTGAGTGGCTCGGATGCTCAGAAGAAAGACAACTTGATTAGAGGTACTCGTTTTATTAATGATGTTGAATTGGTTGATATAATTGATAATCGAGCTACTCATTCGTTTATTTCGATTGAGTGCGTGACCAGGTTGAATTTGCCTTTGACTATTATGAATGGTAATATGTTGATTGAAATGCCTACAGACGGTTCAGTTACGACTAACTGTGTGTGTTGGAAGTGTCCCTTGACCATTTATGGTAAGAATTCTTGATGGATTTAGTGTGTTTGCCTTTGCGCCATATGGATGTTGTGCTGGGAATTAATTGGTTAGAATTTAACTTTGTGCATATCAACTGCTATGCAAAGACGATGGAGTTTCCAGAGTTTAGTGATTATGGGAAAATGATGTTTCTATCTACGAAGCAAGTGGAAGAACTTCTGGAAGATGAAGCCCATATGTTTTCTTTGTTTGCGGCATTGCAAGTCTACTTTGAACAGGTGGGTGTTGAATTACCTGTTGTCCATGAATTTCTTGATCTGTTTTCGAATGACATTAGTGATTTACCACCGGAGCGTGAAGTAGAGTTTTCTGTGGATTTAGTACCTGGTAATAGTCCAGTGTCGATGGCTCCTTATAGAATGTCAGCTTCTGAATTGAGTGAGTTGAAGAAACAAATTGAAGAACTTCTTGAGAAGAAATTTGTTCGTCCAAGTGTTTCTCCGTGGGGTGCTCCTGTGTTGTTGGTTATGAAGAAGGATGGTAGTATGAGGTTGTGTGTCGATTATTGACAATTGAATAAGGTAACTATTAAGATTAAGTATCCATTTCCGAGGATTGATAATTTGATGGATCAGTTAGTGGGAGCTTGTGGTTTTAACAAGATTGATTTGAGGTCGGGTTATCATCAGATTTGAGTTAAAGCATATGATATTCCGAAGACAGCTTTCCGGACGAGGTATGGTCACTATGAATATACGGTGATGCCTTTTGGTGTATCCAATGCACCTGGTGTATTCATGGAATATATGAACCGGACTTTTCATGAGTATTTGGATAAGTTTGTAGTGGTTTTTATTGATGACATTCTGATTTATTCGAAGTCAGAAGAGGAACATGAGGGACATTTGAGGATTGTATTACAAGTGTTGAGAGATAATAAGCTTTATGCTAAATTGTCTAAGTGTGAGTTATGGTTGAAGGAAGTAAGTTTCCTTGGCCATGTGATTTCCAGTGGTGGAATTTCAGTGGATCCTTTGAAGATTGATGTTGTATTGAATTGGGATACTCTGAAGTCTGCTACCAAGGTTAGAAGTTTTCTTGGCTTAGCCGGTTAATACCGCAAGTTTTTAGAAGGTTTTTCTAAGTTGGCATTGCCACTAATGCAGTTGACTCAGAAGGGTCAAGCTTATGTATGAGATGTTGCTTGCGAGAAGAGTTTTATTGAGTTAAATAAGAGGTTGACTATTGCTCCAGTTTTAGTTTTTCCGAATCCGAATGAATCTTTTGTGGTGTACTGTGATTCTTCTAAGATGGGTCTTGGTGGTGTTTTGATGTAGAATGGTCAAGTATTTGCTGTCGCTCCCAAAGATTTGCATCCCGGTACAAGCGCGAACGGTCGGCGAAAGGAGGAATGAGAACACACAGGAGTGAACTCAAAAAGACAAAGAGTCGCCAGCTAGGCATTTTTATCCCGGAGGAAAGGTAATGCTGCATAAACCTAAGAAAAGATATGGATAAGACGGTTGCGAACTAGAGAGACTGAGAAAGGGGGTTGGTTACAACCTGGGAAGGTATTAGCACCCAGATTGTCCGCCGTACTCGACGGGATCCACGCTTAAAAGATTTGTGTTTTAAAGGGGTAGTGTCAGTGCAATTTGTGTATCAAAGCTGGAAAAAATGCAAGTGTCAGTGTAAAAGAAGTGAAGTGTGCAAATGAAGTGTCAGTGTAAGAACAAGAGTGAAATGCTCATGATCATGAGGCTCAAGGAATGAAGCTGAAAAGAGGGGGAATATACAGAGACTTTTGTTCGATAACTGTTAAGTTATGCCTACGTATCCTCTCGTGCAATGAGGAAGTCAGAACACCGTAGTTCGACCCAAAGAGACTGAAAGATGAATTGACTTGTGAACTGCTTACTTGTCTATGCTCAAGTGTATGACCTGTCTGGCTCAGGTGCAAACTGTCTTGCATTAGACGGAAGAAGCGAGTTCTCGTTTGTGAGTGAATGAGATGAGAAAAGAATCCTGGAGGAGACTATTATTGTTTGTTTTTGTGTTTTCAGTCTTTTATTGCTTTTTGAAGTTTGTCATAAGTTAATGAGCTTAAGCCTAGACCAATGGGTTAGTAAACTCATCACATCCTCCCTCTGATTAGGGGTAATGAGAATACCTTAAGTGTGAAGTCAGCATCTCACACTTAATCACCATGATGTAGGGTTAAAATCATTAACCTACTTGTGATTATTTAGATGTTTTTGTTGTTTTTGTTTAGTGTTAAGTAATGAGTTTAAGCCATAATCAAGGATTTAATGGACTCATTACACCATCCTAATAGAAGGATAATAGATGAGAACACTTAAGTTGAGAAAGACTCCTCAACTTAATCCATGATTAGGGATTAACCTCATGACAAAACAAAGCCTTTGTTAAAGTGGATTTTAGTTAATGGTATGATGAAGAAATGGATTTTATGATTTGTAAGACAAATTGAGGAGGACTTGTCCATTAACACTAGGGTTAGTCCTTCTTAACCAGTTAAGGAAGAATTAGAACCCTAATGCAAGGCCCAAGTTACAAGCTTGATGTCTTAGTGATTATTAGATGGATTGATTAAAGGATTTAAACACATTAAGGGTTTAACACTTAGGATTAAAGTTATACACTCCATCCTAATAGAAGGATGCAGGCATAAGCTTAATCACAAAGCCTTAAAACCTTTAGGGTTTAGTCCTTGATTATGAGATGGGAAGAGAAGACTCAATGAGACACAAAGGTAAAATCTAAATGGGGAACTAATCAAAACCCTAATTATTGTCATGCTTGGTTGTTCCTAAGGTTTGTGAGGTTTACAAGAAAGATCTTCAGAGGAACCACCAGGAAGCAGATGAAAGGAGCAAAGAGAAGCAAAGTAACTTGCTTCATTTAAGAAGGCAAGTCTCTTGAAGAAAGAAAGTAATATGAAGAAGAATGAGCAAGCTCAAACTCAAACACATACAAAATGCAGCAATGATGCATAAGGGAGATGAAAAGAAATTGTGAGAAGTGAAGGCAAATTCACTTCTCAAAGTAACTTACCACCTGAAAAGTTAGTAAAGAAATGAAATGCAATGCAAATAGGATGAGATGTGATGATGCAAACCAAAACCAGAAGCATGAACATGATGTTAATGATGCTAAGAGATGATGCAAACATGAGGCAAGGCATTAAAATGATCATACAAGCATATGGATGCTAAGGAGGCATGTTTTGAACCATGGATGTTCATGAAAAGTTATGAAATGCAAATGACATACAACATGGCAAATGAAAGATGCAATGATCACACATGATTCTAACATGTCCTAATATGTATCATGAATCAAATGAATGCACAAAATGTCATGGCAAGTCATGGTATGCAAGCAAATGGAAGATGGATGCAAAGGAAAGCATGAATTAGGGTTTATGATCGATGCACAAAACAAAATTCAAAACCAGAAGCAAACATCATGATAAAAATTTGAAAATGCATTCAAAGGAAACCCTAAACCTATACAAACTCACTGCCCAAAGGAGGGGATCCAACTCTTAACCTAGTGAAAGTTATGAATTTCCTAAGATTGCTAGGGTTTTAAGGTACCTTGCAAAGAAAAATACCAAAAAAATTGAAAATGCAAGATCAAATCAAACCAATTTTATCCTATAAACTAAATGCTATGGAGGATGCAATGCAAGAAGAACCATCATCAAACTCTCAAGGGTTGGGCAGAATGGATTTTTTCAAATTAGAATCAAAATATTGCTTTTAAACAAATTTAATTCCAATGAAAATTGTCAAAATAGGTCAAGAACCAAAAAGAAATTTTTTTTGAGAGTTTGATAATGTTCCTAAATGTTTTAAAATGCAATGTGAATTTTTTTGTGATTTTTAAATACTTAAATGTATTTTTAATTAATTAATTTTCATTAACTAATTAAAAATAAACATTTAAATAATTTAAAAATAATTTTTAATGCAAAAAATAAAAATAAAAATATTTTTGGGTTCTGAAAATTAATGAAATGTTTGACAAAAAATTTCAGAATTTTTCAAAGTGTTTTGCTATTTTTTAAAATTCATGCAAATAAAATACAAACAAAATGAATTAAAATTGGTTAACAGAAGAATGAATCGATTCATACTTGGATGAATCGATTCATAATGATCAATTTTGAGAAAACAGAATTAGTTAAACAGCATGAATCGATTCATAATGGGATGAATCGATTCATTTTGCGAAATCCAGGAACCATTCAACAGAATGAATCGATTCAAGCTAGAATGAATCGATTCATTATGCTGTTTTTTCCAAAAATGCATAATCAAACTCATTCCCTAGGCTGTTTTAAGTGCTCTAACTCTCCAGATTTCATCCTCTACCCACCCCAAACATGAATCAATCATAAGATCACATTTACAATGCATCAACAACAAGATTTGAGCAGAATCCAGAAAACTGCAAAAAACTTCAGAACATGCATACACACTCATTTCTCAACCATTTTCAGTGTTTCAAAGCTTAACATGATCAGTGAAACAAACTCTATCATCCTATAACAAGAGATTGCATTTCTATAAAAAAATGTTCTTTGATGATACCTGAACTGGAGCTTTGAACTGTGGAACTTTCTGGCCTCAAACTTGGTGCAATCCCTCTCCTTTGAACACCCTGATGATGAAATGAAACTTGAAGAGCTTTGAGAATGGCTGGTTATGGCTGTTTTGCTCTGGTGTAGCAGAAATGGAGGTCTTGGTGTATGATGTTTCAAGCTGTTTCGGGAGGTGGTTTTTGTTCTAAGGGTGATTTGTGACTTGTTGGTGAAAGAAAAAGTGAAGTTTGATGGTTGTGTGAAGAAAAATTCAGAGAAGAAGTTTGGGACAGATTTTGTGCAAGTTGGATTGTGTCTTGTTTCTATGCCAAATGAGCTGCTATATCACTCCCATAAAGTTTGAGTAGGCTGTGGAGCAGGTTAGTAGAGGCTGCTGGTCACTATTCCAAAAGCATGGGAGAAAATGCAAAAAGTCATGGTTAGGTGTACTTGAGGCATGGGTTGTGGCAGAGGCTATTTTAGGGTTGCTTTGGGTTCAGCTGCCTTCAAGGATGGCCATGGGATGAACTGATGTGAGCTGGAATGGATGAAGGGTGAGATCTCACATGTTTTGCAACTTTGCAACTTGTGACATTTTGTGACTTTTGGCCATGAACATGTGACATCTCTTAAGAAATATGTAGCAAAATGCATCACATAATGTTGTTATGACACTTTGATAATGGTTAGAGACCAAACAAAACCAAAAGAACCCTTCTTGCAAGATTTCCTCTTTGTGATTTTCATGAAAAATGGTTTATGATACTTGGACATCAAGGCATGAAAATGAGAAATTTCTTGGGCCAATCTGAATTTTAGGCACTGCATTGTGTTGGTATGAAGATTAGAAGTCACTTTGAAGTCATCTTTTGCCTTGGCATGAGGTTTTGCAACTTTTCCCTTTTGTGCAAAAGTGAAAATTCAATGATTTTCCACAACTTTGACAAGCCATAACTTTTGATCCAAAATGAATTAGAATGAGTTCTTGTACTTTTTGAAAATGGGAAGATCCATTCTACAACTTTCATGACCAAAGTTTTCTCATTTGAAGCATTTTTGAATCAAAAAGAAAGGGTTGAAAAAGTTTCCCAAAATGGCAAGTTTTCATTACAAGTCACTTTCCCAAAAAGGCAACTTTGCAAATGACTTGAAAATTTCCAATTTTGTGAACTTCTAACACCTTATATGATCAAATAAAGATCATACACATTCAAAATGATGGAGAACACCCTTTGGTTGGGTCACTGGGGGCCTCAGATGCCCTGATTTTGCACTGACTTGCTCAAGAAGTCACCTTTTGGTAAGATGCCTTCCTCATGGAATTTCTTCATGCAAATTGACATGCATGATCCTTATAACATATAGAGACCAATAGAAACAAGAATGACCAAAAAATTTGGAGTTATGGCCTTTGAAACCAAAACCCTAATTTTAGGTCATCTATGTAGTTAAACCTGGCTCTGCTTCCATGCCTTTCTCAGTTCTTGTGATTCTTTGACTACTTTGACCTTGTGGGGATATAATATGATATTTGGACACACATGGACCCCTTTGAGATGATTGATGACCTTTGGAGTGGCTCAAGTAGCTCTTGGATTGCTCAGATCACAAACCCTAGATGCAGATGACTTAGAAACAATGCAGTGAACAAAAATGCAATATGAGATGCTATGATTGAAATTATGTATATGAAAAGACCACAAGCCATGGTGTGAATGGGTGAGGGCAAATTTGGGGTGTTTACAGTTGCTTATGCTTCTAGACAGTTACGTGTTCATGAGAGGAACTATCCTACCCATTACTTAGAGTTAGCGGATGTGGTTTTTGTGTTAAAGATTTGGAGACACTATTTGTTTGGATCAAGGTTTGAGGTGTTCAGTGATCATAAGAGTTTGAAATACTTGTTTGATTAGAAGGAACTAAATATGAGGCAAAGAAGATGGTTAAAGATGTTGAAGGATTTTGATTTTGATTTGAGTTACCACTCTAGTTAAGCTAATGTGGTTGCAGATGCTTTGAGTAGGAAGACTTTGCACATGTTGATGGTGAAAGAACATGAGATGATTGAGCAATTAAGAGACATGAGTTTGTTATGTGAAACTACGTCTGAGAGTGTGAAGTTGGGTATGCTAAAATTGACTAATGATATTATGGAGGAGATCCGTTTAGGACAACAATCAGATTTGAAGTTGGTTGATCAGATGACTTTGATTAACCAAGGTAACAGAAGAGAGTTTCGTATTGATGAGAATGGTATGATGAGGTTTAGAGATCGTGTGTGTGTTCCTGATATCCCAGAATTGAGAAAGAGTATTCTAGAGGAAGGGCACCGAAGTAGGTTGAGTATTCATCATGGTGCGACTAAGATGTATCATGATTTGCAAAGGTTGTTTTGGTGGCCAGGTATGAAGACGGATGTTGCGGAGTTTGTGTATGCGTGTTTGGTCTGTCAGAAATCAAAGGTTGAACATCAAAAACCTTTAGGTATGATGAAACCGTTGAGCATTTCGGAATGGAAATGGGATAACATTTCTATGGATTTTGTGACAGGTTTGCCAAAGACGGTGAAGGGAAATGATTCCATTTGGATGATTGTTGATCGATTAACTAAGTTTGCACATTTCTTGCCGATGAAGATTAATCATTCTATGTCAAAACTAGCAGAGATGTATATTGATGAGATTGTGAAGTTGCATGGGATACTTTCGAGTATTGCGTCAGATAGAGATTCGCGGTTTACATCGAGATTTGGGAAGAGTTTGCAAGATGCTTTGGGAACTAAGTTGAGGATGAGTTCTATTTATCACTCACAGACGGACGGTCAGACAGAACGGACTATCCAATCCTTAGAGGATTTGCTGAGGGCCTGTGTATTGGATCATGGAGGTGCGTGGGGTGATAATTTATCTTTGATTAAGTTTACTTATAACAATAGTTTTCATGCGAGCATTGGTATGGCTCCGTATGAAGCATTATATGGGAGGATGTGTAGGACTCTATTGTGTTGGTATGAGTCAAACGAGAGTGTTGTGCTCGTACCTGAGATTGTGCAAGAGACGTCGGAAAATATTAAGATGATTCAGGAAAGGATGAAGACTTCTTAAAGTCGTGAAAAGATTTATCATAATAAGAGGAGGAAAACACTTGAATTTCAAGAAGGAGATCATGTGTTCTTGAGGGTTACTCCAGTGACAGGTGTAGGGCGAGCTCTGAAGTCCAGAAAGCTCACTTCGTGTTTCATTGGACTGTATCATATTTCGCAGAGGGTCGGAGAGGTGGCATATCGAATTGCATTACAACCATCTTTTGCAAATTTGCACGATGTGGTTCATGTGTCACAGTTGAGGAAGTACATTGCAGATCCATCGCACGTGATTCAGATGGGTGATGTTAGAGTAAGAGATAATTTGACTGTAGAGGTTTTGCCAGTGCGAATAGATGGCATAGAAATGAAGCGATTAAGAGGTAAAGAGACTACCTTAGTGAAGGTGTTGTAGGGTGTACCAGCTGATGATAGTTGGACTTGGGAGCGAGAGGATCAAATGAATGAGTCGTATCCGATGCTGTTTGCTTCAGGTACATTTTCGAGGACGAAAATTCTTAAGTGGGGGAGAGTTGTAACATCCCAACGCTGGTTTTACTTATGTTGATGTGTTTTCTTGTGAATTTTGATGTTTATGAGGTTATTTGATGTTTTATGAAGTTTGAGGGTAGCTTAATATTTTAATAATAATTAGAATAATTAAGTATATGTGGTTTAGTTTATTATTTGAGATATAATTAAATAAAATAAAAATAATTAGAGGATGAGGATATTATGGTCTTTTGGTTGAGGATAAGTGAGAGTTTTATGGGGAAAGACTAAAAGAGGTCCTAGGGGAAAAAGTGACAAAAGAGAGAAAAGTTGGAAAGAACGATCATTTGGAACGATCGGGCTTTTGGGGGAAAGAGCTATGGAGAAGAAGATAAGTTAGGGCTTGAGGTTTGGAAGAATTGTGAAGAGTTTATCAAAAACATACGGAAATTAAGGTATGAGGAGTATTTTCCTTTCGATAATATAACGTGGGAATGGAATTGGGGGTTTTGTGGTGTAGTTTAGGGTTTTTGATTTTATGATTTTGTGTTATTGATGATGATTTCATGATGGATTAGATTAATACAATGACGTATATGGTGTAGATGATGTTATATTGATGAATGTTGATGTTAATGGGATTTTCTAGTGTAATGCTGCTGAATTGTGGTTTTTTTTTGGGGGGGGGGGGTGTCGTAGGAGGGAGAAGGCTGGAATCATAGAAAAATTCTGCAGAATTGCGAAGCTCTCTTAGCGAGCTACAAATCGCTTAGCGAGAAGAGTCGGGGAAGTGGGCGCTTAGCGAGCATGAGGTCTCGCTTAGAGAGCCTTGGAAAACTTGGAAAAATGCCTTATTTTTGAAAACTGTTTTTAAGGTAGTATGTTCTAGGTTGTCATGACGTTGTGAAGTTGTCAAATGATGTGTCTTGGAGGCCATGTGAGTAGAGTTAGAAATTAATTGATGTATGAGGAAATTATTTGATGTTCTTTGAGTTATGATGTATTATTTCATGATGTAGAGATATGATGTAAGATGAGAGTGCTATATGTGTCCCATGAGTATGTATTTAATGTTATGAAATGAGCATGATTGTTAATAATGAATGCGAATGCAATTTTATGATGTTTCGAGGGTGATGTATGTATATTGTGTCTTGCATTCATGGAATTGAATTTATGAGGGAACTTCGGTCCAATTGGTAGCTTCAATCCCATTGTGTGGATTGAAGTGATATGATGTTTATGATGTGCTCCCTTTGGGGAGGGTTGATGGCCCAGTGTCCATCACATAAGGATGTTTTGGTATCACATGCATTAGTAAGAGGTTGCATTTCATTCTAAATGACATAGCATGAGTGCATTTATGTTTTATGTAATGATGAGACACATTTGATGATGTATATTAAATGAGCATGATGAATATTTTTATGACGTGATGGCGATGATAATGATATGTATAAATGAGATGTAAATGAATTGTTGTTGTTGATTTGTTTTGAATTCTTATTTCTATATTATATTATGAAATGTGAATTTACTCACCCTACCTACCTTCTAGTGATGGTCTATTATGCCATCCTGCAGATAATCAAGGTTAGCTCGGTGCGTGCTTAACTCGGAGATAGTGAGTCGTCGAGTTAGTTAGAAGTGGAGTCATGCTCTGTGTCCAGTAACATTGGGATGGGTTTCGCTTGAGTGTTTATGTTTAATTGGATTAAGATGTTAAGTGTTGTTTTAAATATTTTGATAAAATGATGTTTGAGATAACTCTTGAGTTTTGCTTTATAAAGAAGATATTAGGACTTATTGGTTTTTCCGCTACATAATTATGAAGAAAAGGTTTATGATGTTTTTCATGATTTTGTGAACCCGTGTTACGGGATAGGACTATATGTGATGTTTGATGTTTTAACTCTTGATTTTTAAGAAGTAAACGTGATGCGCTTTTTATGATTTTTACTCTGATAATTGGTTTAAATTGCTTAATCTGTGATGAGGTAGAAGGGTGTTACATTTAAGCTAAGAAATTATTGACCTTCTTAAAGCAATCCTTCTTGAAGAAGAATTTTGATAGACGATGGATGTTCTAATGATAAAGACTAGAGAAAGAATTTTATTATATTCGAATGATTAAGATCAAAACTAACATCAGAAGAAATGTTCTCAATCCATCAAAAATGAAGACAGAGAAGTTAAGAAAATGACTGTGCATAGTAGAATGCTCTCAGAAGTCATATGGATAATTCTGATCAGAAGAATGAAGAGATTATCAGATGAGAAGACTGATTCTAGAGATCAGATTAGAGATCAATGTTCATAAGGAACATTTATTCTTCAAAATATAATGCAAAGAGAACTTCTGATGAAGTTGAGAAGTTAGAAAATAAACCAGCGCATATCTCTCTACATCCAACGTGCATTCTGAAGAAAGAAGAAGCAAAATGAAGTCAGTCAGAAGCTCTATTGAGAGTAAGAGGAAGTCTGAATCAAAATGGAAAACACTCAGATAATGAATCAACGTAAATATCTCAGAATCACAAAGGTAATGTTTTCTTTATCTATGACTTATATTATTAGAACTTCTGATCAAGATACATCTATAAGTTATAAGATGTTTTAATCATAAGCATGTTGTTAGATGCTAGTGCAATTCTGAAACGAGAACTTTCGGAAAAGTGAAAGTCTCATGAGTAAGAACATTTCTCTTTCCAATAGAAAATCTTTTGATTTATTCTCTGGATAGTGAACAGTCACAACATTAATTTATGTTCTTTCATCTGAGATCGTGTGGACGCGAATGGTGACATCGATCTCATTTGTTGATCATGTGAGATTAACAATTGACACTTTGAGTCTCTAAAGCTTCTTAAAAATGGATTAAAACTCTTATGATTTTTCTTATAACTATGCATTAAGCGTATAGTAAGATATGTGTGAGTTTTTAATTTTCTTGGAAATAAGCGATTCATTTTGATGTCTTTATTATGTGTTAGTTTTAACTTGCCACTCTTAAGTGTATATTTATTTGTAGACGTTTTTGTAACCTGTTTGGTACTCTCATCCTTATAAATACTATTACATGCAATTCCTTTTCTTTGATATTCTTGTCTCTTACTATGTCCTTAAAATATGTCACTTTTCCAGTTGGTTACGTTTCCCATCATCTACATGTATATATGTAGGTTGTTCCTCCTCCTCTTGTTTTATCTTGCATACTCTTTCTGATTTAAACTCAATTACTGTCAAAACCCTTCCTCTACCTTCTCATCATATCTCTAGTCACCTTCCTAGGAGATGAAAATCTTTTTGAAGTCATCATTGAAAAACAAATTGAAATTCTTCCACTTGAGAGAAACATTGCTTGCAATATCTCATCTATTGAATACTTTCAAGAATGGACAAGATACTTCACAATGTTGGACAAACCTGCTTATATGAATCTTGTAAAAGATTTTTGGAAACATGCTTATATTAATAGTGAAGGTTGCTCAATTTCCTCTCGTATCTTTGGAGTTCCCATAAACATCACTCCTTTCACCATCACTCTTGCCACTGGCTGTGAGAACATTGGCGTCACTGTTGATTTTTTCAAGTCTAGGTTCTGTATTTCTGATAAGTTTGTTTCTCTTCACAACACTTCATCCAGTTACGAACCGATCAACCCTAAAAACTCCTTCCCATTCCTAAAGCTTGGTTTAAGTTTATGCTGACCAATGTTAGAACAATTTTGATTCTAATCCTCTAAGAGTTTTGATGATAACAATTATTATTATACAAGAATAGAAGTTCTAACTTATGCTGAGAATAACTTACTTATTTATGTATTGTAGTAGTTATTAAAAAGGAAGTTATTGAAAAGAAGGCTTGCTTCAATAGAAGAAGACTTGTGCTATCAAATAGAAGCTATATAAGTTAAAGAGAATCCTTCATTAAAGACATTATTAAAAGTTGCATACCAAGAATTAATTCACTCTGATTGTTGTCTAGAAGATGTTGATTCTTTCATTAAAGTATTAATTAAAGAATATCTGAATTAATGCTGGGAACAATTATCTTTGATTATGGAAGGTTTTTATGGTATTGACTAATATCCATAATTGGCTCAAGATGTCTCCAACGGTCTTATCAATCAAGCATTATATAAAGGAATCATTTTGAAGAGTTAAAGCTCTGGCTCCTATGATATATACTTTATTTGTTCATATTGCTCCATACATTCTTGTAATAAATCACCTTGTGATTATAGCTTTATTAGAAGTAAGTTAGTTACTTTTTGTCATCATTGTAAGAGATAAGTATATTTCCTTGAGTGACTAGTTTAAGTCAAAAGACTCAAGAGGACATTGATTGTAGGTCATTGTGTGTATTCAAATATTGAATAGTGGATTAAGACCTCATTGATAGAGGCAAAATCACCTTGGCGGGTGGACTGGATGTAGCTTGAGTTCAATCGAACCAGGATAAATTAAAGAGTATTTTAAGTCATTTTTATTAGTTATTGAAAACCCAATTCCAACCCCCCTTCCTTGTGTTTTACGTCCCTTAAATTGGCATCAGAGAGCTAGGTTCTGAGATATACACTTAACCGTGTCAGTAAAAGATCCAGAAGTTAAAACACATGGCAGACGCTGGCAAAAACAACAATGACTACCAAAATGACAAAATCAATGCAAAACCTCCAGTGTTCAATGGTGACAACTTTGATTACTGGAAGGATGTTCTGGAGAGTTTCTTTCTGGCTCTAGATGGAGATCTTTGGGATATGGTGACAAATGGATACATTCATCCTATTGGAGCAGATGGTCAAAAGATTGAAAGAAAGAACATGACAGCTCAACAGTAGAAGGAATTCATAAATCATCACAAAGCTAGAACCATACTTCTGAGTTCTATCTCATATACAGAATATGAGAAGATCACTAACAGAGATTCATCCAAACACATGTTTGACTCCCTGAGGATGACACATGAAGGCAACATTCAAGTCAAGGAGACAAAAGCTCTGGCTCTTATCCAGAAGTATGAAGCATTCAAGATGGAAGAAGATGAAACAATTGAGAAGTTATTCTCAAGGTTTCAAATTTTGGTTGATGGACTGAAAGTTCTGGACAAAGGCTACTCAACAACAGATCATGTGAAGAAGATTATCAGAAGCTTACCAAAGGATTAGAGACCCATGGTCACTGCTTTAAAGCTATCAAAAAATCTGAATGAGATATCTTTAGAAGAACTGATCAGTTCCTTGAGAAGTCATGAGATAGAACTAGAAGAAGATGAACCCCAGAAGAAAGGTAAGACTATTGCTCTTAAATCTAACAAATCTAATTCTAAAGCGTTTCAGGAAGAAGAAGAAGAAAGCTCTGGAGGCTCATCAGAAGAAGATGAATTGTCTCTCCTATCCAGAAGAGTTCAACAACTCTAGAAGCATCGTCAGAAGAAGTTCAGAAATACCAGAAGATCTAGTAACCATTCTGAAGCATCCTCTGGTCACAGAAAACCCAGAAGCAAGGAAGTAGTATGCTACGAATGCAAAGAACCTGGATACTATAAAAGTGAATGTCCAAAACTCCAGAAAGAGAAACCCAGAAAGAAATTCAACAGAGAAAAGAAAAAGAGTCTCATGGCAACATGGGATGATTCAGAATCATTTGAAGCTGATTCCGACTTAGAAGATGAACATGCAAACATTGCACTAATGGCAAAAATATCAGAAGATGTTCAAGTATCAGAATCTGAGTAAGATTCTGACACAGAAGAGGTATTCTCTAAATTTTCTAGATCTCAATTAGAAGATATCCTTTCAAAAATTCTTGAAAAATATCAGAAACTTCAATTCAAATACAAAGACATGAAACAAAGTCTAGTATCTGAATTAGAAGAAGTTAGAAAACATAAATTAGAAAACTCTGAGCTGAAGGAAAATATTTTTGAATGTAAAATTTCTTTTGAAAAACTTAAAGCTTAGAAGGAATCTGAATCATAAGTTCTGCTTAATTTTGATAGTATCATAAAGCAATATGATTATAGTTTTCAAAAATTTCTAGCTAAAAACATACACAGAAGCAAAATTGCCTCTATGATTTATGGAGTTAGCAGAAATGGTAGAAGAGGTATAGGGTATGTGAAAACCAAAGGAGAGGAAACTCTGAAGTTTAAAAAGATTGATGACTTGGTCATAAAAGTTAATACTCCTTTAGGTTCTCACTTTACCTATAGTCATAATCATGATCTAATATACACCAGTGAGTCATCTTATTCTACAAGTTCTGATATGAAATGTAAGATTAATCAGAAGTTTGTAAAAACTAACAAACAAGGACCCAGAAAGATATGGGTACCCAAAGATAAAATTGTGTATGTTGCAGATGTCTTTAACAGCCAAACTGAAACACCAATCATGGTACCTAGACTCTGGATGCTCACGACACATGACGGGAAGAAAGCATATGTTCCAAAGTCTTGAGTTGAAAGCTGGAGGATATGTAGGTTTTGGAGGCAATCAAAAAGGAAAAAATATTGGCTCTGGAACTGTTGGTAATGGAACTCTTCCTTCTATCTCTAATGTTCTATTAGTAGAAGGATTAATGCATAATCTATTATCCATAAGTCAATTAAGTGATAATGGTTATGACATAATCTTCAATCAAAAGTTCTGTAAAGCTGTTAGTAAGAAAGATGGAACAATCCTCTTTAGTGGAAAGAGAAAGAACAACATATATAAAATAAAACTTTCTGAACTGAAAAGTCAGAATGTAAAATGTCTAATGTCTGTGGAAACTGAGCAATGGGTCTGGCACAGAAGATTGGGACATGCTAATATGATAAGATTATCTCAAATTAACAAACTCAATCTGGTCAGAGGACTTCCAAATTTGAAGTTCAACTCAGAAGCTCTGTGTGAAGCATGTCAGAAAGGCAAATTTTCAAAACCTTCTTTTAAAGCTAAAAATGTTGTATCTTCCTCTAGACCTTAGAACTTCTGCACATTGATTTATTTGGACCAGTGAAAACTACTTCAATCAGTGGCAAGAAGTATGGATTAGTGATCGTAGATGACTATAGCAAATGGACATGGGTAAAGTTTCTTAGACACAAGGATGAGTCAATTGATGTATTTCCAAACTTCTGCAAACAAGTTCAAAATGAAAAAGAGTTTAGAATTGTCAAAGTCAGAAGTGATCATGGTGGAGAATTTGAAAACAAAAAATTAGAATCATTCTTTAATGAAAATGGCATCTCTCACAATTTATCTTGCCCTAGAACTCCACAACAAAATGGAGTTGTAGAACGTAAGAACAGAATATTGCAAGAGATGGCCAGAACCATGATTAATGAGACTAACATGGCTAAACACTTTTGGGCAGAAGCAGTAAATACAACATGTTATATTCAGAATAGAATATCTATAAGACCTATTCTGGAAAAGACTCCTTATGAATTGTGGAAGAACAGAAAGCCCAACATTTTATATTTTTATCCCTTTGGATGCACTTGTTTTATTCTGAATACTAATGATCCTCTGAATAAGTTTGATTCTAAGGCACAAAAGTGTTATATGTTAGGATACTCTGAACGTTCTAAAGGATACAAAGTATACAATACAGAAACACGAATTGTCATAGAATCTATCTATGTCAGATTTGATGATAAGCTTGGTCCTGAAAAACCAAAGCAGAATGAATCTCTTGCAGATATAGAAGTTGAAATTACTAGAAACAGAACATCTGAAGAACAACCATCTACAGAACAAGACAAGACAATCACTCCAACAAGTTCTGAAGAACCCAATCATAAGAAACTATCCAGAAGCACATTGAATCATCCAGAAGATAAAATCTTGGGAAAGAAGGATGATCCAATCAGAACAAGGTCATCATTCATAAATTTTGAAGAATCTCTAATGGGACTTGTCTCTCTGATTGAACCAACTTCTGTAGAAGAAGCTCTCTCAGAAAATGATTGGATACTTGTAATGCAAGATGAACTCAATCAATTCACCATAAATGATGTGTGGGACTTAGTACCTAGACCCAGAGGATTCAACATCATTGTCACCAAGTGGGTATTCAGAAATAAGCTTAATGAACAAGGTTAAGTTGTCAGAAACAAGGCACGACTGGTTGCACAAGGTTATAGTTAACAAGAAGGAATAGACTATACAGAAACCTATGCACCAGTCGCCAGGTTAGAATCAATTAGACTTCTAATTTCATTTGTTGTCAATCATAATATCATTCTATATCAAATGGATGTCAAGAGTGCATTTCTAAATGGTTATATTGATGAAGAAGTGTATATACACCAACCCCCTGGCTTTGAAAATACAAAATTTCCAGAACATGTCTTTAAACTTAAAAAATCCTTATATGGTCTGAAACAAGCTCCCGGGGCTTGGTATGAAAGACTAAGTAATTTTCTTCTGGAAAATAATTTCATCAGAGGGAAAGTGGATACAACCCTTTTCAGTAAAAACATTAAAAATGATATTCTGATATGCCAAAAGTATGTAGATGATATTATATGTGGTTCAACTAAAAGTTCCTTGGGAAAGGAATTTGCTGAGTCTATGCAGGCAGAATTTGAGATGAGCATGATGGGAGAACTAAAGATCTTTCTGGGAATCCAAATCAATCAAACATCAGAAGGAACTTATATCCATCAAAGCAAATATGTCAACGAACTTTTGAAGAAATTTGACTTATCAGAAAGTAAGATCTCTAAGACTCCTATGCATCCTACGTGTATTCTGGAGAAGGAAGAGGTAAGTAAGAAAATGGATCAGAAGATCTACAGAGGTATGATTGGCTCTCTCCTCTATCTAACTGCATCTAGACCAGATATTCTATACAGTGTATGTTTATGTGCCAGATTCCAATCAGATCCCAGAGAAACTCACTTAACAGCAGTTAAGAGAATCTTTAGATATCTGAAAGGTACTACTAATCTTGGTCTATGCTACAGAAGATCCAAAGATTACAAGCTTTTAGGTTATTGTGATGCTGATTTTGCTGGAGACAGAACAGAAAGAAAAAGTACTTCTGGAAGTTGTCAATTTTTTGGAGACAATATAATTTCCTGGTCAAGAAAAAGTCAATCAACCATAGCATTATCAACTACAGAAGCTGAATACAATGCAGCAGCTGGATGCAGTACTCAGATGCTCTGGATGAAAAATCATCTTGAGGACTTCAGTATTTATGAGAGTAACATTCCCATCCTCTGTGATAATACTTCTGCTATTTGTCTCTCTAAAAATCCAATTTTACATTCTAGAGCCAAACACATAGAAGTTAAACATCATTTCATTAGGGACTATACTCAGAAGGGAATATTATTTTTAAAATTCATAGATACTAATCACCAATGGGCTGATATTTTTACAAAACCCCTTGCTGAAGATAGATTTAATTTCATTCTAACTAATCTTAGTATGGAATTATGTCCAGAATGAAAAATGTTTAATTACATGTTTCTATCTCTCAGAAGTTCTAAACTCTGAACTGATTATTTTATTTATTCAGAAGTTAGTTTAATGATCTGACTGTTTATCTCTGAGAAATTCTGTTTCAAAAGAATAACATGCAGATTCTGACATCAACACGTGTCACTCAACCTCTGAGGACCCCTAGAAGCTCAGAATACATGTTCTAACTCTGAAGCAGGAGATAACATGCAATTAGACAACTATCTTCTACAGAAGGACACACGTTCAAATTCTAGGAAACTGAAAAGGCTGAATTGACACAATAGAGGCACACATATTTTTGGTAACTGTTCCAAGATCTCTACGCCTTCCCCTTTTGTCAGCTAGCATTTATTACTTTCTAATCATGATGTTTTCAGCATTTATTATTCCCACTAATTATGTTTTATTATTAAATGCAATTTTTCCTATTTAAACTCACTTTCACCTTCACTTTTTCACTTTTACCATTCACGTTGTTTTCACTCTCTCCTTTTCACCCTAAATTTTCCTACTCTTTCTCTGCAAGTATTTTTGTGTAAACCCTAAAACCCTCATCTTAGTAACAATGGCTTCAGCCTCTCAACCAGAAAAGGATTCTTCAACAGAAATGCTACATGTCTCTCCTGTCAAAAACACTCCTCACCTCTACTGACAAACTTGAAGTCTTATGTGAGTTGTTCGTGGATTTTGAAAGTTTAAAAGAGAATGGTTTTGATCTTCATCCTGCCGTCAAAGCTCAAGGGTGGGAAAAGTACTTTGATCGTCTCATAGGACCAGTCTTCCCCAAGCTGGTTAAAGAATTCTGGGTATTTGCAAGTGCTTCAAATTCCCATGTTACCTCTTACGTTCTGGGGAAGAGGATAATCATCTCAGAAGATCATATTGCAAGACTCATACAATCTGATGGTAATGGAATCAAGTGTAGTGAAATGGATAAACTCTCAGACACAAAACTGGTGGCTAAAGAGATTTTCACCCATGGACAACCTTCAAACAAAATCAAATATCGGATCATCTGAGGATCTGGGCAAAAATCATTCTGGGAAGCATATGTCACAGGAAAGCAACAAACTCTCCTGATTACATTAACATGGATCAGCAGTTTCTCCTTTATTTCATCTCCAAGAAGAAGAAAGTTAACCTAGCACATTCTCTCTTCAACCATTTGAAAAATAGTGTCAAGGAAACCAGAGAAGGAAAAAAGACCAAGAGGGATTGGATACCTCTAGGAAGATTAATCTCAAACATTCTGACAGAAAACAAACTTGTGGATCATCTGGCTGCAGCACAGCAGATTGAGTTGCTGGAAACAGACGTTGGGAAACCTCTGAATACAAAGAATCTAAAGAAGATGAAGTTCATTGACTCTATCAAGAAGGACCCAACTCTTCACTCTAGAGAGGTCATCACTACTAGGAAGATTCCTCTACAGAACTTCCCCATGTTCTCTTCTGACACACCTCCAGAGGTTATTGTCAGATATTTGGAATCATGAAAGCTGGATGGGGTGGACCCTCTGTTCAACCCAGAAGAACTCAAAAAGCCTGCTCCAGAAGTTGTCTTAAAGAAGAACAAGAAGAGGAAAGTTGGGGAAGAAACTTCTCAGAAGGATGCTAAAACAGTAAAAAAGAAAGGTAACTCTTCATCTTCTCAATCTGATTACATTTCTGTTATAGAATCTATAAAAGTGGTCATGTCTGAACCAATACCTTCTGAACCAACTCCTTCTGAACCCATCCCTTCTTCTGAACCCAACATTGCTTTTGATCCAAATCCTTTTGTGATACCTACATCTGCTGCCACACCTTCTATCATACCACCAATAAATCAACCAGAAATTGAACATACTCAACCACAAACTCTAGATGATTTTGACATACCCATTGATCCAACTCCACCCTCTGATATAAACACACCCCAATTTGTTGAAACACATACAAAACTTCAAAATGTTCTATCTGACATTGATGCATTCCAACCATTTGAATCTCACCAAAATATTCCTATTCAAACTTCTGAAACACAACAAACCAGTGCCTTCCAACCTATACACGTTGACTTAAACACACTTGTTTTTTACCTATCACCAATAAGAGAAAAATCACTGTCCTCCTATGAATCCACTCCACCAAACTCACCCACATTCATCACAATTCCAGATACTCCTCCAGAAAACTCTGAACTAGAAGACCCACTTAGAACTTCCATTGACATAGAGGCTCTCCAAAAATTATCTTCTGTCACAAACAAAACTGCTATTCCTGCTCCAAAACCTAAACCCACCAAAACAGACATTGATTCACTTCTGCTAGCTTTTGAAGCAGAAATGAAAATCAGACTTGAGAATCTGAAGGTATCCTGCTCAGAGCTTCCTGATCCAGCTGCTTCTGACTTTCTATGGGCAACATTCAGAAAATGGTTTAACGTGGAGACCAAAAAGCTTAAAGATATCTGCTATGATATCGCTCACCAGAACTTCTGCGAGTATCTCAAAGAAGTGGTCTCCAACATTGAAAAGATCAAACCTCTACTTCTGGATGACAAGCCCTGGACTGAACCAGAACCAATGGAATCATTCTCTGATCTTCAGATGGTTATAGTTCCTTCTGAAGAAGTTCAGGAAAATGAATCTATTCCAGTACTTTCTGCTGAAGAAAACTCTGAAGATCAAGTTGCTACTACTACTGAAGAAACTCTACCAACATCTCTCGTGCTGAAGACCTTAGAAGCATTGAAGAATGAAAATGAAATGGTCAAGCAGAGGTATGACAAGCAGGATGAAACTAATGTTGAACTGAAGACTATGATTGGCAAGCAAGTGGAGTCATCTTTTGAAATCAAGTCCCTTATGGAAGCATTAGTTACTAAGATGAACCTCATTCCCTGAATTTGTTTCTTGCTTTTCTTTTAGATCTGTTTTCTTGTTTGTTTTTTTGATCATTTGTTTCTGTTTTCTTTTGGCCTTGCTGTTTATTAATGAAAACCTTGCTCTGTTTTGTTTCTCTAAATTCATGTTTTACCTCTGCATTTGTTTACTTTTTGATTAATGATAAAAAGGGGGAGAAACATAGAAGATTTTGATCTATAGCAGTTTATCAAGATTAACTTCTAACATATTAATGTTCTGATAAAACTGTTTGAGTTGTTATTCTAAATAGAAACAGGTTAAGTAATCAACTCAGGGGGAGCTAAAGCAAAGAACTTCTGATGGAAGAATTAAATTTGTTGAAAGAACTTCTAATGAAAAATATCTGAAAGGATAATTCTCATAAACCAAAGGGAGTCCTTCTAATACTTTTAACTCTATTCTTAAATCAAAATAAATGTTTTGTCATCATAAAAAAGGGGGAGATTGTTAGAACAATTTTGATTCTAATCCTCTAAGAGTTTGGATGATAACAATTATTATTATGCAAGAATAAAAGTTCTAACTTATGCTGAGAATAACTTACTTATTTATGTATTGTAGAAGTTCATAAAAAGGAAGTTATTGAAAAGAAGGCTTGCTTCAATAGAAGAAGACTTGCGCTATCAAATAGAAGCTATATAAGTTAAATAGAATCCTTCATTAAAGACATTATTAAAAGCTGCGTACCAAGAATTAATTCACTCTGATTATTGTTTAGAAGATAGTGATTCTTTCATTAAAGCCTTAATTAAAGAATATATGAATTAATGTTGAGAACAATTATCTTTGATTATGGAAGGTTTTTATGGTATTAACTAATATCCATAATTGGCTCAAGATGTCTCCAACAGTCTTATCAATCAAGCATTATATAAAGGAACCATTTTGAAGAGTTAAAGCTCTGGCTCCTATGATATATACTTTATTTGTTCATATTGCGCCATACATTCTTGTAACAAATCACCTTGTGATTATAGCTTTATTAGAAGCAAGTTAGTTACTTTTTGTTATCATTGTAAAAGATAAGTATATTTCCTTGAGTGACTAGTTTAAGTCAGAAGACTCAAGAGGACATTGACTGTTGTAGGTCATTGTGTGTATTCAAATATTGAATAGTGGATTAAGACCTAATTGATAGAGGCAAAATCACCTTGGTGGGTGAACTGGATGTAGTTTGAGTTCAAACAAACCAGGATAAATTAAAGAGTATTTTAAGTCATTTTTATTAGTTATTGAAAACCCAATTCCAACCCCTTTCCTTGTGTTTTACGTCCCTTCAACCAAATTTCTCCCTCAAAGGGAAAACCAATAATTTATTAGGTATGTTGACTAGGAATTCATCTTTCTCATGATGAATGATATATGGGTAAATCTACCTCAATAAATCTTCAATTTTCTTCGGAAATTCATCACTGAGTCCAAAAATCTCATTAAGTCCTACATACCGTTTGGAAGAGTTCTATTTGAAATCTTCTTTAAGGAAGGAATATTTGAGATTATCAAAGAAAATGGTTTAGAAGATGGTTTGTTGAAGAAAAACCGTGAGGTCTTTAGTGGTTAGGAGATTATGTTTTGTCATATCCAATCGTGTATGTTTTCTTAGTTATGTTTTATTAATCCTTTTGAATTTTGTTTGTTGTATCTCTCTCATTTAATTAATGAAATATTTTCTTTTTGTTTATGATTGGCTTATTATTTAAGAATGTTAATACTCATATTTATCTTATCAATACGCACACACTTAAATGTTAATACCTTTTTGATGATGTCAAAAAGGGGGAAAAACTAAGATGATTTTGATAATATTTATTTTCAGAATCGAAACTCAAACACAATTTAGACTAATAAAATGTGTTTACTACTAACAATTGTTTGATGTTAAGAAACTTTGAAAAAGTTCACTAAGTGTTCTAAGACAAGTTAAAATAAAAAGAACTTTGTTTCTAAGTAGAAAATTTTAAGGAAAATGTTGATAGAACATATAATCAAAGTTGTATACTTCGTGAACATATGTGTTCAAATTAGATAGACCCAATAATGTTCATAAGTAGAAATCTTCATGAAATCACTCAAAGTCAATTTTTCAAATTAAAAAATGTTATTCAGAAGATATGAGCTAACTAGAAGTCGTAGACTATCTGAAGAATCAAGGAAAATAAGTTTTGATACAAAATTGATGTTATATCTTATCAGACTCGAAATCAAGCTTTGATCAATCATCAAGTTCTGATAGAAACCAGGTTTTGAGATGAAGATCAGGTGTTCTAGTCAGACTCTGATGAATCACCATAGGGAAGTATTCCTTCTCTATCTTTTGTTCTGAAAACTCAAAATTTATTTTGTGAGTCTTGGGATCAAGGAGAGACTCTCAACAAGCATAAATGAAATTTTGGGATTAACACATTCAGCGGGAGATGTTGCTTGAAACTCTGATTATGTTATGTTTGGTGTTTACCCTGTATAAATTGTTCTATCAAAATACATGGTTTTGTCATCATCAAAAAGAGGGAGATTGTAAGAACAAGAATTGGTTATGCATCTTATCTCTATGTTTTCATGATAATAATGAAGTATTTTTTAAATAAAATTTTGATGTTCTAATGTTTTTTATTGTTCAGATCATGTTAAAGAAGTTCTTAGATTTAACAAATAGAATTCAGATGATCATTAAAGACCAAATGTGAATTACTATGTGTAATGCAAGTCGCATGTGTGTTATAGAAGCAAATATGATTATGTATCTTATCACAATCAGAAAGATCCTGAGATGCCTTATGTTACTGTTGCAATGCTATCTTGGATTCTGTTATGTGTGTGGTTTTGATTCTGAAGTAACCGAAGCTTCTGAAGTTGTTGTATTCTGATGACCAAGTGCCGAAGAACTCTGAAGACTTGAGGTTCTGTTGAACGAAGTGTTGAAGGTTATGGAAACTTAAGGTTTCTGAAGATTGGGGTTCTGAAGACCAAGTACTGAAGACTCAGAAGACAAGGTTCTGATTGAATAAGGTTCTGAAGACTCTGAAGACCTAAAGTTCTGAAGATCAAGGGTTTCAAAGACAATTGCTGAAGTTCTGAAGACAAGGTTCTGAGTGAACGGGGTTCTTAAGACACTAAAGACTTCAGATTCTGAAGAGAAAGTTATCACGTCTCTACTCATGCTTGAATCATATCACAATCATAAGCCTTTGAAGATCAGAAAACAAGGTTGTCGTTAACAAGGAAAGTACATAGTACAAAATGCTTTATTCCACTACCTCTACACTAACCTTAATTTTTAGATAAGGACATATGTGGCCGTATGATTTCCATCCTTGTGTAACGAAATTCCTTCAGTATCTAGTTACTCTTCAATGGATCTATTTTTGGCTATATAAGGAAGTAATCACATGAAGAAACACGATGGTTGATTGTTGACAATTGATGGTTGAGGACCACCGACGATGATGTTGCAAGTCCATGTTGTGCATTAATGAATATGCAGCCAAATGCTAATAATGGTCAGAAAACGAACTACTGATGCAAAAGTTATTGATTCATGAATGTGCTCAATTGAATATGCTTTAAAAGGCTTGTAAAGCTGCGGATGATAGACAAGAAGATGATCATGGAAATTGAATGTTAGATGCATAAATGAAGGTTGTTTCTTATATGATCATTGAAATAAGAGAACAGGGTTGATGTCCAGAATGTTCTTCTTATGTGAATCAAGATGATGAAGTTATTATGTGTTATATCAATTCAATCAAGTTGGTGCAAGCTTAGAAGAAGAAGACTTCACGCAATAGAATGAGCTTGGGTTGTTGTCCATGAAGAAGCTTCTAAATGAAGAAGAAGAAGAAGAAGAAGACTCCACACTATTTTGAGCTACAATAAAATGTAATATTCATAGAGTGTGTATAGGTTGTTTTCTAGATTATGTAAGAAGAATCCACACTAATCTTAATTATATTTACCAAGATTATGTAAGAAGCTCTGAATTGTAAACATTATCCTATACAAACTGAATGTTTGTAATCCCTAAAGGACCGAGTGAAGGTCAGAACGATTCGGTGCTTGAAGTCGGAACGATTGTAGTGCAGTCAGTCACGGCAAGTAGCCACACAATGTTAAGTCGCAATAGGATGTTGTGCAGTTAGTCACGACAGGTATCTGTGCAAGGGAAGTCACATCAATTGGTTGTGCAATGTTGTAAGTCGCATCAGTTGGTTGTGCAGTTAGTCACATATAGTGTTGTGCCTTGTAATCAGTTTGGTTACAGTGGATTAAGTCCTTGTCTAAGGCAAAATCACCTTGGAGGGTGGACTAGATTAGCTTGAGGTTTTCAAGTGAACCAGGATATATCGTGTGTTCTTATCTCTTATTTATGATTTGCTTTATTTATTTATGCTTCTGCAGCAAACAATGAAAAAGTTTGCAAGAGTGAAAACCCAATTCAAACCTCAATTTCTTGTGTTTTTCTCACACCTTCACCCCCGTCATTTTTTGACATTATGGTTCACTTACTTGTTCATCTAGTCAGAGAAATATGAATGTATGGTCCATTTTATTTAAGGTGGATGTATCCAATAGAGCGATATATGAAGATCTTTAAAGGATATACGAAGAATCATCACCGACCGGAAGCTTTGATTGTTTAAAGGTACATCACAGAAGAGGTTGTTGAGTTTTGTATAAACTATTTGTCGGATGCAAATTCTATAGGAATTCCAAAGTCCCATCATGTTAACACATACGGAAGGGGTATTCAAGTTTTAAATGTTAAGTCAATGGATCGAGATGTAGTTATTGAAGCACATTTCTATATATTGAATAATATATATGAGGTTCAACCTTTCATAGATATTAACAAAAGACTTTTGAAGAAAAAATATCCCCGAATAAGTGACAAGTTGTTGATAGAGCATAACAATAGATTCATAGATTGGTTTAATAAAAGTATATCTAATAATCGTAGTGCATCCGAGATACTTAAATGGTTGTCGTACGAGCCAAATTTTTGTGTCATTACTTGGAGTGCATACGACATTGGTCATTATACCTTTTATACAAAATCAAAAGATGATCATAGTATAATGAAAAATAGTGGGGTTATGTTTGAAGCCGAATCGATGTTTATCTCTAGTTCGAAATATAAGAATCCATTATTGGCAACCACCGCGTTTTATGGTGTCATTGATGAGATTTAGGAGATTGGTTATGTTATTTTCAAAGTGGCTTTATTTAAATGCAAGTGGGTTCCCAATAATAGTAATGGTGTACACATTGATGACTTAGGATTCACCCGGGTCCACCTTGGCAAGGCATCTTTTATGACCGAGTCATTCCTCATGGCTTCTCAAGCAAAACAAGTTTTCTATGTTACTGACCCATCAGACATATTAGGGAAATGATCAATCTTTCTCCAAGGAAAACACATTTCTCTTAGTGATGAAAGTATTGATATTCCGTCCACACCTTCTTACACAACACAAGTTCCTACCACATATGATGAATTTGATGGAGATGTCGTGCATGCTATGACTCGATCATGAAGAAGGCATATGTGAAAATTAACAAGTATGTAATTTATTATTTATTCATAATATATTAATTGTATGTTATAGTTTATAAGTATTTTTACTAACAAGTATAATTATTTGAAATCATAGGTATTTAGAGTGAAGACACTAAAAGACATGACACCAAGAGACAAGAAACTAATACACCAAGTTACAATTATGTGAAGTTATGTAATATGTGTAAATTTTAGGTTGTTTGTTCTGATAAATTGTAGGATGTTTGTTCTAATGTAATTGAATATGATGCAATTATGTGATATTATGAATACGATACAATTAATATTATTATGAAAACTTTATCATAAATGTGAACTATATTTTCTGTTGTGATATCGAGAACAATAATACAGGTTAAAATGTGGGATTAATTATAAAATCAGGATAATATTTGTTAATTTTGCAAAAAAAAATTAACAACGGTTATATTTCATAACTGTTACAATATCTGGCGCACTGTCCAGGAAATAATAAATATCAAAATGGCACAGCAGAGAATCGAACCTAGGACAATTATATTTATCATAACGGTGTTTTGGAAAATCTGTTGTGATAGGTCGTATGCTTTCCAATTTATTACAATGCCTATTGTGCCATGATTATAAGTATCATACATACAACAAAAATCTACATAACAATGCCTGCGTCATTATATATCTTTTCCAACCGTTGTTAAATGGGTTTTCCGTAGTAGTGATTATAATTTAGGGTTTGATTTTGGCAAAAGGGTCGGGGTTTGGGGAATTGGAAAATTTGCTTGGTTTTGGGAATTTGAGAGTCGTTTTATGATTCAGAAGGGGCAGATCTATGGATCGGCCAAGGATTTGTGTTGATTTGGGTAATTTGGGTAATTTAGGTATAAATTTAGGTATAAATTTAGGTTTAAGTTAGGTCAGGGTTAGGGTTAGGTTGAGGAAGAAGATGAAGATTCATCTTCTTTGTTGTTAGGGTTCCTCACTTTAAGGTTAGGGTTCATCTGATCCTAGTTAGGGTTCATCACACAAGGTTATGTTTCAAATGGTTTTTGAAGTTTGAAGGGATCTACAAATTCCATTTGAAGGTTTGAAGTTTGTGATTGAACTTCAACCAAAAACTGGGGTTCAAGGTGGCTTTTGGGGGGTGGTGGTGAAGAAGGTAGGGTGGTCGGAGTTAGAGAGTTGAGAGAAAGGAGAATAGAGAATGAAGAAGAAAGATAGATAGATAGGTAGATAGATGGATAGAGAGAGAAAGAAGAAATGAGAGGTTTCTAAAGGGGTGGTGCTAATATACTCCCTTTGACTGCATCCATGTCACGTTTGTGTGGCACCCTAAGTTACTATTGACTTAAAATCACAACCATTCATCCTACATACCTTGACTAGTCAGCTTGATCAAAGACCTTGAGTGCACACTACCTGATCCCTTTGATCATGATCACATGGCCCAGAGAGAGTCAACCTTTGACTCTCTCTCTCTCTCTCTCTCTCCATGGACACTCCCTCAACATGGGCCTCAAAGAGATTATGGGCTCTCTCCCCTCACTTTCCACACCCCAACCAACTGGCCCATTGCTAGTAGAGTTAAGTTTTCACCCCCTTTTAGTTTATTTATTTATTTTTGTTTTCTCTTTTAACTTTTACTTAGGTTTATTAGTTAGGATTATTATTTAAGGTTAAATAATTAATTAGCATAGTTAGGAATAATTAATTTAATAAAATAATTTATGAATTGATTATCTTTATTATAATAATTAATATAATAAAATAATATAGTTAATTGATTAATATTAATTAGTTAGGGCTTTGATCAAGAATAATTTTGAGATTAATTCTAGGATAATATTAGGATAGTGTTAGGGTTTTAATTAGGTTAGTTAAAATAACTAGTAATTGAGGTTAAAAAATTACAAATTAAAGGCACTAAAAAAATAACATTAATCAATCTTTTTCTTTTTCATACTAACTTGTTTAATTTCATTATTCAAATTTTATATATATATATATATATATATATATATATATATATATATATATATATATATATATATATATATAAATATTTTCAACATAATCAATCTAAAGTCAATTGATAACACATTCAAATGACTAAATGACTGGTTCTTTTCCCTTGTACATTGAGACATTTTTCACATAACATTTTTTATGCCCCCGATGCGTTGAGAAATTTTCAAAATCTAAAAACAACAAACACACAAACATTTTCTAGACGAATTATGGTACTCTGATCCTTCATATTACTTGAGGGTAAGTAGACATAGAGTTGTAATACTCTGGCGAGTACAATAATAAAAAAAATTATTTGTCCTCTTTCCCGATTAAAATTTTCTTTTATTAAAACAATAACATAATTCCCTGTAAATAAGTAATTAAACAAGAGTAAATAACATGAGAAAACTTCCCTTAGGTAAACATAATTAACCCTAGAATTAGAGAATGTTCATGTTGAGTACAATGACGGTAAGTGGTATCTAACACCTTCTCATTGCTTAACTGACTCCTGAATCCTAGTGTCTCACCCTTAACATTAGGTTTTTATCATTATTTCCATGTTCCTTAGGAACAAATAAATGATGATGGAGACTCTGTAATTTTCTAGCCGCGACAAATAAGTTTTTAATAAAGTTTAAGTCTAGCCTTTTTTATTAAATATGTCAGGTCAGGTCGTGTCTTAAATAAGTCAGGTCATAAGCCTGTGTAGGCCGGTCTGACCTATTCCCATCTTTAATTTCTATAAACTCTTAAATAAAACTTTAGGGTTTAGATTCTCTTCCATAAAATTATTTCACTACTGTGAATAATCTATTTTATTTTAGTTGAGAAAAGGTTATTACCTCAATTTTTTAGACGAAGTAACTAATGATATCATGGAAAGTCGCCAATTTTTCCTTAGTGTATCTACAATCGAATGGACACATGGAACTAGTATTGGGTTTGATTCCTAACAACTACATATTCATATAGTCTTACCTCAAATTTTATCCACTCTTCATATATTTTCTAGTGCCACTTTATTTCGAATAAATGAAATAACATAATTGGTAGAATATCATATGTAAGGAGTTACAAGGGAGGAAAGTCTTGGGTTTGAATCCAACTTTCCTCATTTTTGGAGTTTTCTATTCTTTTTTTGGGGTTAAATATGTTTTTGGTCCCTATAAAATTACCAAATTTTGATTTTGGTCCCTATAAAAAATACGTGTTTTAGTCCCTACAAAATAATTATGCATGTAGTTTTAGCCCCTATTGTTAAACCAATGTGTATTTTTGAATGATTATTTTGCAGATATGTTTAGAACGTTATACAAAGTTCCTCGGAGAAAAAAAAACTCAAAATTTGATTTATAAGTCGAGATTTTCATTACTTTTATCATTATCTTTAAAAATTTTAAAAAAAATTAAATATGATTTTGTGCCTATAAATATCTCAATTTTGGTTTTTAGTCCATATAAAAAAAACGTCGAGTTTTAGTCCCTATAAAATTATTTTTGCACACGGATTTAGTCCCTGTAGAGGGACTAAAATTGCATGCAAAAGTAATTTTATAGAGACTAAAACTCGACTTTTTTTTTGTAGGGACTATAAATCAAAATTGAGATATTTATAGGGACCAAAAACATATTTAACCCTAAAAAAATCATATTTAATTCTTCTCATTTTTAAAAAATTATATAATTTGGTAAAGAAACATTTTATAGTAATATGACCACGTATGAAAAAAATTCAAAAATTTAAGTTTAGGGGTAATTAAATAGTTTTCAAAATTTTAGAAAATAACAAGAACTAAAACTGCATGCATAAAATTATTGTAGGGACCAAAATATGTCCTTTTTTTATAGGGATTAAAAATGAAATGTGAGATATTTATAGGGATCACGAACATATTTAACCAATATTTTTCATATTATTTTTACCTTCATTAAACATTATTTTATATATTTAAAAATTGTCCCTTTTAATTTTTAATTTTTAATTTTTTTATTTTTTATTAATATATTTTTAATAATTATTATAATATTCGTTTTAAATGTTTTTAATAAAAAAAAATTATTAGTTTATTTTCATTATTATTTAAAATAAATTTTTATTTAAACTCACCAAACCATGAATCCATCCAGATTCATTGGCTTGGCCTTTAAGAAATAAATAAAATCATGTCAAATGAAATATTTCCTAAATAGTTCAATGTCATTCAATTTTTTGATCTAATTTTCGTCTATGAATTACACATGAGTTTTTCCTATTTTTTCATCCACAATTTACAAATCCTATTCTAAAAGTTATTGTTCTTCACACTGAAGAACAAAAAACACCAAAATCCTAAAATCTCCATGACAACACTTTAATAGAATTTGCTATTAAAGATTTCTCTTTTAATTGCGCTTAAAAAAGCGCTATCGTAGATATCCAACCTATAATAGTGGGGGATTTAATAGCTCTTAAACACGCTATTAATTAAAACTATAAAAACGCTATTAAATGTCTTTTTTGTTGTAGTGAATACCAAAACCCTAAAACCTCCATCATTATCGATCTTTTCAAAAGGTGCGAGCGAAGAAGAAAGATTACGAGAAGACTAGGATCATAAACATAAAAGGCAAGAAGGAATAGCAACAAAAAAAGTTGAATCTTACTGTTTAATCAGGGACAATCTCCTCCTCGTAGGTCAGTTTCACTTACTCCCTCACTTATATAATTGTTTTATATGTTATTTCTTGTTTGATGCCTGATATTATCTAGGGTATTGGTTTATTTTTTTGATTTGTTGTGGAATATGTTTATATTGAGTTATGTTATTTTTTTAATTCTATTCTAATTAATTTGATAATTATCATTATAAAATTACATAAAAAATAACTCAACACACTCTTATATTATTAATCCAATTAAAAATGTATTTTCCTAATTTTAATTAATTCATCATTTAAATAATTTAAGGGAAATCCTAACGAGTGTCCCGAGGGCACTGATTAATAGATTAAAATGGTAACTTGAGCATTATTTAACAGATTAAAAAGGCATATTTTTTTTCTAAATACATGTCTATTCAATTCACTGAAAATAGAAATAATAAACTTTTTAAAAGAATATTGTGTGTATTGAATGAAATGAACATAACATATTTTTCTTATTAATAATTCTTAACATATGCCCCCGGGCACTGGTTATAGCATGACCCATAATTTAATTATTTAATTATTAATCTAATTTTAAAAAATTTATTACTTTTAACTTAATCTAAAATTTATTCAAACTTATTTAATCTTAATCAATTCTATGTAATATTAAAAAAAATACAAAAATATTAACATAATAAAAATATAATTAGGAGTTTAAATTGGGTTAGGGTTAATTTTATTAGAATAATTATATTAGTAATTAGCTTTAATGATAATATTTCCCCATGTAGTATAAATAATTAAAAAAATAGGATTAATTAGTGAATTAGGGAATTAGGGTTGACCTTTGGGATAAAAGTGGGATAAATTTCTAGGGTAATTTTATGATTTTAGGGATAAATAATCAGGGGTAAGGGATATGATATTTTGTTTACATATTTGACTTTTTTTCATTGTTAAAACAAACTGATTAACCAATGAGTTAAAATAAACTCCACGCACTTAAACTTTAAGACCTCTCTGTCTTTGTCCATTTAGGCATATTTCAAATCAAACACCTTCTCCTCCCCGATGCGTTGAGAAGTTTTCAAGGGTTAAAAACAACAAACACACCAAATATTTTTTAGAAGAACTACAATACTTTAATCCTTCAATAAAATTGAGGGTACGTAGGCATATAGTCGACACTCTAGCGAGTACAATAACAAAAAATATTTTTTGGTCCCCTTTGTAATTAAATAAATTCTTTTCTTAAAAAGTTAATAACATAATAACTTCCTTGTAAATAAATAAATAACTATGCAAACATTACCTTAGGCAAGCAATAACCATAGGATTATAGAAGGATTCCATTGAGTACAATGAAAGTGAGGGGTTCCTAATACATTCCCCTTACTTAATCGACTCTTGAACCTAGTCTTTCACCTTTAGTCATTATGTTTTATCATTATTTCCCTATTCCTTAGGAATGAATAAAGGATGATGGTGACTCTGTAATTTTCTAGCCGCGACAACTAGCGACTCTGCTGGGGGGTTCATGTACTTCCCTAAAAGAGAGTTCGTCATAACCTCGGGATTTAGGATTTTGTGTGAATTCTTGGTTTGCTTGCTTTTATTTATTTATCTATTTTACGGTTTCTCATTTATTTATTTTCTTTTATATTTCTTTTTATTTTATTATATTATTATGTTATCATATCATAAGGTTGGGATTAATACTTTGTAAAAAGCTAAAACACAGGCTTGAGAAAAACAAATAAGTTAAGTAAAGGGTCATCCTATTTTGTCCACTGTGGATTCTTATCCCATGGGGTCTTTAATGATGATTCTGACTAAAGTAGATTAATTCAAATAGTTTGTCATGAGTTGGCTAGCACTTCTTCATGATGAAACCTTGAATTTGATCCATGAATCTAAGGACCACTTCTAGAACCCATTTCACTCATGGTGACCTTATGTTATCAATCTGCAAGGTTCATTACTAAGGTCCCGCCTAGATGAGACTTACCCCGTAATTCGTAGGATAATTTACTCCTTCTCGTGGTAAAACAAGGGCATAGTCTATGACTCTAGGGTTATTATCCAAAAATTCTTGATCCTACAAGTTAGGGGATTGGGTAGTCTTAACCTAGAGATATCCTATCATAATAAGTCTACCCTAACTAGGTCTGCTTGCATATTACCCTTATCCTAACCTTAAATCCTTACAACTTAAAAAAGAAAAACATTCATATCATCATATCATTAAAATCTTTTTTATTTATGCATTCAATCCACATGAATCTTAATCATCTAGTAACAAGTAAGCTGAAAAATGGAATTTCGTAGAAGGAAAAAGAACTATACCAAAGAACAAAGAAGGGAAAAGGAAGAATTAGAGACTCGCATCCTATAATTGGAAGCTGAAAATCAAAGTCTCACCAATTCTCTTCAAGAATATAGAGGTCAAGCCATGGATTCATTCTTCCAAAGAAGAGTTGCTAAGGGACTACTTTCCAGACGTCCTTCTTAAAAGAAGGATGAATCTCCTTGAAGAAGCTTATATGGAGATGAGAGAATGGGGAATTTACATGGAAGGGAAAAATCAGACAATGACTAACACAATCGAGGAAGATAAGGCTATTATGATGGAACTGCAAAAAAAATTGAGCATCACAGGGAGAAATTCGAACAAAATCAACTCGCTATCAGAGGAGACGTAAATATTGTCAAAGGGACTGTAGAAGATATGAAAGATAAGATTGATCAACTGACTCGTGCCATTCAAAACATGATAGTAATAGAAACTGAGTCTTTGAGTGATAACTACAAATTCAATCGGGTTTTGAATGATGTCAAACAAGGAACAATGTATTTTATCGTAGTATCGTAATGGTTATTGTATATTGGACAATATCAACCAATATTTATATGTTCATTTGTTCCCTTAGCCTTAGGATGAATTAAAAGGATCTTTGAACGAGTTTGATAGGCCTTAGGCAAGTAAAAACATCAAAAACCTAGTTTTAGGTGCCCACACAAATGCGCAGTGTAACACCCCAAAATTTGTCCTCCCATTTTCATAACATTAGGCATACCATTCCCATGCATTTCATTGCATTTAAATCAAATGAAAAGAAAGCATACATTCATTGGTGGAAGCTTAAGGCATGTGGCTAGTGGTTCATCAAAGTGTATGATCATCCAAGTCCAAGAACAAGAGCCAATTGTCTCAATAAGTCTTAAGGGTCTCTCACATCCCATACAACCTCAAATGATAATTCAAGTCAATAGAAGAAGTGGATTGGCCCAAATTAGGGTTTTGGTTCCAAGAGGTCTCTTGAAGGATTTTTTATTCTAACTTGTCCTCATGTTCTTCTATATGTTACCAAGTGTTCATTAATGAAATTTGGTGCATTTGTCCCTTGAGGAAGGTTTTCAATCAGGCAGTTACTTGTGATCTAAGTAAAAGTCAACTATGGAGAAAGAAAAGTCAACTATGGATTCTTAAGGTCTAAATCATGATTTTCAAGGTCCTATATCTTAATATGGTCCTAAAATGTCAATATTTACATCATTAATCAAGAATCAAATCTCATGGAAAAAATTACTAAATTTGGAAATGACTTGTAATTTGAACTTTCCATTTTTGGAAGTTTTCTAAGCCACCTTCAACTTGACTTTTCATCATCAAAAGTGCTTCAAATGAATTTTTTCCAAACATGAAAGTTGAAGATCATTATCTCCCCTTTTCAAAAAGTACTATATCATTCTCATACCATTTGTGAATCTCAAGTTATGACCAAAAGACCTAAGGTTGTGTTTTAGGGTTTTCTACATGCACAAAATATTCCACTTTTGCAAAAAGCATTCTAAAGGACTTGTATTGATTCCACTTGACCAATTCAGTACATAAAATCAAAGTATATCTCATTTGGAACAAAATTGGCTTTTGAATCAATCCATTCCATGGCTTATTTCTCATGAAACTTTCAAATGGCCAAAATGCAAGATGATTCAAAACTTACAAACCAAGCAACCACAAGCCATGCATTCAATCCAATGCTGATTTGGGGCTAGTATGAAAGCTTACCATGCACATGATCATGCTCATGCACGTGTGATTATCCATGAACACTCCAAGTTGCATTTTTTCAAAATCACTCTAATCTAACTAAACATGGATCAAATGAATCTCTAACCATGGTTAGGCCAAAAATTCACCAAATAAAAGCTCTTAACCTCACTGGTTAGAGCTAGAGTTGAACAGATTTTAAGATTTCACAAAATTTCTCCATATTTTATCTTCTTCGATTCTCTCTCCTCACAATGTTTTCTTGAGTTTTCTTTTCACATTCTTGATCAGTGAAGTTCATAGAACAAGAATCAATCAACATTTGGAACTCTAATCAAGGATTTCACCAAGTCAAGTTCAAGACCATCTTCTTTAAAATCTCAAGATTCAAGCTAGATTCAAGCTCTAATTGCATTTATTTTGCAATTAGAGGTTCAAAGGAATTGATATGCAGCTTCCAGATGGTATCTAGGAGTATTTTCACTTTTGTAAGTTTCAGGTTGGTGCAATTTTTGAACTCACGAATATTGTTTATTTTGTGTGCCTTGTACTCTCCTTGATGTGCTGGTTATTTTGATATGTTTAGATCAAGAAATGGACGTGTATTATGGATGTTATGTGGATCTGAGATTTTTCAGATCAAACTTATTGTCTTCGATTTGCGTTATTCTTGCATTGTTTTAGGAAATGATTGTGATATTTGAACTCAGTACATGAATTAGACTTGATCCATGGCATTAGTTTGCATTTCTGGAAAAAAATTATGGATTGTTCACCGGAGAAGGTGACCGGAGTTAGGGCTCTGACACCGTAGTTGGTTACAGTTGAACAAAGGGATGGAGGTAGGAACGAAATCGTGCGCGTCCATTTTCTTGATCCAAAGGCTTATAACTTGATAATGCATTAAAAAGGATGAGATCTGGCACATGACCTTTTATTTGACAATAATTCTGCTTGTGTGCTTTCCTATGTGACTTAGCATGCGCGTGCATTTATGAGTCGTTGATAGCCTAAACTCCTTGATCTTGTTGACTTAACTGGATGCGTGTGATTTATCATGTGGTGTTGATCAAGTCAATTATGTTGACTGAAGTTCACCATAGGCCTGTTGACTGCGCTGACTAGTTTAGGTGATTGGACTGGGCTCCTTTTGATATCCCCACTCCCTGTGTTGAGCCCAGTCAGGTTTTGAACCTACAAATTGCTAGTGTGACACCCCTTAGCTCATTTTCTTCCATTATTTATTTTATTTTCACACAGTTTCAAATTTAATTCTCTAAAATCATATAAAATCATTCAAAAATCCTATAAAAAATCAGGAAGCATGTTTGAACATTAAACTAATTTTGTGCATTTTTTATTTCTAATTTCTTTGATTTTTTTACCTTACTTTTAATATTTTCTTTTATTTTCTTTTTGAATTGTTCTTATTTTGATACCTAAACTTCAAATATTTCTTTTACATAGCTCCCTAAACATTTTTTAATCTTTTTTCTTGCATTCATTCATTAGTATCCTAAACTTCATAAAAAATATTCTTACATATTTTTTAAATCCTTTTCAATTTCATTTTGGTCCTTGTACTTTGCATACTTGGTCATTGATCTTTGTAACACCCTAATTTTTGCCCTAAGATTGCTTCACATATCATCTGCATTTTGCATACAAACAAGATCGCATTGGCTTTCGAGTTTCTCCTCAGATAGGGTTTATGCTTCGCAGGGGATCACCATTATTTTTACTGCTTTATATTTGTTTATATTTACTGACTTCTAACCAAAACACAAAAATATATTGCAGTGTTCTTCTTCTTCTCTGTGTTGCAGGTTTTTTTCAAAGACAGGGCAGTGAATTTGATTCAGATGCGTTTGTTCAGTCACAATGCATTTTCAGATGGATGTTTGACCTAATCTGGTCAAACTATCAAAATATTGTGTCGACTGCAGTTGTGTGTGCCAGTAGTTTATTCCTCAGACGATGCGTTTTCAAAGTACATGTTCAGTTATCAGACAGTGTTTTTGTGCGAAGTTTGGTTTGTTCATCAGTTATCAGACAGTTTTCAGATGACAGTTGGCAAGTTGCGAGTTATTTGGGCTGTTCAGTGGGGTCTGTGTTGGCTGTATTCATTATCAGGGGCTTGAGCAAGAGAAATCGAGATTTGTTGTGGGCTTGAGAACCAAATTCCATCCATTATTCATTTCTTGATTAAACCATTTTTATTCCATTTTCCCCGATTATCCATTTTTTTTATTATCCACAAAAATTCCAAATTCTAATTTTTTTCTATAACCATTTTTCCATTTTCTTTTCGATTACCTTATTCATACCCTTTTCTTTCGATTATCAAAATTAATACTCTTTCATCGTTTATCCATTTTTTTTTATTATTATTAATGTCCATTTTCCATATTCATTATCTTTTATTCCCATATTTTTATTAAATATCCATATAGTTTTTCAAATATTTCTTAAACCCATTTTTTTTATCCCATTTTTTTTTATCCCAAACTTTAGAAAATTAATAAATAAAAAAAAACAAACAAAAGACATTTGCTTTTATTTTCTTTTCTTTCCCAAAATTCAAAATTACAATAGCCATTGCATTCACAAGCTAAATCATAAGCCTCAGCTTGGCATTTCACAACATCAGCCCCACGTGAGGCCCCACACGCTATCAACATCCTCACATCAAGGCAAAATCGTACGCCTAGGCCCATATCACATCAAGTCATCTCACAAGCCTAGCCGCATCAAGCCTTACAAAGCATCCCGCGCGTGCCAGGCTGCCCAGCTACAAGCCAATGCTTCAATAGCTTCTGCCCAAGCCAACAGTCAACACCCATCCAGCATGCTTTTCCCGTGCGTACCAGCCGCAGGCCTCACAAAGTCTTCTTCCACTTGCAGCCAGCTACAACAAAAACCAAAATAGGCCTCAGCTGTCACAACAAGCAAAAACAGCAACAAAATTCAAGCCGAACACCAGCAAAATATGCCTCAGCTGCCGCAAGCAAAAACAATAAAAGCTTCAGCCATCCGTACCACACAACTTCACAGCTACACATTAGCCAAACCCAGCCGTAAGCCTCTTGCACATGCCCAATTTTCCCAAGTCAATCCACCAAGCCGCGGAAACATGAAAACAAAACAACAAGCCAAGGCCTTCACAGTCCGCGTCACGCATCTCACACACCGAAAACACGAGCCAAGCACGGATTTAGCACCTGAAAACCAAAATCAAAACGCAAAACAAAGAGTAACAAAACACAACGCAGTGAGAACAAAACTCAGTAAACGAAGCACGAGAAATTCGCGGACCCCAAAACGCCATCCCTTCCTTTCAAAGCGCAGAACAAAAACCTCACTCTTCTTCTATTTAAACGAGCCTCTTCTCACTTCAGATGGAAGCTTCAAAAGCCTCCCGAATCCCTGCCAAATCAATTATCCAGCTTCAAAATTGCTAAATCCCCAAATCCTTTCAATCTTCAAATCAATTTCTCAAATCACCAAACCTAAACCGAATTGAATCTGAATTGAAAGAGAAGAAAGAAGAAACCAAAAGAGAGAAGACTTGCGATTGAGAGAGAGAAATCCGAGAGTTTGAGAAGAAGAAGAAGGAGAGGTATCGATCCATTTGCGGAAGGAGAAGAGAGATTGATTGTTCTTTGTTTGAATCGTGAAGGTGAGCCGCCGCTTCTGCCTTATTGCCGCCGCATTTTGCTCTTGCTTTGAGCCCTGTTTCCGCCATGCTTGCTCGTGAAAGAAGAAGGATATGAATATTTGTTTTCTGTTTTTTTGATTTTATTATCTTTTCCTATTATTATTTATTTATTTTTTGTATAAGAAAATGAGAGAGATGTGAGGTGGTTTGGGCCTAAGGCCTTGTTTGTATTTCTATCCACAACCCGTGGATCTCTTTTCCCCTCCCCCTCTTTTGTTTTCTTATTTTCTTTTCTATTATTTAACTTTTATTTTCTTTAGAGTGGAATTTCAAATATTTTGATTTAAAGAGAATTAGAGGAAATGTTATTTTAAGAAAACAATTTAGAAAAAAAGTGTTTTAGAAAAGAAATTCTAAAAAAGATTTTTAGAAAGAATTTTAGAAAATGATTTATATATATTTCTATTTCTTTTTTAATGGATCTATTTTTGGATCCATATTCTTCATTTTTTTTTCTATTTTTGGTCGATGACAATCTTCCGATTCGGGATTGTTGATTTCCGATGAGTTTAACCTTCATTATTTCAAATCTATGGATGAATGATCATTTGGATCATTCTCCATACTTTGAGATCGTGATAGGTTGCTTTTCGATGAAATTCAACGAAAATCTCGATTAAGATTAGACCTTCCTTTTTATTTTAGTGTGGCATGTTTTCGGAGAACGATCCATTATATCGTTTCTCTAACATGTATTAACACGTATATTTTCCACTTTAATTAGTGGTGGCCGGCCTCATTTGTAGGGTAATTACTTCGTAAATTACTCGGCGATTGCTTAACATAGACCTAAAGTTGTCCCGATTCGATTAAAGATCCACTTGGATCCGGTTGCCTCGATTTTATTATTCCTTGTTGTGGTTGTGCTTGATTAAGTTCATCATACCACTTATATTGTAAATATCATAATAATGTGAATATATAATTGTTTAAATCTAATCTCTCGCACCTTATCCTTTTATTTTAATCTCTTGCTCCCTTATCTCTTTATTATGCTTTATCATATAATATCATATATCATTTGTTTATATTCATATTGTTGCTTGTTTTTTTTATCTTGTCCATTTGGATATCAAAATACTAATAAAGGATTAAACACTTAAAAGACTTGTGACTTGTAATTGCGGACTATGGTTACTATCCCTTTGCTTTTGGAGAATGGACTTAGACTTTTTGATCTTCCCCCTTGCTCAAGTTGGAATGGATTAGAAACCTCGGCCTCAAGTTATGTCATTAGCCTTTGATGATGGAATTCCGATCTTTGAAGAATTGTGCATATTGGTTTGGTAAACTCTTTCCTTAACTTTTAATTCAAGTACTAGGATTAGTCCCTTCATCTCTTCCCCATTCTTTAATTTTCAAAACTTCTTCCTATTTCAAAAACCTTCTTGTTTTTCTAAACTTCAAATGCTTTCATAAATAAACCTTGACTTAGGTCAAGCGATTTTTAATCTTTTTACTTTATTTTTTTATCAATGTTAATTCATGTAAATATACCAAAAACCATTTTCTTACATACTTTAAAAAATGCAAACCCACTCAATTGTTTTTGTGCTTTGTGCACCTTTTCTTTTTACATGCTTAGATATGATTCATCTTTTCTAGCGGAATTATTCGCTAAAGGATGACGACTTATCTCTACATTTTAAAATCAATTCAACCCATTTGTCTCTTTTCAAATTTTGTACCACGAACTACGAGGTTTTGATCTCGCATTGCACTTTGTGGGTACGTAGGCATAAGGCGTTAAAACCTTATCAAACACAAAATCATTAAAAAATATTCTTCTCCTCATCTCTTCAATCATTTTTAAACAAACCAATTTCAGACCAAAAAGCAATAAATATTTCAAAGGGCTCCCGTGGAGTACCACGGACGAGTCGGGTGCCTAAAACCTTCCCGGTTCGTAACCAATCCCCTTACCCATTCTCTGTTTGTTTCTTTTAGCTTTTGCTTTTAGACTCCTAGGTTTTTGTTTGTTCTTTTACCTTTTTCCTTTCGGAAATAAAGAAAAGCGCGGTGGAGACTCTGTGTACATCGAGTTAAGTTAATCAATAGCTTACACTCACGATTTTACCGCTACAGAAAAGTGGCGACTCTGCTGGGGAGTAATCTCTAAGCGGATTCAGCCTACTTTGATTTATTTATTGCTTTGGTTTGATTTGTTTGTTATTTGGTTGTTCTGTTTCGGTTTTGGTGATCCTCTGTGTGAGATAGATTCTAACCCGGATCTGAGTTGAAACTTATGATAGGACGGCGATATTCGAAGCGATATGCGATGGAGTAGTCCAAAGCAATATCAATTTGATAATCTCCACTCGGTTAGGCTCTCTTGGACTATCAATGTCATGACGAGTAATCGTACGTGGCATTATTTTCCGACCTTGAGCTGATCATACTGAGGACCGTAGAACCCTTAACCCATCTAAGCCAATTTAGGAACGTAGTGCGGAAACTGTCTGGGTGTAAATCTAAGGCGGTTGTCACGCGATACTACACTCGGACGAGGTCTATTTTAAGAATGTTATCGGTTGGGGAGTAATCCAACGTACCGATGATATTCTAAAGATGGCTGTTAACTCCGGGCACCTCTGTTAGCACCCTTTTGGTTTCTTGCAGGTACAATGAAGACAAAACCTTAGTACTTACCTGTGTGGGTTGGTGTTCTGTTACCTTGACTTCATGCTCGTGACTCGGAACCTAAGCCCGTGTGCCTTGTGTGATCTTGTTTGTGTTTGTTGCATACATGCCATCATACATTCATGAGCATTGTTCGTAAGATTTCAAAGGACTTATAAGGGACTTTTGCAAAATTTCAGATGTCCATGGCTATGACTTTTGAAAGGAGGCACACAAAGAAGTACACTTTCAAGAATCCTAATGTTGTAGAGTTGAGAAAGCTAGGAGCTTTGGTTGTTGATACCCAAGAGTTCCGAAGATGTCATGGGAAGCTTTTGTATATGTTGGATATTGATGTACCTGAGGGGATTCTCCCTACTTTAGCTCAATTTTATGATCCGTTGCACCATTGTTTCACTTTTTCGGATTATCAGCTTGTGCCGACTTTAGAGGAGTATTCTCATTGGTTAGGTTTGCCTATTCTGGACAAGGAGTTTCTTTTCACTGGTTTAGAGAAGGAGCTTACTATCAAGGTCATCGCCAAAGCACTTTTTCTTAAGGAGTTCGATCTTAATGGGAAGTTTCTTCCGAAGGGGAGTGTTCGTGGTATTAATGCTAAGTTCTTGATGGGAAAGGCTTCTACTTCACTTACTTTGGGTCATAAGGATGCATTTGAGGCTATTCTTGCTTTGCTTATTTACAGGATTGTCTTGTTTCCGAATTTGGATGGTATTGTGGATGAGAATGCTATTCAGATCTTCTTGAAGAAGAACCCGATTCCTACTTTGCTTGGAGATATGTATCATGCTTTCCACTATAGGACCTCCAAAGGTGACAGAGAGATTGTATGTTATGCGCCTCTTCTTTATAGGTGGTTTATTTCGCACCTACCAAAGTCGGATGTTTTCAAGGACAATAGAGAGAATCGAAGATGGTCTCAAAGGTTGATGTCACTTTCTCATAAGGACATGACATGGTATGGTTCTCATTATGACACTGGAGTTCTTATTGATAGTTGTGGAGAATTTCCTAATGTACCTCTTCTTGGTACACGTGGGGGAATTAGCTATAACCCCATTTTGGCTAGATGACAGTTCGGTTATTGTTTGAAGGATGTTCCAAATAATCTTTCCTTATCCCGTTTCTTCTTTCTTAATGGTGTTGATCATATAGAAATGAAGAAAAGGATTGCACATTCTTGGCATGCTGTTCATAGGAAAGAGAGAGGTCAATTGGGTAGATAACACCTTCCTCCTTCCGAATGTTATATTCAGTGGGTTTGATCTAGAGCTTCCAAGCTCAAGATGCCTTATCCACCTGAGGAGCCTATGTTTCCCATATTGCCTTTGTCTGCTTTTCTACCTCCCGTTGATGAGAAGTTGGTTCTTCAAGAAGAGTTAGAGAAGATGAAGAAAGAAAAAGAAGAATGGCTACTTGAGAGGACTACTATGCAGGAGCAGCTTAAGGAGGAGGATGATCTTATCGAGCTATTTGAGCGGCGGGTCACGAAGAGGCCGAGAGAGGATTTATCTTCCTCTAGTACTCCATCGACTATTCCTCCTACTTCCGGTGCTTGGAAGGCCATTGTCGACAAGTTGGTGAAAGATAAGGAAGATATGGAAGAGCGGTACAAGATATAGATCAAGAGGATTTGCATGAAGTATCAGCCAGGATTCGGGACTTCTTCGGATATGATTCCCTAGGCCTAGTTTACTTTTCCTCTTATGTATTAGGATTATTGATGTTTGTACTTCATTTGTAATCCTCACTTTGATCTTAATGAGAATGAGTTTTTAAGTATTTCAAAAAATGTTTCTTTATAAATATTGCAAGTTAACTTATAATCCTTTGAAATCTTTCCATTTGCATACGCATAACATGCATCATATTCGCATTTTTCTTGATTTTTGAGTGTTCTCCAGGGATCTTATTGTTGTTTCTTGGTCTTCATTCAGTTCTTCTGTCAAGCTGACTCATCGCTTTGATACTCGAGCTAATCGAAGAAGGGTGATGGATACTTTGCAACAAGAGAATTGCGAGCTGCGCGAAGAGGTTACTTATCTGAGGGAAAGCTTGGAAAGAGTGACTGCTATGATGGAAAATTTAGTGGCTGCTCAGAATCAGCCACCTCCTAGTCCTCCTGTTCAGAATACTGTTATCTCTGAGGTTGTTACCACATCAATTCCTGTTGAGACTGTTATCTCTCCTCGCTATCGTGTACCTACTAGCACACCTTGGGGCATGCCAGTTGACTTTTTTCCTGCTGGGTATCGTCCTCCTCATCGTCCTGAGACTGCTGTATTTAATACTCTCCCACCACCAGTTTGGACTACTCTTCCTCCAGTTGTGACTACTGTACCGCCTGTGGTGCACAATATTCCGCACCATGATGAAATGATTTACCATGCTGAGCCCAGTGAAGGTGTTGGAGTTTCTGAAAGACTTGATGACTTCCAGGGACGCTTTGTTGAGATCCAGAGGGAGATGAGAGCCTTGAAGCATAAGGATTTGTTCGGAAAAGATGCTTATGACCTTTGTCTGGTCCCGAATGTTAAAGTTCCTTACAAATTCAAGCTGCCTGAGTTTGAGAAGTACAAAGGCAACACTTGTCCGTTGAGCCATCTGACGATGTATGCAAGGAAGATGTCTGCTCAAACTGATAATGATAAGCTGCTGATTCACTATTTCCAGGACAGTTTGACCGGTGCACCTATGAGGTGGTATATGAGTCTGGATAATAGCCAAATCAAGACCTTCAATGATTTAGGAGAAGCGTTTGTGAGGCAGTATAAGTACAACGTTCATATGGCTCCAGATAGAGATCAACTTCGTGCTATGTCCCAGAAGGACAAAGAGACTTTTAAAGAATATGCGCAGAGATGGCGAGAGCTGGCAGCCCAGATTGTTCCTCCGCTGGAAGAAAAAGAAATGACGAAGATCTTCTTGAAGACGTTGGGTTCTTTTTATTATGAGAGGATGATAGCAAGCGCTCCTTCTGACTTCACTGAAATGGTGAGTATGGGGATGCGTTTAGAAGAAGGTGTCCGTGAGGGACGATTGAGTCAAGAGAATGGCAATGGTTCAAGCTCTAGAAGGTTCAACTTTGGGAAAAAGAAAGAAAATGAGACTAATGCAGTATCCCGTGAAAGTTATAGAAGACCTCACAATCGTGGGAATCACCATTTGCAGCATGTAGCTTCTGTTACACCGATGATTAACGTGGCTCCAACTGTGCCAGTTGTTCCAAAGTATCAACCCCGTTATCAGCAACCTTCTGTGCAACAAGGTGGTAATCAACAAGCTCGGGCTAAGCCAAGTTTTGATCCTATTCCGATGTCGTATGCAGACCTGCTTCCGTCTTTGATTGCAAAGAATCTTGTGCAAACTCGTCCTCCACCTCTAGTTCCAGAGACTATTCCATGGTGGTATAAGCCAGAGGCTCGTTGTGCTTTTCATCAAGGTGCCCCGGGGCATGATGTTGAGAATTGTTATCCATTGAAGTTTGAAGTACAGAAATTGATGAGGAACAATGTTCTGTATTTTAATGATGTTAATCCAAATGTGCAGAAGAATCCACTGCCGAAGCATGGTAATGCGCCTGTGAATATGGTTGATGGTTGTCCTGGTTTATTCAAGATCTATGAGGTCCTTCATATCCGAAGGTCTTTGGTTGAGATGCATGCTTTATTGAGTGAATATCACGATATTGATCACGACTATGCTGGTTGTTGTATTTGCTCGGTGAATCCTCGTGGTTGCGTGATTGTTAAAAGAGATATTCAAAAGATGATGGACGATAAGCTGATTGAAGTAATAGCAAAAAGAGATGAATATGAGAATGAAGTGAATGTCATTATGCCTCAGTTCAATCTTCCTGAGAGAGCTGCTCCTGAAAGGGTAGTGATTTCTTTTGATAGTCGCAAGACTGCTGTTACTCCATTGGTGATTGATAACGAGAAAATGTATCGATTATATTGTTATGTTTCAATACCGTTTTATCGCATAATTGTCGTTTTAACACCCGATTCCTCGAGTTTTCTTTGCCATTTTGCAGGTACATCATATACAGAGCTAAATCAAGAGCCACGAGTGAAATGAGCAAAAACAACCGTTAAAAGATGAAGAAATGAGGAATTCTGCATAACTGCATATTTTGTTACACTCATGGTCGTCACCTAGGTGTCACGACCGTGACACCCCAAAAGGAGCACTCACGACCGTGACATATCCCTCACGACCATGACACTTATAATTCAAGGAACACGAACGTGATGCCCTTGTCACGACCGTGACAAGGGAAAAATAGGTTATTTGACTGAAGACTAGTCATGAACGTTACGCTGCATATGAAGTGCCTATTTTCCAGCTAGTGCCTATTTTCCAGCTGACTGACCCAGTATCCACACGTTCCTGGATTCTCTCATTCTCCTACGAAGCCCAAGAAACAATCCAACTACCAAGCCCATTTAGTTTTCTATAAATAGCTTAAATTGAATGAACAAGACACAGAGTTTTTATTTTATTAATTTCTTGCGGAAGCTCTGCCGAATTATTTTGCACCCTTTATATTTTTCCAGCATTATTTTCATTGCTTTATTTTTCTTGTATCCCAACCAACCTTATAACAATTTCCAACATCAGGAAATTGTTATAAATTTATTTGTTTCAAAGCCTTCAGAATTTTTAGAATTTATTTCCGATTCCGACAAATACTCCGAGCTTTCCGGCCTGTGGAAGAAGGAGTTTGCCACTTTTATTGTTATCCAGGTTTATATTAATTTGCAATTATATTTATGTTGAATATTTATTTTTCTGCCATGCTTATTTCGTTTTATGTTTCTCTGCCTCTGTCTGGTTCAACAATAATGAGTAGCTAAATACCTTAGGGCGGTATGTAATTAAAACAAACTAAATCGGTAAAATCAACTCTAGGCTTAAAATATTTAAGAGCTTAATATTCTGGCTGATAATTTTTATTATAAAATCAACCTTTTTGTTACGAGAGTAAGGAAAGTGTATTAGGTTAGGTCAAGACCACGAGAGTGTGAGATTTTAACCAGATAGCTAAAGTTAGACATTTAAATTAAACACAGCGAGAGCGCTTTAAAATAAATTAGAATTACTAAGTTTCCAAAAATTATTCCTAAACACTTATGGGCTAGCGAGAGCAGACATAGGGCTTTAGGGGTAAGATCTGAGATAAGACCACGAGAGTGTGAGTTAAAGATATTTAAGCTGGTAACCTCTACAGAATAGATTGAGTGAACCATCTTTATAAGCCTAGGTTAGATTGACCCGCCTAAGTTAGCATAATTACATACCGACCGCCTTAGTATTATTTATTAAACTTAAATTTAATTCCCGCCTTTAATCTTTAAAAACAACAAAAAATCGTGACAACCCTTCACCTTAGCTAAACTAGAAATTCCTCTAGCACTAAGTAACCATAGAGTCCCTGTGGATCGATAATCTTAAATATTACTTCGATAGGCTGTGCACTTGCAGTTAAGATACCGCTAGACACATAATTAGATACGTCTTTAGCCCATCAGTGATTAATGTGCCTGGTCCAATGCCATATGAGTCTGATAAAGCTGTTCCGTACCGGTATAATGCTACGATGATAGAGAATGGTAGGGAAGTTCCTCTTCCTACTCCAAAGTTTGTGGTTAGCATTGCTGATGTGACGAAGGTTACCCGAAGTGGTAGAGTGTATGCTTCAGACCCTCCGAAGAGAGTTGAAGATACGAGTGCGAGTAAGCAGATTATGGATGTTGTTGCCCAATCGGGCCAATCTGGTAATAATGATGATGAGGTGCTAAAGTTGATAAAGAAGAGTGAGTATAATATTACTGAGCAGTTATTGCAGACTCCCTCGAAGATATCAGTTTTGTCTCTTTTGATGAGTTCTGAGGCGCATAGGCAGTCATTGCAGAAAATTCTCGATCAAGCTTATGTTGACCATAATGTGACGGTTGATCAATTCGATAGTATTGTGGCAAATATCACGTCATGCAACAATTTGAGCTTCTGTGATGACGATCTGCCTGAAGAAGGAAGAAATCATAACTTGGCTTTGCATATCTCGGTGAATTGTCAAGAAGATGCCATGTCCAAGGTGTTAGTCGATACCGGATCGTCTCTGAATGTTATGCCAAAATCGACTTTGTCTAAGCTTGCGTTTCAAGGTGCTCCCATGAGGCACAGTGGGATTATAGTGAAAGCTTTTGATGGGTCGAAGAAGACCGTGATCGGTGAAGTGGATCTTCCTATTCTTATTGGACCGTTTATATTCAAGATTACTTTTCAAGTAATGGATATACGTCCCGCATACAGTTGTCTCCTCGGAAGACCATGGATCCACGAGGCAGGAGCTGTGACATCCACTCTTCATCAGAAGTTGAAGTTTGTGAGAGAAGGTAAATTGGTGACCATTGAAGGTGAGAGGGCGATGCTTGTGAGCAATTTGTCTTCTTTTTCCTATATTGATGCCGAGGAAAAGGTGGGAACTTCGTTTCAAGCTCTTTCTGTTGTGGATAATGTTGCTAAGAAGAATGACATGCCCATGTCCTCTTTCAAAGATGCTATGCGAGTGCTGGAAGCTGGTCAGTCTGATGGTTGGGGGCGAATTATTGATGTTGTCGACAACAAGGCAGGTTTTGGTATCGGCTTTGCACCTGGTGCAGTTATCAAAGATCCAAAGACTATTCAAGAAGGCTTCCGAAGTGCTGGATTTATCAACGACCATTCCGCTGCTGCCATCACTGTTGATGATGATGAAGACGAAGAAATGCTTGACTTCGTTACGCATGGAAAGATTTGCCAGAATTGGATCGCTGTTGATGTTCCTTTTATTGTTCATTCTTCAAAGTAATTTGTTTTCATTTTCTTTCAAAAATCCTTTCACTCTGCCCAAGGTGAAAGTGATGTTTGTCGGGCTTTGTTTCAAATTTTATCATCATCAATAAAATGTTATTTTGTTATTTCCATATGTGTTTTTCATTTTTGCTTTATTCTGAAAAATGGTAACATAAAAAACCCAAAATATAATAATTGTTTATCTGCATATTGTTTGCACTTTTGTTCATATTCTAAAATAAAAATAAAATCATTGTGCAGATTGATTGATAAACCCATTGAAAACAATGATCCTATGCCCTCTCCCAACTTTGAATTCCCTGTGTTTGAAGCTGAGGAAGAGGATAATGAAGAGATTCCAGGTGAAATCTCTCGGTTGCTTGAGCACGAGGAGAAGATTATTCAGCCTCATGGAGAGTCTATAGAGATGGTCAACTTGGGTTCTGAAGATGAAAAGAAAGAAGTCAAAGTTGGAGCATTGCTTGGTCCTGATGTTAAGAAGAGGATTATAGAGCTTCTCAGAGAATATGTTGATGTATTTGCTTGGTCTTATCAAGACATGCCAGGTCTTGATACTGATATTGTGGAGCATAGATTGCCGTTGAAGCCTGAATATCCACCTATAAAGCAGAAGCTCAGAAGAACTCATCCAGACATGGCAGTAAAAATCAAAGAGGAGGTTCAAAAGCAGATTGATGCAGGTTTTCTTGTGATGTCAACTTATCCTGAATGGGTGGCCAATATCGTTCCTGTTCCGAAGAAAGACAGAAAAGTCCGAATGTTCGTTGATTATAGAGATTTGAACAAAGCTAGTCCGAAAGATGATTTTCCACTGCCACACATTGATATGTTGGTAGATAATACGGCTAAGTTTGATGTGTTCTCTTTTATGGACGGATTTTCCGGTTATAATCAAATAAAGATGGCACCCGAGGACATGGAAAAGACCACATTTATTACACCATGGGGAACATTCTACTACAGAGTGATGCCTTTTGGATTGAAGAATGCTGGTGCGACGTACCAAAGAGCTATGACTACACTTTTCCATGATATGATGCATAAAGAGATCGAAGTATATGTTGATGATATGATCGCTAAGTCGAAGACTGAAGAGGATCATGTTGAACATTTGCTGAAGTTGTTTCAAAGGTTAAGGAAGTATAAGCTTCGTCTGAATCCGAACAAGTGCACGTTTGGTGTACATTCTGGAAAGTTTCTAGGTTTCATTGTCAGCCAAAGAGGTATCGAAGTTGATCCTGATAAAGTGAAAGCTATTCAGGAAATGCCTGCTCCAAGAACCGAAAAGCAAGTAAGAGGATTCTTGGGCCGTTTGAATTATATCTCGAGGTTTATATCTCACATGACTGCCACATGTGCTCCGATCTTTAAGCTGCTTCGGAAAGATAAAGGTTGTGTCTGGACAGATGATTGCCAGAAGGCGTTTGAAAGTATCAAAGAATATCTGCTTGAACCTCCTATTTTGTCTCCTCCGGTGGAAGGTAGACCGATGATCATGTACTTGACTGTGTTGGAAGATTCCATGGGTTGTGTGCTTGGTCAGCAAGATGAAAATGGAAGAAAAGAATATGCAATTTACTACTTAAGTAAGAAATTCACTGATTGTGAGTCTCAGTATTCTATGCTTGAAAAAACTTGTTGTGCCTTAGCTTGGGCTGCAAAGCGTCTTCGCCAGTATATGCTAAATCATACGACTTGGTTGATCTCTAAAATGGATCCAATCAAGTATATATTTGAAAAGCCTGCTTTGACTGGGAGGATTGCTCGTTGGCAAATGTTATTATCAGAATATGATATCGAGTACCGAACTCAAAAAGCTATAAAAAGTAGTATCTTGGCTGACTATTTGGCACATCAACCGATTGATGATTACCAACCTGTCAAGTTTGATTTTCCAGATGAAGATGTGATGTTTTTGAAAGAAAAAGATTGTGATGAACCTTTGATTGAAGAAGGACCGGAGCCTGGATCTCGATGGAGTTTAGTTTTTGATGGTGCTGTGAATGCACGTGGAAGAGGAATTGGGGCAATGATCATTACTCCCCATGGTTCACATATTCCTTTTGCCGCAAGATTGACTTTTCCTTGCACCAATAATGAAGCTGAGTATGAAGCCTGCATTATGGGTCTTGAAGAAGCTATTGATCTGAGAATTAAACATCTTGATGTGTATGGAGATTCTGCCTTGGTAATTAACCAGATTCAGGGCACGTGGGTAACCCATCAACCCCACTTGATCCCTTATAGAGATTATGCCAGGAAGATATCAACTTTCTTCACCAAAGTTGAGTTTCATCATATTCCTCGTGATGAGAATCAGATGGCAGATGCTTTGGCAACCATAGCTTCTATGATTAAAGTGCACCAATGGAATGATGTTCCCATGATCAGTGTGATGCGATTTGAAAGACCAGCTCATGTGTTTGCAGTTGAAGAGGTCCATGATGACAAGCCTTGGTATCACGATATTAAATGTTTTCTCCAGAGTCAGGTATACCCGCTTGGGGCATCTGATAAAGATAAAAGGACTTTGAGGAGATTGGCAGGCAACTTCTTCCTGAATGGAAATGTGCTTTACAAGAGAAATTTTGACATGATCTTGCTCAGATGCGTGGATAGACACGAAGCAGACATGTTGATGAAAGAAATTCATGAAGGATCTTTTGGCACTCATGCCAATGGGCATGCAATGGCTAAAAAGATGTTGAGAGCAGGTTACTATTGGCTGACAATGGAATCTGATTGTTGCAAATATGTGAAAAATGCCATAAGTGTCAGGTGTATGCTGATAAGATTCATGTGCCACCAGCTTATCTCAATGTGATTTCCTCCCCATGGCCTTTCTCTATGTGGGGAATTGATATGATTGGTATGATTGAACCCAAGGCTTCGAATGGACATCGTTTTATTCTTGTGGCAATTGACTACTTCACCAAGTGGGTGGAAGTAGCATCGTATGTTAATGTGACCAAGCAAGTTGTGGTTCGGTTTATCAAGAACAATATTATCTGCAGATATGGTGTTCCGAATAGAATCATTACTGATAATGGTTCGAACTTGAATAACAAGATGATGAAAGAACTTTGTGAAGATTTCAAGATTCAACACCATAATTCCTCTCCTTATAGACCGAAGATGAATAAGGCTATTGAAGCTGCAAATAAGAACATTAAGAAGATCATTCAGAAGATGGTTGTGACATACAAGGACTGGCATGAGATGCTCCCGTTTGCTTTGCATGGGTATCGTACATCTGTCCGCACTTCAACAGGGGCAACCCCTTTCTCACTTGTTTATGGTACAGAAGCAGTGCTCCCCGTCGAAGTTGAGATCCCATCAATGAGAGTTCTGATGGAAGCCAAGTTGACTGAGGCTGAATGGTGTCAAAGTAGATTTGATCAGTTGAATTTGATTGAAGAAAAGAGAATAACAGCTTTGTGTCATGGTCGGTTGTACCAGCAAAGAATGAAGAAAGCTTTTGATAAGAAGGTCAAACCTCGTGTATTCAGAGAAGGCGACCTCGTGCTCAAAAATATTCAGTCTTTCCTTAAAGATTCTCGGGGCAAGTGGACTCCGAACTATGATGACCCATATGTTGTTAAGAAAGCCTTCTCTGGCGGTTCATTGATTCTTGCAACTATGGATGGTGAGGAGATCACTCGCCCTGTGAATGCGGATGCAGTCAAGAAATACTTCGCCTAAAAAAATAAAAGAACAGCTCGCTAAGTTGAAAACCCGAAAGGGCGGCTTAGGCAAAAATGAGTGTCTCGGTGGAATGAAAACCCGAAAGGGCAATCTAGGCAAAAGTTAGGGATCATGGCAAGTAACTGCGTCGACGGACTGGATCACTTGTAGCAACCGAGGATTTCAGATTCTATCCCTCAGAAGAATTATTCATCAAAGATTCTTATTCACTCATCCTTGACTGAAGTTCGGACACAGTGGAGTTCAAAGTTAATAGGGAGAATAGTGATCATTGTATATCAATGTAGCCCTTTTCCATGTATTTACCATTTTTCAAACTTGTAATGATCCATGGAGTCATGCCATTTGCTGACTACCATTCTATCAATGAATTTGAGCTTTTATCCAATTGTTTGCAATTCTTTATATTGTTTCTGTTTACAAAATTTCAATTTATTATTGATGATGATTTTTGAAACAAATTTAATAAATTTAATTTTTGAATATTTTAAAAACATTTTTCTTTTGATATATGAACAAAGAAAGGATATCAATAGTGATTCCAAGAATGGTAAGGTCTGAATGTGTGTAACTCGTCTCTCCCAAAGCAGGGTTCGATTCGGTTGTGTCCATGTGAAGTTCCTGGATAGTCTTGACAGGTTGATGTTAATAATGTTTTGTTCCCCAACCATGATGTTGAACGGAGATTTGTATGTATTCCCCAGAAGAGTTGTTGGAAGGGATGTTCAGAATCCCTAGCTAAGTTTTGATCTTTTACTCAGCATGTTATCTTTGAATTGAGAAGTATTGGGAATCCCCAGCTGAGCTCTTGTTCCTTAGCTTGATTTGTTTGCATCCTTGAATATAGAAGTATTGATATAGCAGTCAGTTTAGAGGTTTTCTTTTACCTGATGGTGGGTACTGATTTAAAATCCCTCGTAACTGTGTTTTGGCTATGATGTTAATTTCTGATATCCCCATATGGATCCCCAGTAGGTCTGCATGTGTTGATTTCCAGCAGATTCCTATGTGATTTTTAGCAGGTCTTGCACTCTATCCCCAGGTGGAGCAGGAGTGATATGATAGTTATTCCTTGTGAAGTTTGATTTTTATCAAGGATATTTTCATCCTCAGCAGATTATTACCTCTCCTCAACAGGATGATATCCCTAGCAGATGCTGTATTATCATGATTTGAGCCTTGTAGTAGGATTTTATTTCCTTTGATGGCTTATGATATTCCCCTGCAGATTTCAAGTTGAATCTCCAGCATGTTTCCCTGCATTGTTGCCTTGGGATTAGCCGAGTATCCGGTTGTTGTGATGTTTATGTCACCCGTTTCTTATCTTTATGTCTGTTTTGTCAGCATATTCATAAGCATATTCATACGCATAAGCATAGCATTGTTTGCTTGCATTCTTGCGTTTATCATTGTTCTCTGCTCTTTGGTGTGGACTTTCCCCACAGAGTGTGTGTGTCGTCTTCCTCTCAAGTTTAGAGTGTCGACCATTAAGCAGAAAGTGTTAATCCTTTCTAATTCCCCACTGAGTTTGTTTCTCGTGGATGATGTTGATTCAGTTTCCTCCCCAGTTTATTATCTGGATGGAATTTCCCCAGTTGAGATATTTCCTCCTCGGGATGAGTTTTGTTTGACCGTTTCTCTCCAATGTGTTCTTGGATTGAACTTTGGTCCCCTTTTTGTGGATATATTTGCTTTGGAATTAAGCTATCATTGTTTGATAGTGGGAAATTTTCTCCAGCTTGAGTATATTACTTTGGAATTAAGCTATCAGTAATCGATAGTGGGTAATATTACCAATTTGATCAAGTTCTTTTACTTGTGCTCCTACCCAATAAATTTGGTAGTCGAGATTTTATCCTCTTACCCAGTAAAAAGGTAATAGAGTTTGTTTTCATTTGCTTAAGCTCCTACCCAGTAAATCAGGTAGTCGAGAATTGTTCTACCCAGTAAATCCGGTAGTCAAGTTATTTTCCTCTTACCCAGTAAAAAGGTAATAGAGTCAGATATTTTCCTCTTACCCAGTAAAAAGGTAATAGAAGCTGTTTCCATTTGATTGAGTTCCTACCCAGTAAATCAGGTAGTTGATCATGCTCCTATCCAGTAAATCGATAGTCGAGTCCCTTGTATTCTCTACCCAGTAAATCAGGTAGTTGAGAATTTTTCTACCCAGTAAATCAGACAGTTAAGAATATTTCTTGCCCAGTAAAAAGGTAATCGAGGTCATCCCTCTTTATTTTGCTCCTACCCAGTAAATCAGGTAGTTGAGAGTTTCTTGCCCAGTAAAAAGGTAATTGAGGTTATCCCTCTGTATTTTGATCCTATCCAGTAAAATGATAGTCGAGTCTGTTATATTTCCTACCCAGTAAATCAGGTAGTTGATGATTCTTACAACACAGTATTTCTCCATTTCTGGACTCGAATATTTTGTTCGGTTGATAATTCTTGTCAGGGTATTTATTGTCCCTTGATTCTGTTCCTTGATTATATCATATCTTTTCCCAAGTGGGGTCTGTTATCCAGTGATTTATTTTCCTGGTAACTCTTTGGTTGTCTGTTTGTTGTTTCCCCAGCGGGATTTTCTTCTGTGTCCCCAAGTTTTTGCTTTTCTCTAGTGGTCATATTTTCCCCACGGAGATCTTGGGTTTGCATATCATATTCATATCATATCATTGTTCTCTTAGGACAAAAATTGGGTTTTCTGTATTTAAGTCTCTCCCATCTTGTAGAGACGAAGATGTCAATCTTCATATCTCCGGATTGAAGAAACTTAAATAGGGGCAGCTGTAACACCCTAATTTTTGCCCTAAGATTGCTTCACATATCATCTGCATTTTGCATACAAAAAAGATCGCACTCGCTTTCGAGTTTCTCCTCAGATAGGGTCTATGCTTCGCAGGGGATCACCATTATTTTTACTGCTTTATATTTGTTTATATTTACTGACTTCTAACCAAAACACAAAAATATATTGCAGTGTTCTTCTTCTTCTCTGTGTTGCAGGTTTTTTTCAAAGACAGGGCAGTGAATTTGATTCAGATGCGTTTGTTCAGTCACAATGCGTTTTCAGATGGATGTTTGACCTAATCTGGTCAAACTATCAAAATATTGTGTCGACTGCAGTTGTGTGTGCCAGTAGTTTATTCCTCAGACGATGCGTTTTCAAAGTACAGGTTCAGTTATCAGACAGTGTTTTTGTGCGAAGTTTGGTTTGTTCATCAGTTATCAGACAGTTTTCAGATGAAAGTTGGCAAGTTGCGAGTTATTTGGGCTGTTCAGTGGGGTCTGTGTTGGCTGTATTCATTATCAGGGGCTTGAGCAAGAGAGATCGATATTTGTTGTGGGCTTGAGAACCAAATTCCATCCATTATTCATTTCTTGATTAAACCATTTTTATTCCATTTTCCTCGATTATCCATTTTTTTTATTATCCACAAAAATTCCAAATTCTAATTTTTTTTCTATAACCATTTTTCCATTTTCTTTTCGATTACCTTATTCATACCCTTTTCTTTCGATTATCAAAATTAATACTCTTTCATCGTTTATCCATTTTTTTTATTATTATTAATGTCCATTTTCCATATTCATTATCTTTTATTCCCATATTTTTATTAAATATCCATATAGTTTTTCAAATATTTCTTAAACCCATTTTTTTAGCCCATTTATTTTTTATCCCAAACTTTAGAAAATTAATAAATAAATAAAAAACAAACAAAAGACATTTGCTTTTATTTTTTTTTCTTTCCCAAAATTCAAAATTACAATAGCCATTGCATTCACAAGCTAAATCATAAGCCTCAGCTTGGCATTTCACAACATCAGCCCCACGTGAGGCCCCACACGCTATCAACATCCTCACATCAAGGCAAAATCGTACGCCTAGGCCCACAGCACATCAAGTCATCTCACAAGCCTAGCCGCATCAAGCCTTACAAAGCATCTCGCGCGTGCCAGGCTGCCCAGCTACAAGCCAATGCTTCAATAGCTTCTGCCCAAGCCAGCAGTCAACACCCAGCCAGCATGCTTTTCCCGTGCGTACCAGCCGCATGCCTCACAAAGTCTTCTTCCACTTGCAGCCAGCTACAACAAAAACCAAAATAGGCCTCAGCTGTCACAACAAGCAAAAACAGCAACAAAATTCAAGCCGAACACCAGCAAAATATGCCTCAGCTGCCGCAAGCAAAAACAACAAAAGCTTCAGCCATCCGTACCACACAACTTCACAGCTACACACTAGCCAAACCCAACCGTAAGCCTCTTGCACAGGCCCAATTTTCCCAAGTCAATCCACCAAGCCGCGGCAAAACGAAAACAAAACAACAAGCCAAGGCCTTCACAGTCCGCGTCACGCATCTCACACACCGAAAACACGAGCCAAGCACGGATTTAGCACCTGAAAACCAAAATCAAAACGCAAAACAAAGAGTAACAAAACGCAACACAGTGAGAACAAAACTCAGTAAACGAAGCACGAGAAATTCGCGGACCCCAAAACGCCATCCCTTCCTTTCAAAACGCAGAACAAAAACCTCACTCTTCTTCTATTTAAACGAGCCTCTTCTCACTTCAGATGGAAGCTTCAAAAGCCTCCCGAATCCCTGCCAAATCAATTATCCAGCTTCAAAATCGCTAAATCCCCAAATCCTTTCAATCTTCAAATCAATTTCTCAAATCACCAAACCTAAACCGAATTGAATCTGAATTGAAAGAGAAGAAAGAAGAAACCAAAAGAGAGAAGACTTGCGATTGAGAGAGAGAAATCCGAGAGTTTGAGAAGAAGAAGAAGGAGAGGTATCGATCCATTTGCGGAAGGAGAAGAGAGATTGATTGTTATTTGTTTGAATCGTGAAGGTGAGCCGCCGCTTCTGCCTTATTGCCGCCGCGTTTTGCTCTTGCTTTGAGCCCTGTTTCTGCCATGCTTGCTCGTGAAAGAAGAAGGATATGAATATTAGTTTTCTGTTTTTTTGATTTTATTTTCTTTTCCTATTATTATTTATTTATTTTTTGTATAAGAAAATGAGAGAGATGTGAGGTGGTTTGGGCCTAAGGCCTTGTTTGTATTTCTATCCACAACCCGTGGATCTCTTTTCCCCTCCCCCTCTTTTGTTTTCTTATTTTCTTTTCTATTATTTAACTTTTATTTTCTTTAGAGTGGAATTTCAAATATTTTGATTTAAAGAGAATTAGAGGAAATGTTATTTTAAGAAAAAAATTTAGAAAAAAGTGTTTTAGAAAAGAAATTCTAAAAAAGATTTTTAGAAAGAATTTTAGAAAATGATTTAAATATATTTCTATTTCTTTTTTAATGGATCTATTTTTGGATCCATATTCTTCATTTTTTTCTATTTTTGGTCGATGACAATCTTCCGATTCGGGATTGTTGATTTCCGATGAGTTTAACCTTCATTATTTCAAATCTATGGATGAATGATCATTTGGATCATTCTCCATACTTTGAGATCGTGATAGGTTGCTTTTCGATGAAATTCAACGAAAATCTCGATTAAGATTAGACCTTCCTTTTTCTTTTAGTGTGGCATGTTTTCAGAGAACGATCCATTATATCGTTTCTCTAACATGTATTAACACGAATATTTTCCACTTTAATTAGTGGTGGCCGACCTCATTTGTAGGGTAATTACTTCGTAAATTACTCGGCGATTGCTTAACATATACCTAAAGTTGTCCCGATTCGATTAAAGATCCACTTGGATCCGGTTGCCTCGATTTTATTATTCCTTGTTGTGGTTGTACTTGATTAAGTTCATCATACCACTTATATTGTAAATATCATAATAATGTGAATATATAATTGTTTAAATCTAATCTCTCGCACCTTATCCTTTTATTTTAATCTCTTGCTCCCTTATCTCTTTATTATGCTTTATCATATAATATCATATATCATTTGTTTATATTCATATTGTTGCTTGTTTTTTTTTATCTTGTCCATTTGGATATCAAAATACTAATAAAGGATTAAACACTTAAAAGACTTGTGACTTGTAATTGCGGACTATGGTTACTATCCCTTTGCTTTTGGAGAATGGACTTAGACTTTAAGATCTTCCCCCTTGCTCAAGTTGGAATGGATTAGAAACCTCGGCCTCAAGTTATGTCATTAGCCTTTGAAGATGGAATTCCGATCTTTGAAGAATTGTGCATATTGGTTTGGTAAACTCTTTCCTTAACTTTTAATTCAAGTACTAGGATTAGTCCCTTCATCTCTTCCCCATTCTTTAATTTTCAAAACTTCTTCCTATTTCAAAAACCTTCTTGTTTTTCTAAACTTCAAATGCTTTCATAAATAAACCTTGACTTAGGTCAAGCGATTTTTAATCTTTTTAGTTTATTTTTTTATCAATGTTAATTCATGTAAATATACCAAAAACCATTTTCTTACATACTTTAAAAAATGCAAACCCACTCAATTGTTTTTGTGCTTTGTGCACCTTTTCTTTTTACATGTTTAGATATGATTCATCTTTTCTAGCGGAATTATTCGCTAAAGGATGACGACTTATCTCTACATTTTAAAATCAATTCAACCCATTTGTCTCTTTTCAAATTTTGTACCACGAACTACGAGGTTTTGATCTCGCATTGCACTTTGTGGGTACGTAGGCATAAGGCGTTAAAACCTTATCAAACACAAAATCATTAAAAAATATTCTTCTCCTCATCTCTTCAATCATTTTTAAACAAACCAATTTCAGACCAAAAAGCAATAAATATTTCAAAGGGCTCCCGTGGAGTACCACGGACGAGTCGGGTGCCTAAAACCTTCCTGGTTCGTAACCAATCCCCTTACCCATTCTCTATTTGTTTCTTTTAGCTTTTGCTTTTAGACTCCTAGGTTTTTGTTCGTTCTTTTACCTTTTTCTTTTCGGAAATAAAGAAAAGCGCGGTGGCGACTCTGTGTACATCGAGTTAAGTTAATCAATAGCTTACACTCACGATTTTACCGCTACAATCTTACCTGAACTTTAAACCATTGTTTGAAATAGTTTAATATTGAATTTTTGTATGAGCTTTTGGTGAATGATTAGTCCCTGACTTAGGTCACTTTAGGTACCATTGGACAATTTTTGAACATGGTTTGGTATGTGCTTGGTTACTTGCAAATGAAGTTACTTTTCATGAACTTTCTTCATCACTTCCTTAACCCTAATTATGGGAAGGTGTAATACGGTGGGAGAACTGACTTTGTCGTTTTAGTTTTCACAAAAATAATGTTGCGGATAGCAAGAGTCGCCACCGACTTTTCTTTTATCCAAATAGGAAAGGTGGAAAAGAACAGGAAAGACCTTGGTTTAGATTTTGAGTTCAGGGGGTAAGTTATACAAAGGGAAGGTAATAGCACCCTTTGTATCCATGGTTATCCATGGGCTCTTAACTGCTTAGCTCACTTTGTTTTTTTGTTTTAAAATAGTGGTGGTGTGTTTTAGGAAAAAAGGCCCAACTTTGTAATGATTCTCGTATGAATGTATACAAAGTGGTTTTTTGAAAGAGTGAGGTGTAAAGAGTAATTTTGCTTTGAAATTGTGAGCAAGTAGTTAAGGGTTTCCTACCTACTAAATGTCATTCATGTTATTTTTTATTTCCTTAGAGATAAAATTGTCCTTACTATTAGTTAGTAAGTAGTCTTATCTTTGGATGTTAGGGACGGGCGTAAGGTCATCGAGGGACGATATCACTTATTCATAGGCAACTCAAAGGGTCATCGAGGGACAGTGATCTTTATATCTAAGGGACTATGATGATATTTATTTAGGAAACTTTGCTAAGACACCTCTATGATCGAGGGGCTTGACCATTATATCGAAAGGCAACGAAGAGAGGTTATCCTAGAGGTGCAAGTGTGCATGTGATTGAATTCAAATATTTTATCTTGAGGTTAGGTGATCTAAGGTTGATTGATTTGTCTTGCCATACAAATCCTAATTACTAGAAACCGTTAATATAATAGCATGCAAGGTAGTGCGGAAAGTAAAGAGTAGAAAAATAAAATCCTACGCTATTACATGGCTTTGGGACAATTACATAATAATTGATGTGGAAAATAAAGGTCCTAATTAAACTATTACATCCTCGGAAGTAGTTACAATAATAGGAAAAATAATGTAAAAGAACGCGCAAAAAATTAAAGTTACAACATCGGAAATAGTTACATAATAATGAGCACGAAATAAAGAAAAATCGGGCAATAGAAAAAAAAAGGTCAGGATAAATTAATTAACCTTAATTTAATTGTCAAAAGTCGGGTGAATCAGCGAATACTAAATTAACTAACTTAATTGATTTTAGAATTAAAATTAAATTAACCAATAATTAAACCTAATTAAATTAATAATTTTTTTAATTAGATGATAATAAAAAAACGAGCGTTTGACTTTAATTTTTAAATAAAAAAAACAGTGTGCCATGACTTCATCTTCTTCGCGTATGCAACCAGGCTTTTGGCTACAATTTTCGTTTCGTAGCAATAGGTTGTACCTGCAAGAATCAAACTCAACAAATAATGAAAATAAATTTCCTATGAATACATGAATCGATTGGAAACCCCTCCTAAATATGATGGCAATATTGGTTTCGTCCGATTATGGCTAAACAAAAAAAAAACTGACTTGGAGCTTTGAACTCTAGCCATGGTGAATCCTTGTACTTGTTCTTAAAATGCAATTGATCTATCTAGAAAACATCAAAACATTATTATAAACACGAATATACAATCAAAACAAATTAAACATGCATGTATATATAAAAAATTTCGAATTTTTTTTGAGGCAAACTGTATTGTGTTTCTACGTATTTCGATGGATGACAATGGTCTGGATAGCTTCAAAAGAATCTTGGGAACCAATTGCAATGTTTAGAACAGATTGAAACAAGCTGAAAATTGGTCTGCAGATTGCTTCAAGTTCAAAGTTTTTTCATGTTATGTTAGGATTCTTGGCTGCAAAACTTTGTTTTTTGACAATTTTTGAAAGTATTATTATTTTTTTGGTTTCTGAGGTAAGAATTCGTGTGATTTTGATATGCACATGATGAGAATATATAAGAAAAGAAATTAGGACAAAAAAATGGACTTGGATCAAAAGATTTGATCTTGTATTCAAGCAGTGTTCAAAACTCTGCTTATTTGAAAATTTGATCTTCAATCTTTTGATATTTTGTATGAATAATATGATTCTTTCCAAGAATGATTTTGGAATCCTTCTAGAAGGCCTTTATGTGCCCCCCATCCTTCCTTATTTAGCGAAATTCTATTTTATTTTGCGATTTTTAAATAAATAAAAGAGAAAAAACCATAATAGTGAGGAAGGTGGGATTCGAACTCATGACCTTTTGCATTTATAAGCCTTTGAACATATTCTCTTTCCAATTGCGCCATGTTACTTTTTTTAAAATAAATTTGCACAAGGAAACACATGAAGGTAAAATTCTTGGGCAAAATTGGGGTTTGACAATGAAATAACATGAAGTCCACTTGAGGACTTGGAAGTTTCATTTCCCTTGAAGAAGGCAAAACCATAATTAGAGGTCCCTTGTTTAGGATGAGTGTATGTATAATCATTCCTTGAGTTGTCTTGAACTTTTGAGGCTCCTATGAGTGTGAGGAGATCTTTGAATCAATTTTTCTCAAAGATGTGAGGGAAAATTTTGGGGTACAATAGCTGCCCCTGTTCAATTTTCTTAGACCTGAGGAGTTAGGTTTGTATGCATGCCAATCGCAATCTGAAGGTGGAAGAGGATTGAACATATAAGTGCCCAGAAATTTGCACTCACGAGTGCATAGAGTGAACCGTTGGTTGACTGCATGGGCTTAAAGATACCATATGATGAGCTGACTGAAGGTTATCGGAGATGGGCTTAAGGATGCCATCTAGTAAGTTGATAGAGTATTTGTTGGAGATGGGCTTAAAGATGTCATCCATAGTAATGGATATCCAGGGGGTTTATAGCAGCCCAAGATAGAGGTAGATATAATCATGGGGGTTTATAGAAGCCCAAGACGTTGATAGATGTAATCCTAGGGGTTTTTAGCAGCCCAAGATAAAGGTAGATATAATCATGGGGGTTTATAGCAGCCCAAGACGTTGATAGATGTAATCCTGGGGGTTTCTAGAAGCCCAAGATATTGGTAGATGTAATCCTGGGGGTCTATAGCAGACCAAGGCATTGATAGATGTAATCCTGGGGGTTTCTAGCAGCCCAAGATGGAGATGTGATCCTGGGGGTTTATAGCAGCCCGAGATTTGGTAAATGTAATCCTGGGGGTTTATATCAGCCCGAGATGGATATGTGATCCTGGGGGTTTATAGAAGCCCTAGATATTAATCTAAAGGATAATAAGTTGATGATGTTCGTCTGCTGGGGAATGAACCTGAAGAAAAACAAGGTTAGTTCTATGCAGTATCATGATGTATGTAATGCACTGCATGGCATTCTTAATGTAAATGAGAATGTTATATGTGTTTTGTATGCGTATGCTATGTTATGAGGTAGATGGTGTATGAATGAATTATATAGTATGAGCATATTAGTAGCTTCGTGTAGCAACTGTTAGCTGGGGAAAATAAATCCCCATTCACTACTGAGGAAGATGAAAACATCGTTTCAGTCTGCTTTTAGAATAATACACTAGGGATCTTCGACTTCTGTTTGGAAATGAAGGCATTCGAGGAGAGTTGACCATTCATCGTGCTTTTTATTGAAGGATTAAGTTCCTAAATACCCTGACTGGGGATAAAAGGGACGGACATTCCTCTGAGAGACTTATCAGACCAAGTGTCAAATCTTCTAGGGATATCAAGTTTAATTGAATTATGTTGGAGAAGATAATCTTCCCGGGGCTTTGTAGTGTTGGAAATACAATCTTTGTTGGGGAAGAGACTGCTTGAAATGATTTGCTGGAACAAAGCTGTAGAGATTACTCTATGGGAATGAGCCTGTGGAGATCTGTTGGACATGAGCTCTGCTGGGGATTCCAATCTCAAAGAGTCCTTAGTAAATGCTATTATTGTAATTTTATTTGTATATATTTTTGTGGTAAACATTAATCATATACAAAAGCATATATTCATTCAAAATAACCAATGGATTCAGAACTTCTGATATTCTCGACTTCCCTGAGTAATTTTCTAGGAATTATCATGAATGAATTTGAAGACATGATACTGACACCATCTTGTCGCTCCCGTGATTTTCATCCTTGTACAAACACGAAAGTGGCGCAGAAAAGGTAGAGTCGCCAGCCATGCATTTTTATCCCGAATGAATGGGAAAAGAAAATCTACACAAACCGAAGAAGAAGGAAAGGACAAGGTCTTGTGAACCAAAGATCCGGGTTCAGGAGTCGGTTACGACCTGAGAAGGTATTAGCACCCCAGACCGTCCGCCATACCCGACGGGATCCACGCTTGTTTGTCTGTTTCAAAGGGTGAGAAATAAAGTTGTTGTTGAATAAAACCACTAACTGGAATGGAAGTGAGGAAGGGAACTAGAAAAGAGAACGAAAAGGAAGAACATGGAAAATGTAGGGAAAATAAAGAGTGTGCTCGAACGGCCCCTACCCCGCTGCTTATGTACCTCATCGGGAAAATGAGGATCATAGTCAACGTAGTTCGCCTAACTAAGGGAGAAACTTGTTTATGTTTTTTTATGAGCTGGAACTGCGTATGTCTATGCTCAGGTGTTGCAGGCTCGTCTGATACGAGTGAATTTACCGTCTTGCAAATGGGACAAGTCATCGTAAGTTCGCGTTGAGAGTGAGTGAGATGAGAAATGATCTTCATCACTCATACTCTAATCTTCCTATATTCCTCATCATCATCAAGCACTGATCAAGATTCATGGCATAATCAAGCTAATCCTTCAATTGCAAGCTCAAGCTCAATTCTGTTTTTCTTCCATTTGTGCAAGCTTTGAAGGTTGTAGCATTTATTTTGCTCAATTGAAGTTCAAGAACAAGCTTCATGCCTCTGGATTTCTTTGTTTGATCCAGATTTTTGCACATCCAGGTTTGAATATCTTGAATTTGTTTTGTCTCTGAATTATGATTTAAGACCTCATTCCTGCTTGATTTGAGTATAATAAACAATAATGAACTGCACTAGATAGTAATCAGACCTTGTAGAGGTGATTGAAGATTTTAGGGCAAAAATGTTTTGTTTCGATTCTCTCTGTACATGTGCTTGTTGTGACTTTTTAGGTCAGATTCTTGATCTATGAGACTTCAGTTTCATTTATGTGTGCGATTTGTTGATTTTCATGAGCCTGCAAGCCTAACCCTACCGAAAACTCACTAGAGAAGACAACCGGAAGCCTTCTCTGCTCACCTGAATAGTGAAATTAGGGTTTGTGTGTTTTAAGTCCTGACCATTGGATTAAAATCATCCTACGCTCATAACATTGCCAGTACATTAATGAATGCATGCCATTCATGTGCCTCCCTTAGTGAACCTGAAAGATTGAGTGCGTGAGTTCCTACCTTAGTTACCATGTGTTTTCCATGTGGATTGTGTGTTCGTTTGCTTTGATCAGTTAGCGTGTGTTAGATGAATCCTAGGGTCCTGATTAGGTCAAATTGTTGACTTGAGTCCACCATAAGTCTTGTGAACTCAGCGCCCCAGGGATTGGGCTTCTCATTGCTTTTGACACCCCTTCTTGCGTAGGCCCAACCACTTTGTGCACAAATTGCTTCTATTCACACCCCTTTCACATTTTCTTTTCATTTTATTTTTCATTTCTTTTCCTTTTCATTTTTAATTTCTTAAAATATCAAATCACCATAAAAAATTCCCAAATAATTCATGGACCATTTTAAATATTTTTCCAAATTTACCATATTTTTTAATTCCATTTTTTTAATCATTTTTCTGACCAGAATTAATTTTCTTTTTATTTTCTTTTAGAATTTCTTCATTTCTAACCAATGATCATTCTCCATTTTATTTTTCCCAAACCAAAATTTTTATTGATCCCATTCTTTTTGCCTTATCCAGAGGACATCTTTAGGTCCTTAAAATTAATTTTTCCTTAGTTTTTAGGTAATGTTTATTCCCTTTTAGTGTCCATTCCTTGAGTTTGTCCCTTCAAAACGCTAGTCAACTTGGTGCCTTTATTTGATTGAGTAAAAATGCCAATTTTTGTGAGATCTTTTGGAAATGTGTTAGGCCCTTGTTCAATATCTTGAATGTCAATTTTCATAAATTTCCATGTCATTTGGTATTTTTTAAGTCCCTTGTGTTGCAAGTTACTTTTTGGTCCTTATTTTTCCATCCCTTTCATTCCCTTTGAACAAGGCATTTATGCCATTCATTTGAGATTCTCAATTTGAGTTTCTAGAGTCCCCTTTGATGTCTTTATACTATTTGCATCCATCATAGGTCATCACACTTTGAATTTTTGGTTTACTTGGTCCATAAGCTTCACTTGTGTTCATGTATGTCACCATTAACCTAATTCTCATTCTTCTTCCATCTTCACACTTCTAAATCAACTTTGTAAGTATGATAGTCATATTATATCATTATTATACATCTTATAAGTGTCCCACATCTATTTTCATGTCTTAATTTTAAGTCATAAGTCTTTATGCTTAATTTTGGTTTACTTTGGCACATAGGACTTCAAAATCAAACTTCTTTGTTCCTTAACCCTAATTAAATCTATTATAGTTCTTTTGTGGATAATTTTTGAGTTTATACTCCATCTTAAATTTTCATTAAGCTCCTAGTTTTTGTATGGGAAGTTCAAGTTTCATTGATCATGTTTGACTTTTTTCTTCTAAGTCCTTTTCTTCTTTAGAAATCACATGTTCAATTCTCATTCTTTCATCCCTCAATCTTATGTTTGAATCTCTCTCACTTGAACCTCTTCCTTCCCACTTTGGTTCACATATTGAGACACTTTCATTTAGTGTTAGGTTCTGTTTTTAACATTCACCTTTGACCTAATTCAAGTTTGCTTTGCATAATCATCCAACTTGTTCATTTAAATTCACCTTGATTTCTATTAGGGTTTAAGTACCTCATTAAGACATAGATTGTGATGATTTGATCTTGTAACCATAGATTTATTTAATAGGGTTTAACTTCTTACTTTAGAAGTCTCTTATCATTTAGGATCCTTTAGATCTAGGTCTTAACTCTAGGAAGTCTTTGGTGCTTTCTTTTAGCTAGTGTGAGCTTTAATTGAGCTTTTGTCATGCTTTATGTTTTCAATATGCTTTGTAAAGCTAACCCTTGTTTTGTAGGGAGGTTGAGGTAAGCCTTAGTTTTATACTACTCCCTCATCTCTTTATGCTTTCAAGTTGTGTATGCATTAGCACTTTGTGCTTTGCTTGTTTAGGCTCTCCCCTTTCTTGAAATAACTTAACTTCCTTAGGAAGTAAGTTGAGTTCTAATTCTCTTTCTTTCATTTCCTTTTTATCATTAGGATTAGAAAACCACACAAACCATTAGGATCTCCTTTTGCATGCAATAAAAAATTTAGGGTTGTGTCTTAGTCCCCCTTAGTTTGTCCCTTTGAAATTTGAGTCATCCTTTCTCATCTCAAAGATAAACAATAAAACACCTAATAAAGGTTGAGTGTTCTCGTACGTCAGGAGACTTTGTCGTGGTTTACTTATACACGTCCTGTTTTGGGGAGAGGTGTAAGGCATCTACCACGATGAATAAGTCTTAGTATGAGAATGTTTCACAAACAACAAACTCAAAACACTTCTCTAAAAGACAGTTAACAAACAATAAACGTCTTTTCCTGCGAGATTTCTTTTCTCACCTCATTTACTTACAACGCGAACTTGCGATGACTTGTCTCATTTGCAAGACGGTAAACGTACTCGTACCAGACGAGCCTGCAACACCTGAGCATAGGCATAAGCAGTTCAATTCATAAAAAATACAAATAAAAAGTTCCCGCCTTAGTTAGGCGAACTACGTCGACTCTAATCCTCATATTCTCGATGAGGTACATAGGCAGCGGGGTAGGGCCCGTTCGAGCACACTCTTTATTTTCCATACATTTTCCCCCTTTTCAATTTCTTTTCCAGTTCCCTTTCTCACCTATGTTTCAGTAGCAGTTTTTGTTCAGCAGCATCTTATTTCTCACCCTTTGAAACAGACTAACAAGCGTGGATCCCGTCAGGTACAACAGACGATCTGGGGTGGTAATACGTTCCCAGGTCGTAACCGACTCCCGAACCCAGATCTTTGGTTCGCAGGACCTTGTCCTTTCCTTTTCTCTTAGGTTTATGCAGCATTACCTTTCCCATTCATTCGGGATAAAAATGTGTGGCTAGCGACTCTACCTTTTCTGCGCCACTTTCGTGTTTGTACTAGGATGAAAATCCCGGGAGCGACAGAAGTGAGCATGTGTTCTGGGTAAAGCGCATAACAACAACGCTTGATCTTCATCATCGACCTTTACATCAATATTTTTAAGATCAAGAATCAGCTTGTTGAACATATCCAACTACTCAGCCAACACTTTGTGTTCACTCATCTTGAATGAATAAAAGACTTGCTTCAGGTAGAGTCGATTCACCAACGATTTGGTCATGTACAAACCTTCAAGTTTCAACCATAACCCTGACGTCGTCGTCTCCTTTGATACCTGTCGAAGAACCTTATCACCATGGCTCAACAATATTGTGTTGTGTGTTTTCTCAATCATGGTCGTCTTTTCAGCTGCTGTTAACGTAACATTCATGATCGTATCTCCCTTCAACGCTTCCAAGCAACCTTGTTGAACAAGTAGGGATTTCATCTCCAAGTGCCACAGACCAAAATCGTTCACTCCGGTGAACTTTTCAATCTCATACTTTGTTGAAGGCATCTTTTCCACGCTCACCGCACCAATTTGTTGTGAATCAGATACCATAGAAACAAAGTATAATAGGTTTCTTTATAATCAAGAAACCCACAAGGGTTAGGGTTTAGGGTAACCAAAGATAACAACAATGATTGGTTATGAACTGTTGTTCTTTCCTTTCTCTTTAAACAATATTACAAGTATACAAGAATAACAAATAACCTCTCTCACTTTTGAATTAGGATTTTATCTTCTTATTTTCCCTTATTCAAAATATGAGAGACTAGTATGCTATTTATAATCAAACTAACACACTAACTTAATGGTTTTTTTTAACAATTATCCATTACAAGCTAACTTAAACAATTGGATCCATAACACAAGACCCAATTAAACAACAACATGTGAGCGGACTTCGACGACATGTTATTCGTACTAGGATTTGTTCCAATATTCCACACCAATTTTGTCTTGACAATTTTTTTTTTTTCAATTATCTGACTTTATTTTTACTCTGCATCACCTGTACAACCTAACTTAGTTTTCAGCATAAATAATATCCAAAATATCAGTCAAGATAAAATTCTCGGATATATAGATGAATCAGTTGAATTATTTCTTTAAACGGTGCACAAAATCATTGGATAAAAAGTTTCAAAATTAAGCTTATAGACGTTAGTAATATTAATCTACGCTACGCGTAATTTAATATGGTGTGTTTGCTTTATTTTTAAACGACTTTTTCAATCGCATTTTGACTCGTCTGAGCTTTTTATCGGTCTAAATTTATTTCAAAATCTGATCAAACGTTGTATTTCTATGAATCGTTTATTTTGCGCTGATCATTTTAATGCTTTCAATTTAATTTTTCAAGCACTTTGGTACTCGACCTTTTACTCATTTTTAATCATTTTTATTTTTTAATTTTGAGTTAAATATTCATTTTAGCTCATTTTTAAATAAGTTTTTAGTTTTAAATTTATCTTAATTATTTGATTTCTATCTCTAATTTAGTTAACACCGTTTCTTTAAAAAAAAAAACACAAGCATCCATTTTAATTCTTTTACTATGAAACGCTTTTTCTTAATTGATTTAAAACCTAATATTATATATTTTCATTGCATGAGACCAAAGAGAGCCAACTAACCCTTACTAACCTCTCTCCCATACACAAATTCACCAATCATCTTTCACAAAACACTTCCACAAATAATCCCTACGTCTCTCTCACACGATCCTTACACACAACAAGCTTTGAACTCAACAAGCCAATATTCATGTAAAGAACCCATACGTTTGAATGAGGAAGTGATGTTGGGAAAAGAGAATCGTGATGCTTTTACTGAGCTTAGTTTCCATTTTCGTTCCTTATATTTGACTGGGCTCTTTAAGCCCATACGTTTTCTTCAATCCACATTCCCAATATCACTCTTACACTCCCCTTTGGATTCATAATAAAGGTCATTGAGCCTATGATCAGAAGCCCATGTTAATTGCTCTTCCACAACCCATGTTTTCTTGCTGCACCCTTATCCTGATTTAAATCTTGATTAATTTTAATTTTGATCCAATCTTGACTTTAACTTTGATCTCAATTTTAAATTTTTAATTATAAACTTTAATTTTGATTGAATTATAATTTTGGCAAAGTTTGATATTATTTTTAATCTGAATTTTGGTTAAAATTTGATATTAATTTTAATATTAGTCTTGATTGAATTTGGATATTAATCTTAAAATTGATGTTAATTCAAATTTGGAAGTAATTTTTTTATCATGATTTTGATTAATATTGATTAATGGTGGTTAAATCTTGTCATGACCTTGATGTGTTATTCCTTGTTATGATTTGTATGATCCTTTAGAGTGTGTTTGGATGAGGTAATTGAGAATTTTTAAGAAATTCAAAATTCTAAGTAATTCAAATGATTCAATTAGAATCCATTCATTTTAATTTTTTTTGTTTGGATAGAGTATTAAAATGATTCATTGTAAAAAATTTGGAGTCATTTTCATAATTTTTAAATTTTTTGGGTTAAATTTAAAATATGAAAAATCTGGACCAATTTGTAATTTTTGAAAATTTGAAGGGACCAATTTGTAAAATTTAAAAATTATTAGGGACTTATTTACAATTTATTAAAATTTGTTAGGGTAAATTTGAAAATTTAATAATAAACAATTTAACATTCATATTATATAGAGTGATGAAGTAATTTGAAATTCTTCACTTTTTGGTGTCATTTTAAATTTCTTAAATTTAACATGAATAAAATACTCCATAAATTTACATTATTTTAACAATTCTCCATATTTTTTATCCAAACAATGGAATTTGGTCAAGTCATTTCAAATTCCCTCAAAAAATTACTTTCCCTCATTAAAATACTTCATCCAAACACACCCTTAGGATATCTTGATTCAGCTTAATCCTTGATTAATTTGAAATAGATTAAACCTTAGGCTCTCTCATCCAAGCATGACAACACTTACGATTAAATTCCCCATTAGACAAAATGCATCCCCATTGTTTATATGTGTAATATTTCACTGCTCTATGTCGCTCCCACCAAAATGAGGCTCAAAGAAATGGGGTACAGACGCGAACGGTCGGCGAAAGGAGAGAGAACACACAAGGGTGAACTCAAGAGAAAAGAAAAGAGTCGCCAGCTAGGCATTTTTATCCTGGAGGAAAGGTAATGCTGCATAGACCTGGGAAAAGATATGGATAAGACGGTTGCGAACCAGAGAGACTGAGAAAGGGGGTTGGTTACAACCTGGGAAGGTATTAGCACCCAGATTGTCCGCCGTACTCGACGGGATCCGCGCTTAAAAGATTTGTGTTTTAAAGGGGTAGTGTCAGTGCAATTTGTGTATCAAAGCTGGAAAAGAATGCAAGTGTCAGTGTAAAAGAAATGTGAAGTGAAATGAAAGAGTGTCAATGTAAGGAAAGAGTGCAAAGCTCAAGACTATGAGGCTTAAAGAATAATGTTGGAGGAGGGGGAATATACAGACTTTTTGTTCGATAACTGTTAAGTTATGCCTACGTATCCTCTCGTGCAATGAGGAAGTCAGAACACCGTAGTTCGACCCAAAGAGACTGAAAGAATGAATTGACTTGTGAACTGCTTACTTGTCTATGCTCAAGTGTATGACCTGTCTGGCTCAGGTGCTAACTGTCTTGCATTAGACGAAAGAAGCAAGTTCTTGTTTATGAGTGAAGATGATGAGAAAAGAATCCCGGAGGAAACGATTATTGTTTGTTTTTGTGTTTTCAGTCTTTTATTGCTTTTGGTGTTTGTCATAAGTTAATGAGCTTAAGTCTAAACCAAGGGTTAGTAAACTCACCACATCTTCCCTCTGATTAGGGGTAATGAGAATAACTTAAGCATGAAGTAAGCACCTCACATTTAATCACCTTGATGTAGGATTAAGATCATTAACCTACTTGTAATTATTTAGATGTTTTTGGTGTTTTTGTTTAGTGTTGAGTAATGAGATTAAGCCATAATCAAGGATTTAATGGACTCATTACACCATCCTAATAGAAGGATAATAGATGAGAACATTTAAGCTGAGGAAAGCTCCTCAACTTAATCCATGATTAGGGATTAACCTCATGACAAAACAAAGCCTTTATTAGATGGATTTTAGGTAATGATAAGATGAAGAAATGATTTTTATGGTTTGTAAGACAACTTGAGGGGGACTTGTCCATTAACACCAGGGTTAGTCCTTCTTAACCAATTAAGGAAGAATTAGAACCCTAATGCAAGGCCCAAGTTACAAGCTTGATGTCTTGATGATTATTAAGTGAGTTGATTAAAGGATTTAAACACATTAAGGGTTTAACACTTAGGATTAAAGTTATACACTCCATCCTAATAGAAGGATGCAGGCATAAGCTTAATCACAAAGCCTTAAAACCTTTAGGGTTTAACCCTTGATTATGAGATGAGAAGAGAAGACTCAAAGATGACACAAAGGTAAAAACTAAGTGGGGGACTAATCAAACCCTAATTGTTATCATGCTTGGTTGTTCCTAGGGTTAATGAGGCTTGCAAGAAGATCTTCAGAGACACCACCAGGAAGGAAACAGATGAAAGGAGCAAGGAGCAAAGAGAAGCAAAACAACTTGCTTCACTTAAGAAGACACGTTGCTTAAAGAAAGAAAGAGAGCAAGAGCATGAATGAGCAAGCTCACTCTAATACACAAGATAAAATGCAGCAATGATGCAAGAGAGAGATGAAAAGAGATTGTGAGAAGTGAAGGCAAATTCACTTCTCAAAACAACTTACCACCTGAAAAGTTAGCAAAAGAAATGGAATGTAATGCAAATGAGATGAAATGCAATGAGGGAAACCAAAATCAGAAGCATGAGCATGATGTTAATGATACTAAGAGATGATGTAAACACATGACAAGAGATGAGAGTGATCAATCAAGCATAAGGATGCAAATGAGACATGCTTTGAACCATAAGGATTCATGAATGTTTATGAAATGAAATGAACATATGACATGGCAAGGGAATGGTGCAATGATCAATCATGATTCTAACATGTCCTAAGATGTATTATGAATCATGTGGATGCACAAAATGTCATGGCAAGTCATTGAATGCAAGCAAATGAGAAATGGATGCAAAGGAAAGCACAAATTAGGGTTTACATACAACATGCATCACAAAAATCCAAAACCAGAAGCAAATGATATGACAAAAATTGAAAATGGGATCAAAGGAACCCTAAACCTACACAAGTTCACTGCCCAAAGGAGGGGACCTAACTCTTAACCTAATGAAAGATATTCCTAAGATCACTAGGGTTTCAAGGTACCTCATCATGAAAAATGCAAAACAAATTGAAAATGCAAGATCAATTCAAACCAATTTTATCCTATAAACTACATGCCATGAAGGGTGCAATGCAAGAAGAAACAACATCAAACTCTCAAGGGTTAGGTAGAAAGGATTTTTCAAAGTTTGCACAAAAATATTGCCTCAAAATGAATTTAATTCCATTGAAAATGATAAAAAGGCATCAAGAACAAAAAAGAAATTTGGTTTGAGAGTTTGATAATGTTTCTAAATATTTTTAAATGCAATGTGAATTTTTTGGGATTTTTAAATACCTAAATGTATTTTTAATTAATTAATTTTCATTAACTAATTAAAAATAAACATTTAAATGATTTAAAAATAATTTTTAATGCAAAAAATAAAAATAAAAATATTTTTGGGTTCTGAAAATTGATAAAAGATTTGATAAAAATTTTCAGAATTTTTAAAGATGTTTTGCTATTTTAAATAATTTGTGGAAATTAAATATGAAACAAATAAAATTAAAATGAATTTAATAAGAAAATGAGAAAGTATGCAAATCCAAGGGCTGTGGTTCAAACTGGGACGCGCGGGAATTGACTTAGCGCGCAAATGAACGGCCATAATTCAAACTTGCCTAATTATGTCATTAGCCCTAATCCTAACCCTAATCACTCTCAGATGACCGGAACAGTGTTCCGGTCATCTTCTCCGGCAAGCTCCTCACCCCATCTCCCTGAATACGCATCAAAACTTCACCAAAAATCTCCAAAATCAAACCTTAAACATCACTGAATCTAAACCCCACCCCATAAATCATTTATTTTCCATGAATCAGAAGAATCAAACCAAAACGCATTTCACGGGCAAAGTTTCAGAACAAGCATACATGGTCATTTCTCACTCATTTTCAAAATAAATCACACCATGATAATCAGTGAAGCATAAGGAAGCATTTAGAAACTAAAAATGGGAGTTCTGGAAAAAAAGTTCTTGAGTTCACCTGAAATGGAACTTTCAATCCAGGAGCTTTCTGCCTGCTTCTTTGCTTCAAAATGGCTCCAATGATCCTCTTGATGAAGCTTTTAAGCTTGGTTGGAGTTTAAAGTGGCTGGTTTAAGAGTTTGATGAAGTTCTGTTCAGTGAGGGGTGAGAATCGTGTTTCTGTTTGAGGTGGTTTCAGGGACAAATGAGGTTTGGGAAATGATCAGGGGAACATGTTGAGTGATTCTATGAAGTTTGTTTTGATGTTTGTGTCTTGTGTGATGAGTTTCGAAGGAAAGTGCATAGGAGGTGAAATCTTGAAACTATGGCTTAGGAGATGTTTCAGGCTTGTGTGTGTGTTGCTTTGAGTTGCTTTTTGTCCACTTATCACACTGTGATAGGTCTGTGGAGTGGGTGTGGCCTATGCTGATTGGTATGGGCCATTTTGCATAAAGTCAATGTTAGGTGTACTTGAGGTATGGGCAAGTGGGAGGCTGTGATAGGGGCATGGCTTGGTTCAGCTGAGACCATGGATTGCTCATGGATCAGATTTTGTGAGCTGTAACAAGTAGAGGCATGGTTACATGAGTTTTTGCAAGTTGGTACAACTTTGGCCCCTTTGTGATTACTTGAAGCATAAGTCATGAAAATGGACAAATCTTTGGTGCATTCTGATTTTTAGGCATTGGTTCATGTTTGTGCAAAGGTTAGAAGTCCATTTGAAGTCACATTTTGCCTTGGCAAGAGGTTTTGCAACTTTGCCTCTTTGGTGTAAAACTTGAAATTATGTGATTTTTCCCAACTTTGACAAGCCATAACTTTTGATCCAATATGAATTAGAATGAGTTCTTGTACTTTTTGAAAAGGGAATGATCCATTCTACAACTTTCATGACCAAAGTTTTCTCATTTGAAGCATTTTTGAATCAATTTGAGGAGGTTGAAAAACTTTCCCAAAATGGCAAGTTTACATTACAAGTCACTTTTCCAAAAAGGCAATTTTGCAAATGGCTTGAAATTCTTCAATTTTGTGAACTTCTAACATCTTCTATGATCAAATAAAGATCATACATATTCAAAATGATGAAGAACACCCTTTGGTTGGGTCATTGGGGACCTCAGATGCCCTGATTTTGCACTGACTTGCTCAAGAAGTCATCTCTTGATCAGATGCCTTCCCCATGGAATTTCTTCATGAAACTTGATATGAATGATTCTTATAACATATAGAGACCAATAGAAACAAGAATGACCAAAAAAATTGGAGTTATGGCCTCTGAAACCAAAACCCTAATTCTAGGTCATCTGTGCAGTTAAACCTGGCTCTGCTTCCATGCCTTTCTCAGTTCTTGTGATTCTTTGACTTCTTTGACTTTATGGGGATATAATATGATGCTTGAACATACATGGACCCCTTTGAAATGATTGATGACCTTTGGAGTGGCTCAAAAGGCTCTTGGATGGCTCAGATCACAAACCCTAGATGCAGATGACTGTGAACCAATGCAGTGAAACAAAAATGCAATATGAGATGCTATGATTGAACTTATGCACATGAAAAGATCACAAGCCATGGTGAAAATGGGTGAGGGCAAATTTGGGGTGTTTACACTCTATTTTAACATCTCACTTGCACATTAACTAATTTTTAAAAAGATCAGAATAAATTCTTGATTTACATCAAGTCATCTTCATACCTTGTAAGTCGATCATTCATGATTGCCATCGACCTTAGTTATTAGGTTCGTTCCTGTAACACCCTAATTTTTGTCCTAAGATTTCTTTGCATTTCATCTGCATCTTGCATACAAACAAGATCACACTGGTTTCTCGGTTCTTCTCGGGTGTATGTTTATGCCTCACAGGGGATCACCATTGCTTTTATTTGTTTGTGTTTACCAACCATTAATTAAAATTCAAAAATATTTTGTTTCCTTTTATTAACATTTTTAGGGGGAAAGCAGGTGAAAGTACCAAAAATAGCAGTCCCGCAGCTCGAATGAATTTCACAGATAAAAAGTCGAAGTTGATCGCAAGCAATTCAAATTTATCTGATCAAGGATTTCCCAATTTAATTGATTTATTCAAGGATTTCCAAGGTTCATGTGTTTATTTTCATGTCTTCTTCGACGCGTAAGAGAATCGAGTCAGAGTAGTAGCAATGCAAAAGAAAACAAAATTTTCAAATTTTGCACTAAGTAACCGGTTACCACCCTGGTAGTAACCGGTTACTTGCGTGCAAATTGAAAATTTTGGCAGCAATTTCAAAATTTTAGATTTTGGCACCAATTTCATTTTTTGATCACTCTTGGAATATTCTAGACCATCTCCATTTAATTCTCATACACCATTAAATTTAATTCTCACCATAAACCCTCACTAATCACCACTCTTTTCTGGCCCTGTTCAAATCCATGTAGTCTACACACATCCTGACCTTACCGTCTTTTTTAGGGACTGACACAATATTGGCAACCCATGGAGGGTAACTAGTCATGGCCAAGAAACCAACATCAAATTGCTGTTGTACTTCCTCTTTTATTTTGATCGCCATATCAGGGCATGTGCGCCTCAACTTTTGCTTCACTGGCGGGCAGTCTTCTTTTAGAGGCAGCTTGTGTACCACAATGTCAGCGTCTAAACCAGGCATATCTTGATAGGACCATGCGAAGACATCAACATACTCTCGAAGCATAGCAATTAGACGAGTCTTGACAAATTCCTCTAATGCGGCCCCGATCTTAACTTCTTTCTTGTCTTCTTCGGTACCCAGGTTTATTGCTTCGATGCCCTCTTCATGCGGCTGAATCATCTTCTCCTCCTGTTTAAGCAGTCTGGCCAATTCTTCAGGTAGTTCGCAATCTTCTTCACCTTCCTCATCGGCTTGATAAATTGGATTTTCAAAGTCATACTTAGCCATAACAGGGTCGTCATTGATAAAATCCGGTGACGGGCACCTGCATGAATGGTGATACATGCAAGGCTTTAGAAAGAGTTTGAGAAAACGAGAAACATTGCCATTTTAAAACTTTTCTTTCTTTTTTTTGAAAAACAAAAGCAAAAAATGAAAGGCAAAGAACAACATGGATGAATGCGAAACATCAGCTTTATTTATGATTATGAATTTGTGTTAGGAACAAAAAAACCCTTACAAAAAAAGCTACTATGCTCGGGCAAGACATAGTGCTTGAGTACAGGAAAGACAAAAAACAAAAATCATTAATCTTCGAAGGAGGTGACTGAGATAAGCCTTTTAGACGACCAGTTGCTAAGTTGAGTCCCTGGAACAAAAGGTCTGATCCACTCATCTAAGTCACAGTCATTATCAACTGCGTCGTCTTGCACGACACTGATGCTTCCGTAATCCACCATTCCCGCACGCGTGAAGGTAATCGGGCCTTGACGACCTCTAGCACTCGGTCCAGATGATGACTGCCCAGGATGGTAGCCAACCCCAAACATATCTTTCTTTTCTGCCACTTCTACTGGACTGCCCCAGCCTTCTCGTATCCCAGATTCTACCACTTCAAGAGCTTGCTTATAAGAGGCTATGGAAACCCCCTTCTTTGGTTCTTCAGAAGAAGCTGCTAATGAAGATGCTAGTTCAGTTTTCAGGGGCTCAAAAGCATGACATGGAGTCTCAACTATTTCGCCATCCATCTCCATATACTTGAATGAAGCTAGATGACTAACGAAGATGTCCTCTTCCCCACTGATTGTTACAATTTGGCCTTCCCAGACGAATTTCATCTTTTGATGAAGTGTGGAGGATACTGCTCCTGCTGAATGTATCCAAGGCCTTCCCAGCAAACAACTATATGCAGGTTATATATCCATCACGTAGAATGTGGTATTGAAGATTTGTGGACTTACTTTAATGGGTAAATCCACCTTCCCGAACACTGACCTTCTCGACCCATTAAATGCTCTAACCACCAGGTCGCTGGGCTTTAGAACTACTCCATCATAATCCAACTTCATCAATGCCTTCTTGGGAAGAACATTCATCAATGATCCGGTATCTACCAACACATGAGAAAGTACCGCACCTTTACATTCTAAAGAGATATGTAGCACCCGATTATGAGAACGACCTTCAGATGTTAGATCCATGTCTATAAAACCCAATCCATGACTGGCATTGACACTGGATACCACCGCTTCTAATTGATTTACCGAGATATCCTGAGGCACCTAAGCCTTGTTCAGGATATTCAAGAGAGATTTCCTGTGGGAATCGAAACACATTAGCAAAGACAAGATGGAAATCTTCGATGGGGTTTGCTGCAGATGGTCCACAATCTTGTAATCGCTCTTTTTGATAATTCTCAAAAATTCTTCAGCTTCTTTATCAAATGTAATGTCTGGATCAGTCACTAGTGTGGGCTCATTGAAAACCACTGGCTGCTTCCCTCTTGCCTTAGCCTGGGCTTCTGTGGTGTCTCTGGGTGGTATCACACTATTTATTAGTGTTTCCGGCGCAAATAACCTTCCACTTCTAGTTAAGCCCCATACTCCAACGTTTTCTACTTGAGCTAGGGTCGTGCTAGACGTGGCCAAATCTTGCTTCTGGCCGTTACAATATACTTCGCCACCATAATTCCAGGGAATGGCTTTATCACTCTGATACATTACTGGTCCTGCAGTGGTAATCATTATCGGTGCCACTCTGGCCCGTGTAGGAACTTGAGATGGATCGTAGAAAATGGTTACTGTGGAGACTTCACTTTCCTTTACAACTTTTTCAAACTGTAAAACCCCTTCATTAATCATACTCTGGATCCCCTTTTTTAATCGCTCACAACCGTTTGGCGTTTCAACACATCATGGACACTCATTTCCGCAACCTACAAACACACCCCTCTGGGCCAAACATGCTTTAACAACACTCAACGGAGTTTGCAGGTCGTCGACATTACACACCAAGTTTAGATTCTCCCCATCGTCAACTGCCCCAACTGTACCCCCGTGAGGAGGCATGGGGTTCTGTATTACATTAGGAGTAGGAGCGAAATTAATCGCTTTAGAATCCAGTAGGTCTTGAACAACATGCTTCAGAGCTTTGTAGTTTTCTGTGGTATGCCCAGGAGCTCCGGAATGAAATTCGCATCTGGCGTTTGTATCATAACCCTCAGGGATTTGGCCTGGCTTCGGGGGTTGTAGAGTTCGGAGTTGAATCATTTGGAGTTGTAGGAGATTCTTCAAAAGCTGTGAATAAGACATCGGCGGAGTTTCGAGATGTCTTTCTCTGGTCTTCTGGGGGTAATACGGACGAGGAGCTCTCTGTTGGTACCCCTGTTGGCATTGCTGTGGTTGCTGGACTTGCTGTTGAACATGTTGAGCTGAGATAGTGACAGGGGCCACTTGCTGATAAAATCCTCTGTTACTTCCTCCTCTATGCGCGTACACTGCCCCAGTCTCTCATTCTCTCCTCTTCAAAAAGGGTTTCTTGACACCATAATTTGAAGCGCCCCCACTCTGAATCTTCCCTTGCTTGATCCAGCTTTCTATCCTCTTGCTAGTCAAGATGATATCTGAGAACCCACTTGAGGAACATCCAGCTAGCCTCTCCATGAAATGCCCAGGGAGGGTATCCAGGAACAGGTCTACCATTTCTCTCTCCAACAAAGGTGGTTGCAGTCTAGTGGCCACTTCGCGCCACCTTTGTGCGTAATCTTTGAAGCTCTCGGAGTTCTTCTGAGTCAGACTTTGAAGTTGAGTGCGACTGGGCGCCATGTCGATATTATACTGATATTACTTGAGGAATGCTTGTCCCAATTCCTTCCAGCTTCCCACAGAGCTTCTCTCTAGCTTCATATACCATTCCAAGGATCCTCCTTAGAGACTACCCTGGAAGTAGTACATCCAAAGCTTTTCATCCCTAGTATGGGCAGCAATTTTCCGGTAGAACGCCTGCAAGTGAGTTTTAGGGCAGGAGTTACCGTTATACTTGTCAAAAGTAGGTGGCCTGAATTTATGAGGAATAACCACCCTAGGGACTAGGCCCATGTCAGACACATCTATCCCAAGAGTGTCTCTACACTCAAGGGCTTTGACTTTCTCAGCAAGCATCAAGAAGTCTTGAACATTTCCTTCTCTGCCGAACCCCATATCATTGTTAAAAGGAGGGAACTGGTCCTCCTGTCTGTCTTGTACCAGAATGAAAGTTGATGTGCCAGGTTCTGGGACTTGAGGTCCACCTGAGCCATTGTTGGTGTTGGGAGGGATCACTTGTACTTCAGGAGTGGTTACAGGAGGATTAGTCTGAGGAGGGTTGAGCCCCTGAATTGCATTTCTCAAATCTTGTTGTCCCTGAGCCATCCCTTGCATCATGACCATGAATTCTCCCATTATGGTGCGAAACTCATTAAGCTCAGTTTGAATAGCATCCATGATTGTCCTCTGGTTGTTGCGAGTTGCGTAGCAATGTGAGATATTTTGTCGGAGATGCCGGGTCTTGGAAGCTCTCGCAATCTTTGCCTGTAACACAAATAAGTTAAGCAACCTGTAGAAAACCTGCAAAAACAAAGAAGAAAATGCAAATGATGTGTATGCAATGCAATGTGTTCCTTTTATCCTCAAGGTTTTTCTTTTTCCCGTCCTGATATTAGGAGAATAATATTTGGAAGAAGACCCATATGATGTCCAAATAACGTGACGGCCGTGGAGAATTGGTTCTTATTACCCCGTGTCGGTGCAAAAGATAACAAACAAGAGATACAAAGCAAGTTAATTACATAAACTGAAGTTTGAAACAACAAGGTTCCTGAAGGGTGCCAATCAAAAGAACAACAAAGTATATCAATAAAAGGAATCCCACAACAAGCTTGTGGGTAATCCAAGTACAATGGCATGAAACTAAACTCTAGGGAGCTCTAAGTCCTGCAACCTCCAGCTAAGGCGCTTGACATTCTGGAACAACTTAGCTATATCCGGATGATCGGGCTCCCAGATGAGTCTCTGGATGAGGAGATCCCTTAGATCAAAGGAAGCATGTAACTATTCAATCTACTGTAGGAATGCCTTCTCATTTTCTTTGCTCGGACCCGGCTCGGCCTTTGACTTCTTCACATTAGCTCGAAGCTTCAGCTCTTCAACTTCTTTCTGGACATCTTCAGCTATTCGTTGATTCTTTGTCATCTGATGAAGGTACTCTCTCTGTTGCTCTTGGGCCTTCTGTACCAACTTTCCTTGCTCGACCAGGGCATCCTGAAGGCTTTTGATCTTCAACTTGAATTCAGCCTCTACCTCCTTTTGCTTTTTCTGGTGAATGCTCCACTTCTCTTTCCAAAGTGTGATAGCTTCATTAGCTTCATTCAGTTCTTTCTTATCCCTCCGGCGTTGACTCGCCTTGTTGATCTCAGCCAATCCTCTCTTCTTAAAGTATAGTTCTCTTTCATCAAAGTCCTTCTGCTTAAGCCGAACTATCTCTTCAGCTCGGAGAGCTCTATCCTTTAACTGTTGGTTCTGAATCATCAATTTCTGACAAGAATTGTGAGCCTCCTGATTTTCAACTCTAATCTGCTTGACCAAAGCCTCCAATTTTTGGTAATCCTCTAAAGGAATAGTTGCTGGAGGTGGAGTTGGTATAGAAAAAGGGACTAGAGCCGTTTGAACCTCCTCCTTTATCCAAGCTTCGAATTCAGGGAACATCCGGTTATTGCTCTTTCCTAGACATGTCGTGTCTTTTCTTTTGATCAATTTCCAAGAGCCTGCAACTTTTCTGACCAACGGAAGATTATCTTTTACCGAGAAGTAGAAAGTTTGGAATAACTTGGATTCATCGGGAATCTCTTTGAGTGCGTACCCCACTTGTCTTCTTAAGAGAATGGGGTTGTAGTTGATACCCCCTGATACTCCTAATAAAGGCACGTTGAGATAATTCCCGCAACTGGTTGAAACTATTTCCTTTCAACTTCAAAGTAAACCATCTAATATCTCTGGCAGACAATGTACTTAGCTTCTGGGCCCAAGTAGTATTAGGATCAGTGAAACTCTCAGTGGTAGGAAAATGTCTCATAACCCACCTATAGAACAAGGGAACACAACACCTAACCAGACCTCCTCGCTTCTTCTCATTCTTATAGTGCACCGAATAATACAAGTCACCCAGGAGAGTGGGTATCAGATTCTTCAACACGAATAAATGAATATCATTTATGTCCACAAATTTGTCTATATCAGCGAACAGGATGATCCCATAAATGGATAATGCCAAGATGGCGCAAACAGAATCCCACTGATTTGTCACTGCAAGTTCTCTAGCCCTTCTAACCAGATACTCCAGAGTGAAACCAAGTACCATCGCTTTGGTGGTAGCCAGATTTGCAGATACTTCTGATGAGCTCAAATAAAGATCTTTGGCGATGTCAGAATGAGTTGGCATAATCATCTATGAGTTGAAAAGAATCTGATCCTTGATTGACACTCCCATAATCTCAGCATACTCTTCCAGTAAAGGACCCAACTGAAACTCATGAAAAGTGAAACACCTGAGTCGTGGGTTGTAATACTGCAACAAAGTGTGAATGGCGCTTCTTTGAGAGTTATCCAAGTTGAATACCAAGTCCAGAATATCGCCATACTTTTCCTTGAAGTATCCCAAATGACCCGAGGTAATAAGAGACACCATTTGGTTGATCAGGTCCATTTTGGTATCAAAGAATTTGTAGTGCACAATCCTTTTTCTGATGTCTTCCATTCTGAAGTAATGATATGACCAGGAACCGGGAGTAATGCAAACCCTGAGAATAAAAGAAACACAAATTATTAATGATGTTATGATGCTTATGCAAGGCGAGGCATGTGATCAGTGAAGTATCTGTGATGTGCCAATCATATAATCAGGTGTCGGTGCAAGGCCACAGTATCAACATATCATAATAACAATCCCTCTGATCCGGGATCCATATCTTAGAACCAAAGTACAAGAGAACCAAATCACAAACCTGAACCATACTGGCAAAGCTGGTATGTCGAAGGTCTTAGGGTTCCTGCAAACCTGTAAACCCCTCCCAATCTCGCGGGTGTGCTACTCGGGTCAAACATCACGGACTCTCAAAGCCGAGTCCGAAAAACAAGCATCCCTCATAAGTCTCCAGCTTCAAGCACTGAATCGGGAAACAATAGTACATTCATCTCGAAGGGTACAATACTATCGTCATACGAACAATTTGCTTTAACTGGATTCATATGAGAGAACCAGGCCATCCTATGCGAGTTCCCAATGGACCCTCGGATGCGAGTGGGTTTTCCAACAAATGTGGTCTTCCACTGTCATCACTAGAGAGGGGTGTTTCCATTAAGGTCCTCGAAGATCGCTCACCAGATGCACATAACTATCAAGGTCGTACCCTGAAGTGGGGAAGAACCCCCACACAAAATAGTTCCAAGACGGTCGTAGTCTGGGTGTGGAACATATCGCCACTCATCATGTAACCATGCGAGTACAACATGTCCATGCTAATCCTATAGTGCACTCAAGCCGGGTATTTGACTTATCTCACAGTAACTCCCATACCACAGAAAAAATGAAAACCAACACAGCCAGACAGTCCAGTATAATATGATGCATGGAAAATAAATACTGAAAGCAGTAAATAAATGCGGTAAAGTAAAGCTGTAAAGTAAAACTGTAAATGAAAACAGTAAAGCTAAACTAAAGCACACGGTAGAAAACAGATAAACACCCAAAGAAACAAAATCAAACAGGCGCTAGGATTGACTCTACGAGGGAAACCAGAGATTCTGGGTTCGATCCCTAGCAGAGTCGCCAGCTGTCGCTCCCGGGATTTTCATCCTAGTACAAACGCGAAAGTGGCGCGAAAAAGGAAGAGTCTCCAGCCAGGAATTTTTATCCCGAAGGAACGGGAAAGGTAATGATGCACAAACCTGAGGAAGAAGGAAAGGACAAGGTCCTACGAACCAAAGATCTGGGTTCGGGAGTCGGTTACGACCTGGGAAGGTATTAGCACCCCAGACCGTCCGTCGTACCCGACGGGATCCACGCTTGTTTGTTTGTTTCAAAGGGTGAGAAAAATATAACTGATGCTGAACAAATGAACTGCTAACTGGAATGGGAATGAGAAAGGAACTGGAAAAGAATAAAAATAGAAGAGGGGAAATGTAGGGAAAATAAAGAACATGCTCGAACGGGCCCTACCCCACTGCCTACGTACCTCATCGGGAAAATGAGGATCAGAGTCGACGTAGTTCTCCTAACTAGGCGAGAACTATTTGTTTGTATTTTTTATGGCTGGAACTGCGTATGTCTATGCTCAGGTGTTGCAGGCTCGTCTGGTACGAGTGCGTTTACCGTCTTGCATGCGAGACAAGTCGTCGTGAGTTTGTGTTCATAATGAATGAGATGAGAAAGAGAAGTTCCCGCAGGATAGTCGCTTATTATTTGTTTTTGTCTTTTATGAGAAATTTTTTGAATTTGTTTGTGAACATTCCCATACTAAGACCTATCCATCGTGGTAAATACTTACACCTCGCCCCAAAACAGGACGCGTATAAGTATTCCGCAAAAAGTCTCATGGCGTATAAAAACATTCAATTTTTATTAAGTATTCTTATTATTTTCTTTATGAGGAGAGAAAGAAATGACTCAAGTTGCAAAAGGAAAACACTAAGGGAACTAAGACTCAACCCTAATTTTAGTTATTATATTCAAAAAGTGGTCCTAATGGTTTGTGAAGTTTTCTAATCCTAAGGAGAAAAAGGAAAAGAGAGAAGAAAAAGGAAGCAACTTACTTCCTAAGGAAGATAAGTTGGTCCTAGCCAAATGGGAATCCTACCAATCACAAATATGGAAGTAAAAGGTGAATTAAATGCATAAAGGGAATGCATAAAAAAATAAAATAAAAGGATAAGCTGTAAGGAAACATACCTTTCCCTCCCTACAAAACAAAGATTAGTGTGCATTTTATTAAAAATAATAAAACAAACTCACACCAATTAAATCCTAATAACTCTAGGACTCAATCTAAACTCTATCTTAATTCTAGAGAACTAAAAAAATGCTAAAACAAAAATTTAGCACCTACTACAGCCTCTAAAGTAACAACAACTACCAAACAAAAGTACAACACAAAGTAAAGCACAAGCAAATTTCTACAGCCATCATACAACATGAAAAGATAGGTGTAGAAAGTCACATACAACATGAACAACATAACAAACAACATGTATTTTACAGCACCTATATTAACGAATAACTATGAAAACATGGGGTAAATTTGATCATTTTTATTTATGTGCACAAAGTGAAAGATAAACAACACATCAACATCAATTAACATGGATTTACACACATCACAAAATAAACTCAAACATGTGAATTTTTTTACATCATTTATTTGATTAAAAGGAACAATGATCAATAAGAATAACCACACTTTTCCATATTGCACAAAATAAGCATTTATCATGACTTTGAACAAGTATCACTACAAGCATCAATTATTTCACATGTATTGCATACAAATCAGAATTGAACTCATGTTAAGATATGATCAATTAAGCACAAGAAACTTGCATGAACATGTGAAGTATTTAATCACTTTTGGCAAAAAAATCAATCATGGCATTTAATCACTTTATCAATCAAGCAAGCAATGACAATAATCATGAAGCACATACTGAATTTAAGCAAGCACTTAACATGTGAAACAAATGATTAAAGTGTAGCAAAACACATCAAGAATCAATTATATCACATTTACACATTTAACACAAAACATGGAAAAGTGAATGGAATCATGTCGAAACGACTCGAAACAAATGAATCGGCTACTGGAAATAGACCCAAAAATTCCCTAAAATCAATACCTAAACATACATGAACCTTAGAAGCACTAGGAAGCAAGATTGAGCAAGAAAATAAGCTAAAAAACCAAAAACTAATAGCGTTAACCGGTTAACCAAATGGTTAACCCGTTAACGGACCCCAGACAACACTAAATTTGGCCAAAAACGCATGCGTTAACCGGCTAACCAAACCGTTAACCGGTTAACACTGAACAGAAAGTGAAAAATGCTTTTGAAATAAGTGATTTTGGACACAATATTCCTTCTAAACAACCCTAACCCCCACCTTATCATGCTAACACGAATTTATACTCAATTAGGGCTTATTAACATATGTTAGAACCTATAACAAGCTACAACCTAACTTCTAATCCATTAAAATCCACATATCACAAGCAAAACGTAACGAAAACATAACCAACCACAAGTAATATGAAAAGCACTTAAAGAATGCCGAAATGGCGAGATGAAGAGAATAACTTAAAGCTAGCATGGTTTTAGATTACCAACCTACAAAGCGGAGAAGTGCTTCGGTAAATGTTGCAAGAATCGGAGCTTGATCGAAGAGAAAACCAAGAAAACCGCGAATCCGCAAAATAAATGCGTTCTTGATGCTTGAGCCTTCTTGCACTTCCGATAAGTCGAAACCTTCACAAATATCAGTAGCTTCTTCTTCTACAATCCATAATTCAATGGAGGTTGGAGGCAAAGCTTTAAGATCTTCAAGTTTCAATGTGAAACTTGAAGAGCTTCTTCAAAAAAAGCTTTGCTGAAAAGGGAAATGGAGGAAAAGTGAGAGAGAAAAAGTGATTCTAGAAATTGTGATAGAGTGAAAAACTTGGGAACCTTTTGCATTAAAGTGATTAATGATTATATAGGGGCTAGGCTTGGATCTAGGTTTGGGAATGGAGTTAGGTTTAGGAATGGAGTTAGGTTTGTAGTTAGTTAGGGTTAGGGTTGGAAAAGGAATATTCCTTGGAATACTCTAGAAGGTGGTAGAAATTGGTAGAAGCATCCAAAGGAAATGGAGTGGAATTGAAGTGGAAAAACAAGAGGTAAAGAATGAAAGGAAATGTGGAAGGAAAGTGGAAAGAAAAGTGGAGGGAAAGGTGAAATTAACCACTTTTCAAATGATTTTTTTTTCTTGATTTTTTATGATTCCTCCATCATTTATTGACCAAATTTGAACCATAGGATCATTGTAACCCTAATTTCATGATTTCAATCTTAAAAGTCAGGAGTCAACCTTTTTTACCTAGCTCGGTTGCCTTTTCCCTGATTCCTCGATTTTCAGTCATCTGGCCAGTTGAACCTCTTCCAAAATGATTTTGTGGACGAAATTTGAACCCTAGGCACTTGACATCATATATAAGACAAAGGAATCCACTTTGAATCAAAACTTCATGGAGAAGCCCAATAGAAATGAAACCCTAATTTGGCCTTTTTCATCAGGAGATATTGCGCTGCTTGCCTTCTCTGATTAAACCAAATCTTTCCATGACTTGTGGCTTCAAATGAGAACTTGTGGGATATTGTGGTCCCTTTGCACAAGGTTGAGAAGCTTTGTTTCCCTTTGATAGCCTTTGTATAGCCTTCAGTTGCTCCAATCATTGATCACATACCTATGCCCCAGCCATGATGAATATGATGCAATGTTGTTGGTTATTTTATGAATTTATATATGCCAAATGCTATGCAAAATGTTGAGGATATGAGAGGGCAAATTTTGAGGTATTACAACAGCAGTCTCAGAAGGAGGAGGATGATACCCAGCAGGAATGAAATCAACCAGCATGCCCCATAGTGTGCTAGAAGGCATGCGATAGCGAGGAGAAATGACAATTTCAGTAGGAATCGATGCAGTGACAATCTCAGAGATGATTGTGCGTTGTATCGGAGAATTAGGAGGAGGGGTGGATGATTCTAAGCAGCCACCAAGCTTTCCATCATGACAGTGATCCTTTCCAAGTTATCCTTCAGAGACGAAACTTCCTCGAGCAGCTCGCGATTCTCCTGTTGTAAGGCTTCCAACATCTTTCTCCGATTAGCTCGAGTATCGACCTTGTGAGTCAGCTTGGCAAGAGAACTGAATGAAGACCAAGAAACAACATAAGACCCATGTACAACTCTCAAGAAGCAAGACCAATGCGAACATGATGCATGGTATGCATATTCAAATGCAAAGATTTCAAAGGACTATAAGATAAATTGTAATATTTATAAACGAAACATTTTTTTTGAATTACTAAAAAAACTCATTCTTATTAAAATCAAAGTGAGGATTACAAGTAAAGTACAAGTCTCAATAACCCTAATACATGAGTGTCGCTCCCCTGAAAAGACACCAGGGTCCCAAGGTGCAGACGTGAACGGTCGGCGAAAGAGAAAATGAATTGAATAGAGTCGCCAGCTAGGCATTTTTATCCCGAAGGGAAGGTAATGCTGCATAAACCTAGAAAGAGATGGATAAGACGGTTGCGAACCAGAGAAACTGAGAAAGGGGGTTGGTTACGACCTGGGAAGGTATTAGCACCCAGATCGTCCATCGTACCCGACGGGATCCACGCTTATAAGATTGTGTTTAAAATGGGTAGGGGTATGTGCTATCTGTGTGCAAAAGCTAAGGAAAGAAGTTACAAGTGTCAGTGCAAAAAGGTGGGAATTGCTCAGGAACTGAGGCGTAGAAAAGAATGCTGAAAGAGGGGGATGACACATAGACTTTTGTTTGATAACTGTTAAGTTATGCCTACGTATCCTCTCGTGCAATGAGGAAGTCAGAACACCGTAGTTCGACTCAAAGAGACTGGTAATAAATTGACTGTGGACTGCTTACTTGTCTATGCTCAAATGTATGACTCGGATGGCTCGAGTGCTAACTGTCTTGCATTAGACGGAAGAAGCGAGTTCTCGTTTGTGAATGAGTGTGATGAGAAAGGAATCTCGGAGGAGACGTTTATTGTTTGTTTTTGTGTTTTCAGTGTTTTATTGTTTTTGGTGTTTTGCATAAGTTAATGAGCTTAAGCCTAAATCAAGGGTTTTCAAACTCATTATATCCTCCCTGATTAGGGATAATGAGCATACTTAAGTGTGAGATAAACATCTCAACTTAATTACCATGATGATGTAGGATTAAGATCATTAACCTACTTGTAATTATTAAGATGCTTTTGTTTTTTTGTTTAGTGTTAAGTAATGAGTTTAATCTCTAATCACAGATTGGTGAACTTATTACACCATCCTAATAGAAGGATGATAGATGAGAACACTTAAGCTGAGGAATATACCTCAACTTAATCCATGGTTAGGGACTAAATTCATTATATAACAAGCCTTTATTAAGTGGATTTTAATTAAGAGGTGAGATTAAGAAGTGGATTTTAAGTTTTTAAGACAACTTGAGGGGGACTTGTCCATTAAACACTAGGGTTAGTCCCTCTTAACTATAAGGAAGAGATATAACCCTAATGTAAGGCCCAAGTTACAAGATAAAGTCTTAGTGATTATTAATGTGTTTTGATTAAGAGGTGTAAACAAATTAAAGGTTTAACACTAAGGATTAAAGTTATATACTCCATCCTAAGATAAGGATGCAAACATAACCCTAATTCCAAAGTCATAAAACTTTAAGAGTTTAGTCTCTGATTATTGAGATGAGGAGGGAGACTCAAGGAGACTCAAAGGAAAAAGACTAGGGGGGACTATACACAACCGTAAAAGTTATCATGCTTGGACATCCTATGGTTTGCGAGGCTTAAGAGAAAGGATCTTCAAGAAGGCCACCAATGGAAGAAGCAGATGAAGAAGAAAGAAGAACAAGCTACTTACTTCCTGAAGAAGATAAGTAACTTGAAAGAAAGAAAGTGGGAAGGAGGGAGCATAAGTGAAGCAAGTTCACTTAAAAGACAAGTAAATATGCATATGAATGATGGGAAGAGATGGGAAGTGAAGGCAAATCCACCTCCCAAATAAGTTACCAAAAGTTCCTGAAAATGTTAGTATGAATGCATAAGACATAAAGCAAAAGGAAATGAGATGAAATGAGATGTAAAGACCAAAGTCAGAAGTGATTATGAAATGCAAATGGCATATGAGATGATGCAAAGTCAAACAAAATGCATATGAATGATCATACAAAGATGAGATGCAAAGGAAGCATGTTTAGAAGCATGAAAACACATGGATGTTCATGAAATATAATGGATGCAAGGCATAACAAATGAATGAAGAAATGATCAAGCAATGTTTAATCATGTCTTAAGATGTCTAAGATGTCATACAAAGGCTTGAAATGTCATGGCAAGTTCATATGATGATGATATGCAAAGGAGAATGCAAATGAAGATGCAAAATTAGGGTTTTAAGGCAACATGAGATGCATATGACCAAAACAGAAGCAATCAACATGATAAAAAATTGAAATCAAGCTCAAACAAACCCTAATCCCATATAAGATCACAACCCAAAGGAGAAAGTCAGAAGCTTAACCTAATGAAAGTTATGACATTCCTAAGTTTGCAAGGGTTTTTGGGTGCTTCTAAAGGGAAAATGCAAATCAAATTGAAAATGCAAGATAAAATCATGAGATAAATAAACTAGAAACTATATGCAATTTATGAAACAATTCAAAAAGAACCAAGTTCAAACTCATCGTGGTTAGGCAGAAATGAATTATTCAATTTAGTGTTAAAAAATGTGATTTTTAAGAACCCTAATTCAAAGAAAATTGTGAAATTATGATCAAACCTAAAAAGAAATTTGTATGATGAGTTTGAAAATGTTTCTAAATGTATTGGAATGGTTCATGAATTTTTTGGTGATATTTAGAAACCTAAATGCATTTTTAATTAATTAAAATCCATTAATCAATTAAAAATAACATTTAAATATTTTAAAAAAACTTTTTTAATGCCAAAAATTAAAAATAAAAATATTTTCAGGTTAAGAAAATTTTTTGAAACAAAAATGCAAATTTTGAGAATTTTTTGATGGTTTTTACTATTTTTAATAAAATGAACAAAATAAATTAAAAGAAAATGAATTAAAAATGGATTAAATGGAAAGTCAGAGGATCCAAGGGCTCAGATTTGAACTGGAGGGGGGTGGGTTGACTGCGCGCGTGAATGAATGGTCAGGATGCAATCTGGCATTTTAATTATGGTTTATTTAATTAAACAGAAATTAGTATTAATGAGCTAATCTGGGTCGTTCCTTCGCTAAGCTAATTACGCATCCAAGGGTCCTCAATCAATCTGGGCACTAAACCCTAACTAGGGCTAATTACTTTTAGGAGACCGGAGATAAGCTCCGGTCATCTTCTCCGGTGAACCAAAAACCCTAAATCCTTCTACAGGCTACCCCACCCCAAATTAACTGCCCATATGGCAGAAATGATTAGAAAGGGGCTATTTTGAGTGGCTCGATTCTGATATGGCAGAAATGGAAGCTTTGGTTTATGAGATTCCAGGCCATGGTAATGGTTGCTTTGTGTTCTATGGATGATTTCTGAATGAATGGTGAAGGAATTTTTGAGGTTTGATGGATTGTTTGAGAGAATCAAAGAAGAGAAGTTTTTGTCAAATTTTGTGAAATCTGATGTTGTGTATGTTCTGAGCTCATGGCATGCCTGGTTTATGATCTTGATGCAATCCCTAAACTATTGGAATGAGTCAGAAGATTAGATATGCACTGTGGGAATGGTATGGCTCCATTGGCCAAAAAGTCAAGATTGGTGTACTTAAGGTATGGGCCATGGAATAGCTGGTTTATGTGCTTGAATTGCTTCAGCTAGCTTCAAGGAGAGTCATAGGATCATTGTTATGCAGCTGGATGGCTTGGATCAAGAGTTTACAAGGTTTATGCATTTTGGCCATTTTGAGATTTCTTGTGAATCAAGCCATCAAAACCCTAGGTTCAAAGGCCAATTCTGATCTTTTGAAGTTACTTTGACATGTTATGATGCATAGAAGTTGATTAGAGGTCATGAAATGGCTTGGCAAGTGAAATTGCAAAATTCCCTCTTTGGCATGAACTTGAAAATTATAGGATTTTTGCCAACTTTGAAAGGCCATATCTTGAGTTCTAGGATGAATCAAGACATGTTCTTGTACTTTTTGAAAATGGGAGGATATAATCTACAACTTTCATGCCCAAGAATTTTTCATTTGAAGCATTTTTGGTCATGAAAGAATAGGTTGAATATCTTTCCCAAAATGGAAAGTTTCCATTACAAGTCATTTCCAAAAATAGCAAGTTTGCATTTGGCTCAAAATTCTTCAACTTTGTGAACTTCCAATCACTTATAAGATCAATTAAAGATCATAAAGACTCAAAATGATGATAATGACCCTTTGGAGCCCTTGAGGGAGGCCTCAGATGCCCTGATTTTGACTTTACTTGCTCAAGAAGTTACCCAATGATCAGATGACTTCCACAGTGAATTTCTTCATCAAACTTGGCACACATGATCCTTATAACATATTAAGACCATTAGAAACAAGAATGACCAAAAAAATTGGGATTAAGGCCTCTGATACCAAAACCCTAATTTTAGGTCATCTGTGTAGGAAATCTTCAGTCTGCCTCTATGCCTTTGCCATGCTTTGTGATCCCTTGACTTTCATGAACTTTGGGGAGCATATTATGATCATGGAACACACATGGACCCTCTTGGCATGCTTCAAGCCCTTTGGGATGGCTCAGATCACTTCTTGGATTGCTCATATCACAAACCCTAGATGCAGATGAAATGAGCTATGCAGTGAAACAAATATGCAATATGAGATGGTATGCCTATGCTTATGAAAGATCACAAGCCATGGTGTGAGAAAAAGTGAGGGCAAATTTGGGGTGTTTACAATGAGAGAAAAGTAAACTAGGCATATGGAATCATATCTAAAGAAGATCCAAATCCCGGCTGGTACTTCGTGCGAATCCTCTTGATCTCTTTCTTGTACCGATTCTCCATGTCTTCCTTATCCTTCACCAACTGGTCAATAATGGCCTTCTAAGCACCAGAAGTAGGAGGAATGGTAGATGGATTACTAGAGGAAAATAAATCCTCTCTTGGCCCTTTCAGAACACGCCATTCAAGTAACTCAATGAGATCATCCTTCTCCTTTAGTTGCTCTTGCATCATCGTCTTCTAAAGTAGCCACGATTCCTTCTATTTCTTCATCTTGTCCAACTCTTCTTGAAGAGGTACGTTAGGAAACTCTCCACAATCGTCAATAAGCATGCCAATATCATAATATGAACAATACCAAGTCATATCCTTATAAGTAAGAGACATAATCCTTTGAGACCACCTTCACTTCTCTCTATTATCCTTGAAGACATTGGACTTTGGTAGATGAGAAATAAACCACCTATAGAGAAGAGGCACACAACACACAATATCTCCATCACCTTTGTAGGTCCTATGATGAATAGAGTGATACATATCTCCAAGCAAAGTAGGTATCGAATTTCTCTTCAAGAAGATTTGAATAGCACTCTCGTCAACAATACCATCTAAGTTGGGAAACAAGACAATCCTATTGATGAGCAAAGCAAGAATAGCCTTAAATGCATCTTTATGACCCAAAGTAAGAGAAATAAAAGCTTTCCCCATTAAAAACTTGGCATTAATACCACAAACATTCCCTTTTGGAAGAAACTTCCCACTGAGATCGAACTCCTTAAGAAAAAGGGCTTTGGAGATGACTTTGGTCGTAAGCTCCTTTTCTAAACCACTGAAAAGATACTCCTTGTCCAAAATAGGAAAACCCGACTGTCGCTCCCCGGACTTTCGTCCCGGTGAAGACGCAAATTGTCGGCGATGTTGGAGGTTGAGGTTGAATAGAGTCGCCAGCTAGGCATTTTTATCCCGAAGGAAAGGTAATGCTGCATAAACCTGGAAGGGTATGGATAATACGGTTGCGAACTAGAGAAACTGAGAAAGGGGGTTGGTTACGACCTGGGAAGGTATTAGCACCCAGATCGTCTGTCGTACTCGACGGGATCCACGCTTACAAGATTGTGTTTAAAGGGGTAGGTGTATGTGTTATCTGTGTGCAAGTGCTAGGGAAAGAAAGTACATGTGTCACTGCAAAAGGTGTGAATTTCTCAGGACTGGGCTTAGAAAGAAAGCTGGAGGGAGAGGGGAGACAATGAGACTTTTGTTCGACAACTGTTAAGTTATGCCTACGTATCCTCTCGTGCAATGAGGAAGTCAGAACACCGTAGTTCGACTCAAAGAGACTGGAAATAAATTGAATGTGAACGACTTGCTTGTCTATGCTCAAGTGTATGACTCGTCTGGCTCGAGTGCTATCTGTCTTGCATTAGACGGAAGAAGCAAGTTCTCGTTTGTGAATGAGTGTGATGAGAAAAGAATCCCGGAGGAGACAATTATTGTTTGTTTTTGTGTTTTTAGTTTTATATTGTTTTTGGTGTTTTGCATAAGTTAATGAGCTTAAGCCTAAATCAAGGGTTTGTAAACTCATTATATCCTCCCTGATTAGGGATAATGATCCTACTTAAGTATGAGATAAACATTTCAACGTAATTACCTTAATGATGACGGATTAAGATCATTAACCTACTTGTGATTATTAAGATGTTTTTGGGTTTTTGTTTAGTATTAAGTAATGAGTTTAATCTCTAATCTGGGATTAGTGAACTCATTACACCATCCTAAGAGAAGGATGATAGATGAGAAAACTTAAGCTGAGGAAGACTCCTCAACTTAATCCATGGTTAGGGATTAAATTCATTATATAACAAGATCAACGATGGGGACGGCCATCAGATAAATGATGAGGGACGGTCATCAAAAGGTGAAGGACGATCACCTAGCAGGGGACGTCTGCTCTTTACCACGACATAGGACGAATTTCGGATAGAAGGTTCCAACAATGGGGGATTCCACTAGGGAAAGGATGAGGGACGGTCATCCAAAGGTGAAGGACGATCATCTGGCAGAGGACGGATGCCGAAAGTATCACAACATAGGACGAATGCCGGGTAGAGAAAGTTGTTTTGTTGGCTACTTACTGGGGAAAGATGAACACGAACGAGTGCTTACGTCTTGAAATAAACTGTATAAATGTTTGACAATATGTATAGATCAAAGATGCGGACGAGCATCCTTAGGACCATGATACGGACAAGTATCGGTAGAAACAAATGCTGACACGTGTTTAAAAGTGATGACACTGACAAGTATCAATCGGTTGAGCAAAGAACAAGGATGAGTGTTGAATCTGCTGAGAGGTAATATATACAAGATACAGACGAGTATTGAAGACTTCTGTATAAGTATGTACAAGTATGATCTACAGGTGAAGTATGTGCATGACATAGATGAGTGTCGAAAGATTGGGCAAGGGACACAGACGAGTGCTTGACTTGCTGGGGAAGTATGACACGGACGAGTACCGAAACGAAATTGTATAAATACGAACAAGCCTTTGTGTTTTGAGAGTGCAAAGGGGATGTTTTCTCTTTTATTTACAGGGGTTATGAGTTTTGTATATTGCTGATGAGGTGAATATGGTATTTGCAGGTGACTGGCTCGAACCTGGCTCATTATCATGCAAATGTTTGATTTTTGTTGTAATGCTCCATATTAGACGGAATGCTATGCTTATTTGGGTGAATAATGATGCGAATGCTATGATTATGCAAATGAGAAACCCGATCCAAAATCCAGATCCTGCAGGGAGAAAGATCTCTTGGGCGATCTGTCTGGAGGGAGAACTCAGCTGGGGGAAGAGATCATTGGCTAATCTGTCCGGAGGGATAACTCTGTTGGGGATGAGGAAGTTTCAGCAACTTCGCTGGGGAAGTATTTCAAGCACTGCTCTATTGGGGAGAGAATGGAAACTCTATGGGGAAGCAATTACACCGACTCTGCTGAGGATGAGCAAATTCTGGCAACTCTGATGGGAAATAGAAAGTTCCTAACCGCTTTGCTGGGGAAAAGCCGTCAGGTAATGCTCGGGAGATCCCTGCTTGGGGAAGAGATAACTTCTGGGAAGTAATATGATGGGGATTGATGACTTCCTCAAGGGATCCCTTGGGAGGATGAAACTCTGCAAGGAGATTCTTTTTGTTAAAGAGTTCTGCTGATGATGTGATTGCTGACTTGGATGGGGATACTATGCTTGATATGCCTCATGCTGTGAAAGATTGCCTGCCTTGAGTACCTGCAACCTGTTAAGACAAAGGAAAACGCACAAGTGTCCCAAGGTACCCTTAACCGGATTTCGTCATAGGAATTAGATGTGTTCGAAAGAACAATATTTCCTGCAAGCATTTAAAAATGGCTCATATGTTTTTTTATTCAAGTATTGTATCATGAACTTTGGACGTTTTGCAAACGAAACAAAAATGTACAAAAACAAAGTGTGACTGAAAATTCTTGATTTTATTGATGTGTGTTCCCTGAATAGGAAAGTACAGTCAAAGAAGCGAATCCCCTGAAAGGAGGAGATTGCTGTAAATTGAGAAAATAAAAAGTGTTGGCAATGTTGAAGATGACTCTCCAGTGAGCTTCCTTTGCTATGACCCGTATGACCTTGACGTTCTTCTTATCTTGCTTTCTGAAGAAGTTTGACTCTGACCGATGCTTTATCCTTTCGAAGCTTTCCATGTTGTGATAGATACTGACGAATTCAGAATGCAGTTGTTCGCTTATTCCCTGATTTTGCGTGGATCGCCCTTTCGGGTTTTCAATCCACCAGGATACCCATTTTTGCCTGAGCTGTCCGATATGGCTTTTCAACTCAGCGGGTGTACATTTTTTCAATTTTTCCTTATTTTTGCTCGAGTCTTTTATTCTGTTTTTGACTAGCCGGGATGCCCTATTTTTGCCTGGACTTACATTCTATTTTTGTGTCCAACGGGTCTTTTTATGCGGAGTATTTTTTTAACTGCATCTGAATTCACAGGGCACGGGAAATCTTCACCATCCATGGTTGCGAGCATCAGTGCTCCACTCGAGAAGACTTTAGTTATCACATAAGGACCTTCATAGTTTGGTGTCCACTTGCCCCTGTGGTCTGTATGAGGAGGAAGAATTCTTTTCAGAACAAGCTCTCCCACTTGGTATTCCCGAGGTCTGACTTTCTGATCGAACGCTTTCTTCATTCGCTTCTGATATAGCTTCCCATGGCAGATGGCTGCTAATCTTTTCTCTTCAATCAGATTCAGTTGGTTGTATCGAGACCGGACCCATTCTGCTTCATCTAGTTTCACATCCATCAATACCCGCAAGGAGGGTAGCTCAACTTCAACAGGCAAGACAGCTTCCATACCATACACAAGCTGATAAGGTGTTACCCCAGTAGATGTTCTGATAGAGGTTCGGTACCCATGCAAGGAAAATGGTAGCATTTCGTGTCAGTCTTTGTAGGTGACTACCATCTTCTGCACAATCTTCTTGATATTCTTGTTAGCAGCCTCAACATCGCCATTCATCTTTGGCCTGTAAGGAGAAGAGTTGTGATGTTGAATTTTGAAGTCCCGACAAAGTTCTGCCATCATCTTGTTATTTAAATTGGAACCATTGTCAGTAATGATTCACTCGGGAACTCCATATCGACAGATGATATCCCTTTTCAGAAATCGAGCTACCACTTGCCCAGTGACATTTGCATACGAAGATGCTTCAACCCATTTGGTGAAGTAATTAATGACTACCAGGATGAATCTGTGACCATTTGAAGAAGGTTGTTCAATGTTTCCAATCATATCGATGCCCCACATGACGAAGGGCCAAGGTGAAGACATTACATTCAAAGGATTCAGAGGCACATGCACTTTATCTGTGTAGATCTGGCATTTGTGGCATTTTCTGGCATAGGCACAACAGTCTGCATCCATTGTGATCCAGTAGTAACCCGATCTTAATAATTTCTTTGCCATTGCATGTCCTCCGGCATGGGTACCGAAAGAGCCCTCATGTACTTCGTGCATCAGTAGGTCTGCTTCCTTCTTGTCAACACATCTGAGTAAGACCATGTCGAAGTTTCTTTTGTACAAAGAACCATCAGTATTGAGGAAGAAACTGCCGGCTAGCCTTCTTAATGTCTTCTTATCATTCGACGATGCCCCAGGTGGGTATGTCTGAGTTTCCAAGAAGCATTTGATGTCGTGGAACCAAGGCTTGTTTCCAGTGATAGTGTCCACAAAGAATACATATGCCGGTCTGTCTAGTCTGGATACCAAAATCCGAGGTACATAATTGGCAGCTTGTACTTTGATCATGGATGAAATGGTAGCCAAAGAGTCTGCAAACTGATTCACATCTCGAGGGATGTATTCAAGCTTAACTGTTGTGAAGAAAGTTAACAATCTCCTCGTATAATCACGGTAGGGAATCATATACTCTTGATGAGTGTACCACTTGGCGTTGGTCTGGTTGACTACCAAAGTTGAATCTCCGAATACATTCAAGGTTTTGATCCTGAGGTCAATGGCTTCCTCAAGCCCCATGATACAAGCTTTGTATTCTGCTTCATTGTTAGTGCAGGCAAAGGTGAGCCTTGCTGAGAAAGGCATATGAACCCCTTTGGGTGTAATGAGCACTACACCAACTCCACGACCGTTGCAATTAATTGCCCCGTCAAACATCATAGTCCATGTTTCTTCTGGATCAGGCCCTTCAGTGTGAATAGGCTCTTCACAATCTTTTGCTTTTAAGAACATGATGTCTTCATCAGGGAAATCAAATCTCATAGGCTGGTAATCATCAATGGGGTGCTCAGCCAGATAGACAGACAATACACTGCCCTTGATGGCTTTCTGAGAGGTGTATTGAATGTCATATTTTGTTAGAATCATTTTCCATCTTGCAACCCTTCCGGTAAGTGTTGGCTTCTCAAATATGTACTTGACTGGATCCATCTTTGAGATCAACAAGGTAGTATGAGTCAACATATATTGTCTTAGTCGGAGAGCAGCCCACGCTAAAGCACAACAAGTTTTCTCGAGCAGTGAATAACGTTGTTCACAGTCGGTAAACTTTTTGCTTAGGTAGTATACTGCATACTCTTTTTGACCAAACTCGTCATGCTGGCCCAACACACACCCTATTAACTCTTCTAATACTGTCAGGTACATGATTAGAGGTCTTCCTTTGACTGGAGGCATGAGAATTCGAGGTTCTTGCAGATATTCTTTGATCTTGTTAAAAGCTCTCTGACAGTCATCGTTCCACTTGACTGTTTGCTCTTTTCTTAACAGCTTGAACAAGGGTTCGCAGGTTGCAGTGAGATGAGATATGAACCTTGAGATGTAGTTTAATCTACCTAAGAACCCTCGAACTTCTTTCTCAGTCTTAGGTGCAGGCATTTCCTGAATAGCTTTGACTTTATCAGGATCAACCTCAATTCCTTTTTCACTTACAATAAAACCCAGCAGCTTACCAGAACGTACCCCGAATGTGCATTTGTTGGGGTTCAACTTCAACTGATACTTTCTCAGACGCTTGAACAGCTTTAGCAGATTCACCAAATGATCTTCCTCTGTAAGGGACTTGGCAATCATATCATCCACATATCACTCGATTTCTTTATGAATCATATCGTGGAATAATGTTATCATAGCCTGTTGATACGTTGCACCGGCGTTCTTCAAACCAAATGACATTACCTTGTAGGAGAACGTTCCCCAAGGTGTGATGAAGGTTGTCTTCTCCATGTCTTCAGGTGACATCTTAATCTGATTGTATCCAGAAAAACCATCCATAAAGGAAAATACTGCAGTGCAAAAAATGAAAATAAAAATATTTTTGTGTTTTAAAAATTAATGAAAACTTTGACAAAAATTTTCATAATTTTTAAATGATTTTAACTATTTTAAATAAAATGTCCAAAATAAATCAAATTAATGAAATAAAAATAAAAGAAATGAAAGTATGCAAAGGGAAGGGCCAGGATTTGATCTGGGTTTGGACTGGTTGACTGCGCGCCAGATCCAAAGGCCCAGATTCAAATCTGGCTAATTCTGTTTTATGATTTAATTAAACTGATTTTAATTAATTAATCAAGGATTAGGGTTTTAATGACAAATCCTGGCCACACACATGCGCGGGAGTCAACTCCAGTCAAACACATCTACGGTCCACATTCAAACTCCCATTAATGACACAATTAGGGCTAAACAAATTCAGGCGACCGGAACAGTGTTCCGGTCGTCTTCTCCGGCGAAACCAAAAACCTAGCTTCCACTACAGGCCACCCCAACCCAAATTAATTGCCCAGAAACATTCTCCTATCAAAACTAAACTCAAATCCATCATCAAACATCATTTATCAAGCATGAGCAAGGGGAATCGAAGCAAAACATTTTCACGGGCAAAGTTTCAGAACATCACAACATGCTTGTTTCTGGCTCATTTTCAAAAATAAATAGATCCCCATGATCAGGGCAACATATAGAACAACATTCTAACAAGAAAACAAGGTTCTGGAAAATTTGTTCATCATGTTACCTGAGGTTGAGCTTTCAATCCAGGAGCTTTCTACTTGCCTCTTTCCTTCAAAATGGCCCCAATGATCCTCTTGATGAAGCTTTGAAGCTTGGTTGGTGTTTAGAGTGTCTGGTTTGTGAGTTTGAAGAGGTTCTGTTCAGTGGGGAGTGAGAATCGTGTTTTGATTTCAGGGGGTTTCAGGGCAAGGTGAAGGGTCAGGGATGATCAGTGGAACATGCTGAGAGATTCTATGAAGTTTGTTTTGGTGTTTGTGTCTTGTGTAATGAGTTTCGAATGAAAATGCATAAGGGGTGAAAACTTGGAGCTATGGCTTGGAGAATGTTTCAGGCTTGTGTGTCTGTTGTGTTGAGTCCCTTTTGGTCCACTTATCACATTTGGATGGGTCAGAGAAGTTGGTGTGGCACTGTGGGATTGGTATGGGTGTTTTTGCATAAAGTCCAAGTTAGGTGTACTTGAGGTATGGGCAAGTGTGAGGCTGTGATAGGGGCATGGTTTGGCTCAGCTGAGATTAGGGAGAGCTATGGAAATGGATTTTGTGAGCTGTAACAAGTAGAGGCATGGCTTCATGAGTTTTTGCAAGTTGGTACATCTTTGGCCCCTTTGGAAATTCATGAAGTTCAAGGCACCAAAATGCATAATTCTTGGGCCAATTCTGAGTTTTAGAAGTCACATGAGCATGTTGTGAAGAGTTTGTGCACATTTGAAGTCTTTAGAATGCTTGATCATACCATTTTGCAAAATGCCTCTTTGGTACAAAATTTGAAATTATGTGATTTTCCCAACTTTGACAAGCCATAACTTTTGATCCAAAATGAATTAGGACAAGTTCTTGTACTTTTTGAAAAGGGAATGATCCATTCTACAACTTTCATGACCAAAGTTTTCTCATTTGAAGCATTTTTTAATCAAAAAGAAAGGGTTGAAAAACTTTCCCAAAATGGAAAGTTTCCATTACAAGTCACTTCCCCAAAAGGGCAATTTTGCAAATGGCTTGAAATTCTTGGATTTTGTGAACTTCTAACATCTTCTATGATCAAATAAAGATCATACACTTTCAAAATGATGAAGAACACCCTTTGGTTGGGTCATTGGGGGCCTCAGATGCCCTGATTTTGCACTGACTTGCTCAAGAAGTCAACTCTTGATTAGATGCCTTCCCCATGGAGTTTCTTCATGGAAATTGATATGCATGATCCTCATACCATATAGAGACCAATAGAAACAAGAATGACCAAAAAAATTGGATTTATGGCCTCTGAAACCAAAACCCTAATTCTAGGTCATCTGTGCAGTTAAACCTGGCTCTGCTTCCATGCCATCCTCAATTCTTGTGATTCTTTGACTTCCTTGACTTTGAGAGGATATAATATGATGCTTGAACATACATGGATCCCTTTGAAGTGATTGAAGACCTTTGAAGTGGCTCTAATGGCTCAGGGATAGCTCAGATCACAAACCCTAGATGCAGATGACTTAGAAACAATGCAGTGCATCCAAAATGTGGTATGAGATGCTATGATTGAATTTATGCATATGAAAAGATCACAAGCCATGGTGTGAATGGGTGAGGGAAAATTTGGGGTGTTTACAAGAGGCAGCTAACAAGAATATCAAGAAGATTGTATAGAAGATGGTGGTCACCTACAGAGACTGGCATGAAATGCTACCTTTTGCCTTGCATGGATACCGAACGTCAATCAGAACATCCACTGGGGCAACACCGTATCAGCTTGTGTATGGTATGGAGGCAGTCCTACCTGTTGAAGTTGAATTACAATCTTTAAGGGTATTGATGGATGTTAAATTGAACGAAGCAGAATGGGTCTGATCCCGGTACGAACAACTGAATCTGATTGAAGAGAAGAGGTTAGCTGCAATCTGTCATGGGCAGCTGTATCAGAAGAGAATGAAGAAAGCCTTCGATCAGAAAGTCAGGCTTCAAGAATACCAAGTAGGAGAACTTGTGCTGAAAAGACTCCTCCCTCCTCATACAGACCACAGGGGCAAGTGGACTCCGAATTATGATGGTCCATTCATAGTAAAGAAAGCTTTCTCTGGTGGAGCACTGATGCTCAGTACTATGGATGGTGAAGATTTCCTGTCCCCTGTGAATTCAGACGCAGTTAAAAAATACTTCGCATAAAAATGACCCGCTGGACATAAAAACAGAATGTAAGTCCAGGCAAAAATAGGGGATCCCGGCGAGTCAAAAAATAGAATAAAAGACTCGGGCAAAAATAAGGGAAAATAAATAAAAAATGTACACCCGCTGAGTTGAAAAGCCACATTGGACAGCTCGGGCAAAAATGGGTATCCCGGTGGATTGAAAACCCGAAAGGGCGATCCACACAAAATAAGGGAATAAGCGAACAACTGCACTCTGAATTCGTCTGTATCACTTACAACATGGCAAGATTCAAAGGGTTCAAGCATCGGTCAGAATCAGCCTTCTTCAGAAAGCAAGATGAGAAGAACATCAATGTCGTACGAGTCATAGCAAAAGGGAAGCTCCTCGAAGCGTCATCAACATTGCCAGTATCTTGTTGTTTCTCAATTTGTAACAATCTCCTCATTTCAGGGGATCCGTTTCTTTGACAGTATCTTGCCAATTCAGGGCACACAAATTAATAAAATCAGATTATCAGTCATATTTCGTCTCGTACATTTTATTTTCATTTGCAAAATGTCCGATGTCCTTAAGATGATGGTTGCATAAATATAGATGCGTCTTTGCTAATTTTTTTTACATATTTACAGGAAATATATTTGCTCCCAAAAGGGCAATTTTGCAAATGGCTTGAAATTCTTGGATTTTGTGAACTTCTAACATATTCTATGATCAAATAAAGATCATACACTTTCAAAATGATGAAGAACACCCTTTGGTTGGGTCATTGGGGGCCTCAGATGCCCTGATTTTGCACTGACTTGCTCAAGAAGCCAACTCTTGATTAGATGCCTTCCCCATGGAGTTTCTTCATGGAAATTGATATGCATGATCCTCATACCATATAGAGACCAATAGAAACAAGAATGACCAAAAAAATTGGAGTTATGGCCTCTGAAACCAAAACCCTAATTCTAGGTCATCTGTGCAGTTAAACCTGGCTCTTGCTTCCATGCCATCCTCAGTTCTTGTGATTCTTTGACTTCCTTGACTTTGAGAGGATATAATATGATGCTTGAACATACATGGATCCATTTGAAGTGATTGAAGACCTTTGAAGTGGCTCTAATGGCTCATGGATAGCTCAGATCACAAACCCTAGATGCAGATGACTTAGAAACAATGCAGTGCATCAAAAATGTGGTATGAGATGCTATGATTGAATTTATGCATATGAAAAGATCACAAGCCATGGTGTGAATGGGTGAGGGCAAATTTGGGGTGTTTACAGCTGCCCCTATTCAAGCATGAGTTAGCTATGCAGGATGTAAGCAACAACGCAACAGTCGAACAAGATAACTTGTGGTTGAATACCAAAGACAGTCCAAAATTTGCACTCACAGAATGAAGAAGAAAAGGGATATAGATTGTAAAGGAAAATGAAGTAATTACAGAGTGCGAGCGACGGAGGACGACCGTCGAGCAGAGGACGACTGCTGGGGAAAGAGCAATGACGGGGACGACCGACATGCTGGGGATATAAGAGATTATGATGGGGACGACCATCAAGTAAAGCTATAAGACTCTCTGGGGATTATAGGTAAATAAAATAAATGATGAGGTACGGTCATCAAAGGTGAAGGGCGATCACCTAGCAGGGTACGGCTGCTTCGTTGGGGATAAAATGAGGGACGGTCATCTAAGGTGAAGGACGATCACCTGGCAAGGTACGGTTGCCTAAAGTATCACGACATAGGACGAATGTCGGGTGAAAAGGTCGACGATGGGGGACGGCCATCGGACATGCATGATGAAGGACGATCTTCAGGAGGTGAAGGACGATCACCTAGCAGGGTACGGCTGCTCTTAGGTTTATCATGACATAGGACGAATGCCAGATAACAAGATCAACGATGGGGACGGCCATCGGATGAAAATGATGAAGGACGATCATCAAAAAGGTGAAGGAAGATCACCTAGCAGGGTACGGCTGCCGCAAAGGTATCATGACATAGGACGAATGTCAGATAGAAAGGAAATAGTTTAACAAGTTTTGTTGGGGGCTTCGCTGGGGAAGAGTAAACACGGACGAGTGTCTACTTTCAAAAGATAAGAGGTATAAGTGTTTGACATGGTGTACAGATTAAAGATGCGGACGAGCATCCCTAAGACCTATGATACAGACGAGTATCAGGTAGAAACAAACGCTGACACGTGTTTAGAGATGATGATACGGACGAGTACCAACTGGTTAACAAAGAACACGGACGAGTGTTGATTCTGAAGGGACTCTTCTGGGGAATAATAGACACAGACGAATGTCTAAATTCTAGAAATAGGTAAAAGTATCTGACATTGTGTATGGATTAAAGATGTGGACGAGCATCCTTAAGACTATGATACGGACGAGTATCGGTAGAAACAAACGCTGACGCGTGTTCAGAGATGATGATACGGACGAGTAGCAACTGGTTAACAAAGAACACGGACGAGTGTCGAATCTGAGGGGACTTAAGTGGTATATACAAGATACGGACGAGTATCTGTATGAGTAAAAAGTGATGAGCGAGATATAGACGAGTGTCCAATCTGCTGGGGAGGATGACACGGACGGGTGTCAGGGAGAGAAAGTGTATAAATTATAAACTGGAGTGTAATCTGTAGGGATAGGATGACACATACGGGCGTCAGGGAGAGTGTATTATAAACAAGTATATGGTTTACAAAATGTTAGGCGACTATGCTGGGGAAGGCGATACGGACGGGTGTCAAGGAATTGTATACATGCGTATCTGTGAGTGCAAAGGGGACACTTTGGCTTTCTACTGGGGATATGACACGGACGAGTGCCGAAGGGAGTGTATCTGTATTTGTGGGTGTGTAAAGGAAATGCTTTGGCTCTCTGCCGGGGATTTTGGGGAGTATTCTGTATATTGTTGATAAATGGTGCTATTTGCAAGCGTTTGATTCAGAACATGGCTTATGATTATGCAATATGTTTGATTTTTGCCGTAATGCTCCGTATTAGACGGAATGCTACGCTTTGTGGTGAAGATATGATGCGAATGCTATGATTATGCTAAGATACTGATCCGGGATTCGGATCCCGCTGCCGTGAAGATCTCCGGCTGATCTGCTTAAAGTGGATATCCCAGCCGGGGATGAGATCATTGGTAGATCTGATAAGATGTATGAATCTGCTTGGGGAAATAGGTCACTGATAGGCCCATCTCGGTAATGAGGGACCCAGCTGGGGTTTGTAGAAGCTTTCTTCCCTCTGTTGTGAGATCCTCAGGCGTTGCTCTTCTGGATAGAGGCCGAAACTTTGTGAGGAGGTAGTTCCCTGGTTGGTACTCGGCTGGGGAAGAGGAAAAGATCACTGAAAGATCTTCCTAGAGATTTCTGTGGGAATCCTGCTGAGGATGATGCTATCTGACAACTTAGCTGGGGAAGTGGACACCTTCTGGTGCTGCTCTGAAGGAAAAGCTGGAGAAGTGATGCCTGAAAGCTCTGGTGGGAAGAAAGCAACCCCGGCTTTGCACTTGTCTGAGGAGGAATGATGGTTGGCAACTCAGCTGGGGATATGAACACCTTCAGGAGCTACCCTTTGAAGGAAATGTCGGAGAAGAGATATCTGGCAACTCCGCTGGGGAAATGGATACCTTCTGGTGCTGCTCTGACAGATGTGCTAGAGAAATGGTGCCTGGCAACTCTGGTGGGGAGAAAACAGTCATGGCTTTGCACTTGTCTGAGGAGGAATGACGGCTGGTAACTCAGCTGGGGATGAAGCAACTCTAGTGCTGTTTAGAAGGTATGCTGAGGATAATACTGATTCGGCAGCCTGCTGGGGTGAAGCTTTCATGCCCCATGTTGTGCTTTGGATACCTGTAATCCTGTAAAGACAAAGAAACGCACAAGTTCCCCGAGGTATCCCTTACTGGATTCCATCATAGGAGTTTAGACACTCCCGGGAGTAAGTATATTTCCTGTAAGCATGCAGTTTCAGAAAGACGCATCTGTACTTATGCGATCAGTAAATTAATGATATTGGACATTTTGCAAATAAAAGAGTACGAGACAGTGTGTGACTGAAAATCTGATTTATTAATTTATGTGCCCTGAATTGGCAAGATACAATCAAAGAAACAGATCCCCTGAAACGAGGGAATCGTTACAAATTGAAAAACAAAAAGGATGCTGGCAATGTTGATGACGCTTCAAAGAGATTCTCTTTTGCTATGACTCGTATGACATTTAACGTTCTTCTCGTCTTGCTTTCTGAAGAAGGCTAATTCTGACCGACGCTCGAACCTTTCAAAGCTTACCCAGTTGTAAGTGATACAGACGAATTCAGAATGCAGTTGTTCGCTTATTCCCTTATTTTGCATGGATCGCCCTTTCGGGTTTTCAATCCATCGGGATACCCTTTTTTGCCTGAGTTGTCCAATGCGGCTTTTCAACTCAGCGGGTGTACATTTTTTATTTATTTCCCTTATTTTTGCCCGAGTCTTTTATTCTGTTTTTGACTCGCCGGGATGCCCTATTTTTTCCTGGACTTACATTCTGTTTTTATGTCCAGCGGGTCATTTTCATGCGAAGTATTTTTTAACTGCATCTGAATTCACAGGGGACAGGAAGTCTTCACCATCCATAGTAGTGAGCATCAGTGCTCCACCAGAGAAAACTTTCTTCACTACGAATGGCCCTTCATAGTTCGGAGTCCACTTGCCCCTATGGTCTGTATGAGGAGGGAGGAGTCTTTTCAGCACAAGATCTCCTACTTGGTATTCTCGGAGCCTGACTTTCTGATCGAAGGCTCTCTTCATTCTTTTCTGATACAGCTGTCCATGACAGATTGCAGCCAATCTCTTCTCTTCAATCAGATTCAGTTGTTCGTATCGGGATCGGACCCATTCTGCCTCATTCAGCTTAACATCCATCAGTACCCGCAGGGAGGGTAATTCAACTTCAACAGGTAGGACTGCCTCCATACCATACACAAGATGATACGGCGTTGCCCCAGTGGATGTTCTGATTGACGTACGGTACCCATGCAAGGCAAATGGTAGCATTTCATGCCAGTCTTTATAGGTGACCACCATCTTCTGTACAATCTTCTGTACAATCTTCTTGATATTCTTGTTAGCTGCCTCTACAGCACCATTCATCTTTGGCCTGTAAGGAGAAGAATTGTGGTGTTGGATCTTGAAGTCCCGGCATAGTTCTGCCATCATTTTGTTGTTCAAGTTGGAACCATTATCAGTAATGATTCGCTCGGGCACTCCATACCGGCAGATGATGTCTCTCTTTAGAAATCGGGCTACCACTTGCCTGGTCACATTTGCGTAGGAAGCTGCTTCCACCCACTTGGTAAAATAGTCAATGGCAACCAGGATGAATCTATTTCCATTTGAAGCAGTCGGTTCAATATTGCCAATCATATCAATGCCCCACATAGCAAAGGGCCAGGGTGAAGACATCACATTCAAAGGATTGGGAGGCACATGCACCTTATCCGCGTAGATCTGGCATTTATGGCATTTTCTGGCATAGGCACAACAGTCTGCATCCATTGTGATCCAGTAATAGCCTGATCTTAACAACTTTTTAGCCATTGCATGCCATCCTGCATGGGTACCAAAGGATCCTTCGTGCACTTCGTGCATTAACAAGCCTGCTTCTGTCCTATCAACGCATCTGAGGAGTACCATATCAAAGTTTCTCTTGTACAGGGAACCGTCAGTATTCAGGAAGAAACTTCCAGCTAGCCTTCTTAATGTCTTCTTGTCATTGGAAGATGCCCCAGGTGGGTATGTTTGATCCTCCAAGAAGCACTTGATATCATAGAACCAAGGCTTTTCATCTTTTACAACGTCTACTACTAATACATATGCTGGTCTGTCAAGTCTGGACACTGAAATTCGTGGTACGAAGTTGGCAGCTTGAACTTTGATCATGGATGAAATGGTAGCCAGAGCGTCTGCAAACTGATTCTCGTCCCGAGGGATATACTCAAGCTTGACTGTTGTGAAGAAAGTCAATAACCTCCTTGTATAATCCCTGTAAGGTATCAGATGATCTTGGTGGGTGTACCACTTGCCGTTGGTTTGATTAATTACCAGAGCTGAATCTCCGAATACAGTCAAAGTCTTGATTCTGAGGTCAATGGCTTCCTCAAGACCCATAATACAGGCTTCGTATTCAGCTTCGTTGTTAGTGCAGTTAAAGGTGAGTTTTGCCGAGAAAGGCATGTGAACTCCCTTAGGTGTAATGAGTACTGCACCAACACCACGACCATTCATGTTAACAGCCCCATCAAACATCATAGTCCATTCTTCTTCTGGGTTAGGCCCTTCAGTGTGAACAGGCTCTTCATGATCTTTTGCTTTTATGAACATGATGTCTTCATCAGGGAAGTCAAATCTCATAGGCTGGTAATCATCAATGGGTTGTTCAGCAAGATAATCAGACAATACACTGCCTTTGATGGCCTTCTGAGATGTGTACTGAATATCATATTCTGTGAGGATCATTTGCCATCTTGCAACCCGTCCGGTAAGTGCTGGCTTCTCAAAAATGTACTTGACTGGGTCCATCTTTGAGATCAACAAGGTAGTATGGGTCAACATATACTGCCTTAGTCGGCGAGCAGCCCACGCTAAAGCACAACAAGTTTTCTCGAGCAGTGAATAACGTTGTTCACAGTCGGTAAACTTTTTGCTTAGGTAGTATATTGCATACTCTTTTCGACCAGACTCGTCATGCTGGCCCAACACACACCCCATTGACTCTTCTAATACTATCAAGTACATTATCAGAGGTCTTCCTTCAACTGGAGGCATAAGGATCGGAGGCTCTTGTAAGTATTCCTTGATTTTGTCAAAAGCCCTCTGGCAGTCTTCGTTCCACCTGACCGTTTGTTCTTTTCATAACAGCTTGAACAAAGGTTCACAGGTTGCTGTAAGGTGAGATATGAACCTTGAAATGTAGTTCAATCTACCTAGAAAACCTCTAACTTCTTTTTCTGTTTTCGGTGCAGGCATTTCTTGAATGGCTTTGACTTTATCAGGGTCCACTTTAATCCCTTTTTCACTTACGATAAATCCCTGCAGTTTACCGGATCGCACCCCGAATGTACACTTGTTGGGGTTTAACTTCAATTGGTACTTCCTCAGACGCTTGAATAGCTTCAACAGATTTACCAGGTGGTCTTCTTCTGTTAGGGACTTGGCAATCATGTCATCCACATAACATTCAATTTCTTTATGGATCATGTCGTGGAATAATGTTACCATAGCCCGTTGATAAGTCGCACCGGCATTCTTCAGTCCGAATGGCATCACCTTATAACAAAATGTGCCCCAGGGTGTGATGAAAGTGGTCTTCTCCATGTCTTCAGGTGACATTTTGATCTGATTGTATCCTGAAAATCCATCCATGAAGGAGAACACTGAGAACTGAGCCGTATTGTCGACCAATACATCAATGTGAGGTAATGGGAAATCATCCTTCGGGCTGGCTCTGTTCAGATCCCGGTAGTCCACACACATCCTCACCTTGTCGTCTTTCTTAGGCACAGGTACAATATTAGCATCCCAAGGCGGATAACTAGTCACAACAAGGAACCCGGCGTCCCACTGCTTTTGCACCTCTTCCTTTATCTTCATTGCCATATCTGGGCGAGTACGGCACAACTTCTGTTTTATTGGCGGGCAGTCTTCTTTCAAAGGCAGCTCGTGCATGACAATATCGGTGTCCAACCCTGGCATATCTTGATAAGACCAAGCAAAAACATCCACATATTCCCGAAGCATGTCAATCAATTGCTCTTTTACTGAATCTTGCAGGCAGGCCCCGATCTTAACCTCTTTCATGTCTTCTTCCGTACCAAAATTAACCGTTTCAACCTCCTCCCGATGAGGAGTGATAACCTTCTCCTCTTGCCTTAACAACCTGGCTAGCTCTTCAGGAAGCTCATAATCTTCTTCAACCCCTTCATCAGCTTGATTGATTGGATTGTCAAAGTCATACGAAGCCATAACAGTGTTGTTGTCGGTGCAGTCTGAAAGGCACTCTCTGCAAGGGTTTAGATTGTTCATTTTAGTGATCAATTTTAATCTTGTTTAGAAAAAGTGAAAATGAAGTTATCATTTTGGAAAACATTGCCATTTTATTTTTGTACAAAAAGAAAAATGAAAAACAGTGAGCGGAAAAGGAAAAGACTTATTTGCAAAAGATGTCCGATATTCATTGATTGATCTGTTTGCACAAAATTACAAGATGGCCCGATTACAAAATGAGCCTTGACATCTTGGGCAAGATGCAAGACTTGATGCATGCTTAAAAATACAGGAAATAATAATTACTCTGCAGGAGTAACCCTTATAATTTCCTAGGAAGACCAGTTAAGGACTTGGCTCCCCGGGATCCTTGGACGTATCCAACTCTCCAGGTTGCGGTCGCATTCCTCCTCGTCTTCCAAGTTGTTTACAGCATCCGGGGTGAGCATTCCCCCGCTGACAAAATTGGGCTTCTTGGCAGTCTCTGATTGGTCTTGTTGAGTTGGTCTGTAACCCAACCCAAACCTGTCTTCTTTCTTCTCCACGGGAAACAGTTTGCCCCAGCCTTGGGCAGTACCCTCTTCAACAACCTTTTGGGCTTGCTGATAAGACGTTATGGAGGTTCCCAGTACAGCAGATGCTTCATTTATGTTCAGGGCCACAAACCCCTGGCTCATGGTTTCATGGATTTCTCCATCCATCTCAATATATTTGTACGTAGCCAGATGGCTAACAAAAATGTCTTCTTCACCACAGATGATGATGATCTGGCCTTCCCACTCGAATTTCAGCTTCTGGTGAAGGGTAGACGTAACAGCGCCAGCGGCATGAATCCAGGGTCTACCCAATAAACAGTTGTAGGCCGGCTGAATGTCCATCACATAGAAGGTAATTTTGAAGGTTTGCGGGCCAATCATCACAGGCAGATCAATCTCCCCAAGCACTGATCTTTTAGAGCCATCAAATGCTCTCACCACCAAGTTACTTGGTCGCAGTGCCAAGCCATCATACTCCAGCTTCACTAAGGCTTTCTTTGGTAGAACATTGAGTGATAACCCAGTGTCCACTAGCACATGTGATAGAACAACACCCTTGCATTCCAGGGTGATATGTAAAGCCTTGTTGTGGTTACGTCCCTCCGTTGTTAAGTCAGCATTGGTGAAGCCCAGTCTGTGACTGGTGTTGACATTTGCCACAACGGTTTCTAGCTGATTAACTGTGATCTCCTCTGGCACGTATGCTGTGTGCAGGACTTTTAGTAATGCATTCCTGTGAGCTTCAGAACACATCAACAGGGATAATATGGAGATCTTTGAGGGAGTTTGGTGAAGCTGATCCACCACCTTGTAATCACTTCTCTTTATGATTCTCATAAACTCGTCTACATCTTGTTCAAAAGACGTCTTCTGAGTTTCTTTGATAATTGGCTCTTCAGATATCACACTCTTTCCCTTTGCTTTGGCAGCAGCTTCTCCTTCAGCATTAGGTCTTTGCATTTGTGAGGCAAAAAGGCGTCCGCTTCTGGTGAAGCCTCCGCCTCCCCCAACATTATCAATCTGTGGAGAAGAAGTTGAAGAATCCAAAGTGATTTTCTCCCCGTTGCAGTAGAGATCAGAGCCATAATGCCAGGGTACGGCATTACTGCTTTCATATGGAACTGGTCCAGGCACTGTGATGGTAACTGGACTGACTGCTGCAGAGGTGGGTACTGTAATGGTGTGCGGATCGTAGTAAATTGTGACTGGTGACCTGGCAGGAGGTGCCACTGCTTGTTGTTGAAAGTTGTTGTTTGGAGGAACATCTGATGGATCATAGTAGATGGTGACGGTTGAGACATCCTTGTTGATTTCTGTTGGCGTTGTAGAAGATTCTGCTGATAAAAGGGGTGCTAATGTTGTAGAAGAAATGGTTGTCGACATTTGGTTTGTTGAAGTGATGGATGAAGCCATTGTTGATGATATTGATGAGTTGGTTGGAATGATTGTTGCTGCTGTTGTAGGAGAATCAGGAATTGTTGTCAAAGGAATTGCTGGATTTGTAGGCGCCGTTGTTGAGATCTGAAGAATACCATTTTTGATAAGACCATCTATGCCGCTTCTCAAATTATCACACCCGTTGACCGAAATGTTGCAATATCCACATCCGAGTTCACACCCGGGAAACACCTGGCATTCTAGAAGCTGAGCTTTGATTTCGACCAGAGGTGTTCGAATTTGCGCAACACTGGTAATCAGAGTAGATGGTTTGTCTTCCTCAATGGAATTAATCCTTGGCCCACCATGATTAGGCATAGGATTTCTGTTGACATTTGGAGGAGGTGCGAAGTTGAGGGCTTTAGAGTCCACCAGATCTTGAACTTTCATTTGCAAAGCCCTGCATTTCTCAGTATTGTGGCCTGGTGCATTGGAATGGAAAGCACACCTGGCGTTGACATCGTAATTCTTCGGGAGATTGGAGGGATCAGGAGGTGCCAATGTCCTTAGCTCAACCAAGTTAAGCTTCAGGAGTTGTGGCAGTAAGGCAGCATAAGGCATATGGATAGGGTCAATCACCCTATTTTCCTGTGATGGTCTTTGCTGAAAAGGTCTTTGTTGTTGATTGTTGTTATTGTTGTTGTAGGTTCGTTGTGGCGGATACTGAACTTGCTGTTGGTAATGTGGTTGTTGTTGTTGTTGATATGCTGGTTGCCGAGGAATCGGAGCTGGAATAGTGACAGCTGCTATTGATCTGTGGACATACTGAGGTCTGCCCCTACTGGCATGAATGGAATTTGTCTCACTGGTCCTTCTAGGTCCCCCAAAAGGTTTCCTGGGATTACTGGACGAACTTGCACCATTATCAGAAATCTTGCCCATCTTTAGCAGACTTTCAATTCTTTCACCAGCTATAACCACGTCTGCGAAGCTGGTGGAAGAAAAGGCAGTTAGCCTATCAATATATGTTCCTTGCAGAGTATTCATGAACATGTCGGCCATTTCTCTTTCTGACATGGGTGGCTGGATAGCAGCAGCAAGCTGTCTCCACCTCTGGGCATATTCCCTGAAGCTTTCCCTGGAGGATTGAGACATTCCCATCAAGAGGGTCCTGTTAGGAGCCATGTCCAGATTGTATTGGTACTGCCTGATGAAGGCTTCAGCTAAGTCCTTCCAGCATCTGATAGTAGCTCTGGTCAAGTGTGAGTACCATTCCCTTGAAGCCCCCAGTCAAACTGTCTTCAAAATAGAACATCCACAGCTTTTCATCCATGGTATATGCTTTAAGTCTCCCCAGAAAAGACTGCAGGTGAGTTCGTGGACAGGAAGTTCCATTGTACTTCTCGAAGCACGGAGGTTTGAACTTGTGGGGAATTCTTACTCCATCCACTAACCCCATATCCATTACATCAAAACCCAGGGAATTTTGAGACTCCAGAGATCTCAATTTCTCAGCAATTTCATCAAGCCTCCTATCATAGACTTCATCACCAGCTCCCATGACAGTGAATTTCTCCTCTTGGGGGTCTTCTTGTAAGATCCTTCCCCCAGTAGTATTTCCTTGCACATTACCCGGGATGTTGACTTCCGGATGTAGGTGAGGTCCAAATACTGGTGGATTAACATGAGGCTGACCCCTTTCATTGTTACTTGTTCCTCCAGTTCCCAGATGGGGTTCTTCGGGAGTTTTTCTTTCTACCAATGCCCTCAACCTCTCTTGACTCTGGGCCAAGCCATTCATTACTTCCATGAACTGAGTCAATTGGTTTCTCATCTCCAGCCTTTCATTAGCCATCTGGGTTCTGACCTCGGTCAGGTCTTGCTGTACTTGATCCATTTGGATACCAGGAAGGTTGTTGCGGGTAGGATACCGGTGCGGACGGTTGAGAGGGAACACCCGGCGGCGAGCAATAATTCCTGAACCACAACAGAGTTAGTAACAAACAAAACAAAAACCTACAAAACAAAACAAACAGTTAGTATGCAATGCAGTATGCTTATTTGTTTTCTAAGGTATCCGGCTTGGCTCTTGGTTTTGACCTTTCCAGACCTTGGGGAAGATGCTTTTGATGTTGCTTGAGAGGAAGAAAACCAATGGAAACAAACTAAACAAAATATATTACAAATGGTGCATAATACATAGTTTGTTTTTTACAACACATGCCCCTGAGGGGTCAAAATACAACATAAAAGAAAAATACATCAAATGGAAAGCAACAACAAACAAAAAAGTCAGACATCAAGTCCAAACTCATCCTCCTTAACCTCCTTCAAAAGTGCTTCAGTTACAGGACCAGCTGGATGCTCTGTAATGGTCCTGATGAGGAGGTTTCTGGTGGCAATGGCAGAGGTCAGCTTCTTATGCCTGTCCTGGTCCTTTGACCTTTTCAATCCAGCCCTAAGCTTCAATTCTGAAATCTCCTTCTGGGCTGCCAGCAGAGCCTCTTGTTGTTTCTTTTCATTAGCTTCTAACTGCTCAATCCTGGCTTGAGTTCTCTTATCTTCTTGAGTATGGGCTTCAGTGATCCTGACCCACCGGGCTTGACTTTCTTGTAGATAGAGATCAGTCTTAGCCTTCTGAAGCTTGGCCTCCTTACAGGCATTCTTCAATATTTGCTCCCTAGCTCTTGATTTCTTGATGTAGTCCTCTGTTTTCTCAATCTTGGCCAGATGCTCCACCCTAAGATTCTCCAACCTCTCAATGTCCAGACGACCATCACTCCTCTCCCAGAGGGTCTTCTTCAGAGCTTGAGACAGATTCTCATTCCTTTCCTTCAGTTTCTCAAATTCCTCCAGGCTGACAGTTGTTGCTGGCTGTACTGTAGAAGGTCCAGGTGTGTCCTCAATGGTGAAGGGCATCCCAGAAATTTGAGCTCTAGCATGAGACCATTCATAATACTGAGCTGAAGCCACATTATTGCACCTTCCAAGAATAGCCATCCCCTTTGCCTGGATGTTGTCCCAAGCCCAGGATGCTTGTCTGACAACAGCTAGATTAGGCTTTATCTCACAATACAGGGTCTCAGCTAGATCTTGCATTCTAGGAGGGTGGGCCAAAGCATAGCCCAATTGTCTCTTAAACAACAAAGGATTGTAGTTGATGCAACCCTTCACTCCTATCAGAGGTACATTTGGGTATTGCCCACAGCTAGTGATAATGTCTTTGCCTTTGGTGCTTTGGGTGCACCATCTGATATCATCTGGAGTCAAAGCAATAAGTCTCTTGGCCCAATTCTTCTGTTGGTGGGGGTTCAGGAAGGCATCTGACTTAGGCAGGTGTCTGAGCAGCCAGGTGTGAAACAAAGGAGCACAACATCTCACCAACTTCCCCCTTTGTTTCTCATTCCTCTGATGAATGGAGTAATAGAAATCTCCCAGCAATGTGGGTACTGGGTTCCTCAGAAGGAAAAGATGAATGGCATTCTTGCTGATAAATTTAGGCTCATCTGCAAACAGTATAACCCCATATATGAGGGCTAATAATGCACAAACTGCCCTCCATTCTCCCAAAGAGGCCTTCAGGATGGCCTGGGAAATCAAGAAATCTAAGTGTAAACCAGGGATTCCAGACTTTGTGGTCATGTTCTGCTCAATCAAAATAGGCTCCAGGTACAGTGCTTTTGCCACTTCTCCATTGCTGGGAGAAGTCATCTCTGGGTTGAAGGGGATACCACCCCTGACAGGTACTCCAATTAATGATGAAAACTCCTCCAAAAGAGGCCCTAGCTGAAAGTTCTGGAAAGTGAAGCATCTCAAAGGAGGGTCATAAAACTGTAGGCAGGTGTGGATCATACTCCTCTGAGAAGGGTCCAGGTCCATAACCACATCAAGGATGCCTCCATAATACTCTCTGAATAATGGGATGTGGTATGGAGTGATAAGTGCCTAGACCTGCCTGATACCAGTCAACATAGGCTCAAAGAAATGGTCTGATATGTTGCTCTTTCTGGGTGCAGACATGAGTGTTGATGAAGAGCTGAAGACAAGTGCTGATGATGATCAAAATCAATACTGGAGATGAGCCACTGATAGGCTGATGCTGGTAATGAAGGCAACTGAAGCAGGAAACTGATGAAGATAGCTGAAGCAGATACCTGATGAACAGAGGTCTATGCAGATGAAGGGGTCAAAACCAAGCCAAATATGATGTGGATACCCTGAAAAACAAATAAACGAATGTTAAATGATGCAAATGATGAGTATGCAAATGATATGCAAGGGTTTGTGATCAAGCTGGATCTGATTATCTGTCTTGATATAAGTCCATGTATGTTCAGGAAGTCCAGATGGAGGTTTAGAAGTCCAGTAACCAAGGTGGGGGACTCAAATAAAGAGTCACATGTCCAGGGTTAAATCACAAGAACTGTCCAAAGTGAGGTACTCTTAATCAAACAAGCATCAGGGTATGATGTGGCCAAGGGTACCTGCAAACCTGTAAACAGCCCCAACCCCCTCACAGGTAGTGTTCTAAAACAAAGATCCTCAGACTTGGATCAGTTATGAGAAGTGTAAACACTTCTAACCCGGAGGCACAATGTTTACAATAACCATAAAAGATCCTCCTCTAATTCACCTCAGTTTCTGAAGGTCATAATAAAGGTCATCCAGACTTAGCAGGCTTCTCAGATAGCCCTAGCACTACAGGAGATCTGTAGCACAGAGTTCTCAAGAAGAAACCCACATCTGAACCGTGTTTCATATTCCCGCACCAGACCGAAATGGAATGGGAAAGAACATGAACCACTCTAGCCTAGGTGTCACTCAGGTCCCAGGTATAGGACCTTAAACTCTCAGTAGAAACCCACCCACCAAAACAGAAACCAGATCCAGCAAGATAGCATGACAGTATGAAAAAATGTAAAACTGTAAAGAAAGCAATAAATAAAGCTGTACATAAAGCGATAAAGCAACTATATAAACACAATTAGCACATAACACCCCAGTAAACACGAATCAAACAAGCGCTAGGAGGAACCCACAAAAAGAACCAGAAGCCCTGGTTACAGTATAAGGGTCCCCAACAGAGTCGCCAAGCTGTCGCTCCCACCAAAATGACACCTAAGGTCAGAAGGGATACAGACGCGAACAGTCGGTGATAGAGGGAGAGAACACACAGGGGTGAACTCAAGAGGAAAGACAAGAGTCGCCAGCTAGGCATTTTTATCCCGAAGGAGAGGTAATGCTGTATAAACCTAGAAAAGGTATGGATAAGACGGTCGCGAACCAGAGAGACTGAGAAAGGGGGTTGGTTACAACCTGGGAAGGTATTAGCACCCAGATTGTCCGCCGTACTCGACGGGATCCACGCTTAAAAGATTTGTGTTTTAAAGGGGTAGTGTCAGTGCAATTTGTGTATCAAAGCTGGAAAGAATGCAAGTGTCAGTGTAAAAGAAATGTGAAGTGTATAAAAGAAGTGTCAGGGTAAGAACAAGAATGGCGTGCTCAAGACAATGAGGCTTAAAGGATAATGCTGGTAGGAGGGGGGATATACAGAGACTTTTGTTCGATAACTGTTAAGTTATGCCTACGTATCCTCTCGTGCAATGAGGAAGTCAGAACACCGTAGTTCGACCCAAAGAGACTGAAAGATGAATTGACTAATGAACTTCTTGCTTGTTTATGCTCAAGTGTATGACCTGTCTGGCTCAGGTGCAAACTGTCTTGCATTAGACGGAAGAAGCAAGTTCTCGTTTTTGAGTGAAGGTGATGAGAAAAGAATCCCGGAGGAGACGATTATTGTTTGTTTTTGTGTCTTCAGTCTTTTATTGCTTTTTGAAGTTTGTCATAAATTAATGAGCTTAAGCCTAAACCAAATGGTTAGTAAACTCATCACATCTTCCCTCTGATTAGGGGTAATGAGAATACCTTAAGTGTGAAGTCATCATCTCACACTTAATCACCATGGTGTAGGATTAAGGTCATTAACCTACTTGTGATTATTTAGATGTTTTTGTTTAGTGTTTAGTAATGAGTTTAAGCCATAATCAGGGATTTAATGGACTCATTACACTATCCTAATAGAAGGATAATAGATGAGAACATTTAAACTGAGGAAGGCTCCTCAACTTAATCCATGATTAGGGATTAACCTCATGACAAAACAAAGCCTTTATTAAAGTGGATTTTAGTTAATGATAAGATGAAGAAGTGGTTTTTATGATTGGTAAGACAACTTGAGGGGGACTTGTCCATTAACACTAGGGTTAGTCCTTCTTAACCAGTTAAGGAAGAATTAGAACCCTAATGCAAGGCCCAAGTTACAAGCTTGATGTCTTAGTGATTATTAAGATGAGTTAATTAAAGGATTTAAAAACATTAAGGGTTTAACACTTAGGATTAAAGTTATACACTTCATCCTAATAGAAGGATGCAGGCATAAGCTTAATCACAAAGTCTTAAAGCCTTAAGGGTTTAGTCCCTGATTATGAGATGAGAAGAGAAGACTCAAAAGATGACATAAAGGTAAAAGCTAAATGGGGGACTAATCAAACCCTAATTATTATCATGCTTGGTCATTCCTAGGGTTAGTGAGGTTTAAGAGAGAAAGATCTTCAGAGAAACCACCAGGAAGGAAGCAGATGAAAGGAGCAAGAAGAAGCAACACAACTTGCTTCACTTAGGAAGACAAGTTGTTTGAAGGAGGAAAGTAAAAGGAACATGAATGAGCAAGCTCAATCCAATACACAAGATGAAATGCAGCAAAGATGCAAGAGAGATGAGAAAAGATTGTGAGAAGTGAAGGCAAATTCACTTCTCAAAACAACTTACCACCTGAAAAGTTAGCCAAAAGAAATGAAATGCAATGCAAATGAGATGAAATGTCATGATGCAAGCCAAAACCAGAATCATAAACATGATGCTAATGATGCTAAGATATGATACAAACATGAGGCAAGACATGAGAATGATCAAACAAGCATAAGGATGCAAATGAGGCATGCTTTGAACCATGAATGTACATGAAAAGTTATGAAATGCAAAGGACATATAACATGGCAAATGAAAGATGCAATGATCAAACATGATTCTAATATGTCCTAAGATGTATTATGAATCATGTGGATGCACAAAATGTCAAAGCAAGTCATTGAATGTAAGCAAATGAGAGAAGGATGCAAGGTAAGGCACAAATTAGGGTTACATACATCATGCAAAGCAAAAATCCAAAACCAGAAGCAAATGACATGATAAAAAATTGAAAATGCAAACAAAGATACCCTAAACCTATACAAGCTCACTGCCCAAAGGAGAGGATCCAACTCTTAACCTAGTGAAAGTTATGAATTTCCTAAGATTGCTAGGGTTTTGGGGTACCTCATTAAGAAAAATACCAAACAAATTGAAAATGCAAGATCAAATCAAACCAAATTTATCCTATAAACTACATGCTATGAAGAGTGCAATGCAAGAAGAATCATCATCCAACTCTCAATGGTTAGGCAGAAAGGATTTTTTAAAAGCTTGCACAAAAATATTGCCTAAAAATGAATTTAATTCCAATGAAAATGATCAACAGGAATCAAGAACCAAAAAGAAATTTGGTTTGAGAGTTGGACAATGTTTCTAAATGTTTCTAAATGCAATGTGAATTTCTTTGTGATTTTTAAATACCTAAATGCATTTTTAATTAATTAATTTTCATTAACTAATTAAAAATAAACATTTAAATGATTTAAAAATAATTTTCAGTGCAAAAAATGAAAATAAAAATATTTTTGTGTTTTAAAAATTAATGAAAACTTTGACAAAAATTTTCATAATTTTTAAATGATTTTAACTATTTTAAATAAAATGTACAAAATAAATCAAATTAAATGAAATAAAAATAAAAGTAAATGAAAGTATGCAAAGGGAAGGGCCAGGATTTGATCTGGGTTTGGACTGGTTGACTGCGCGCCAGATCCAAAGGCCCAGATTCAAATCTGGCTAATTCTGTTTTATGATTTAATTAAACTGATTTTAATTAATTAATCAAGGATTAGGGTTTTAATGACAAATCCTGGCCACACACACGCGCGGGAGTCAACTCCAGTCAAACACATCTACGGTCCACATTCAAACTCCCATTAATGACACAATTAGGGCTAAACAAATTCAGGCGACCGGAACAGTGTTCCGGTCGTCTTCTCCGGCGAAACCAAAAACCTAGCTTCCACTACAGGCCACCCCAACCCAAATTAATTGCCCAGAAACATTCTCCTATCAAAACTAAACTCAAATCCATCATCAAACATCATTTATCAAGCATGAGCAAGGGGAATCGAAGCAAAACATTTTCACGGGCAAAGTTTCAGAACATCACAACATGCTTGTTTCTGGCTCATTTTCAAAAATAAATAGATCCCCATGATCAGGGCAACATATAGAACAACATTCTAACAAGAAAACAAGGTTCTGGAAAATTTGTTCATCATGTTACCTGAGGTTGAGCTTTCAATCCAGGAGCTTTCTGCTTGCCTCTTTGCTTCAAAATGGCCCTAATGATCCTCTTGATGAAGCTTTGAAGCTTGGTTGGTGTTTAGAGTGACTGGTTTGTGAGTTTGAAGAGGTTCTGTTCAGTGGGGAGTGAGAATCGTGTTTTGATTTCAGGGGGTTTCAGGGCAAGGTGAAGGGTCAGGGATGATCAGTGGAACATGCTGAGAGATTCTATGAAGTTTGTTTTGGTGTTTGTGTCTTGTGTAATGAGTTTCGAATGAAAATGCATAAGGGGTGAAAACTTGGAGCTATGGCTTGGAGAATGTTTCAGGCTTGTGTGTCTGTTGTGTTGAGTCCCTTTTGGTCCACTTATCACATTTGGATGGGTCAGAGAAGTTGGTGTGGCACTGTGGGATTGGTATGGGTGTTTTTGCATAAAGTCCAAGTTAGGTGTACTTGAGGTATGGGCAAGTGTGAGGCTGTGATAGGGGCATGGTTTGGCTCAGCTGAGATTAGGGAGAGCTATGGAAATGGATTTTGTGAGCTGTAACAAGTAGAGGCATGGCTTCATGAGTTTTTGCAAGTTGGTACATCTTTGGCCCCTTTGGAAATTCATGAAGTTCAAGGCACCAAAATGCATAATTCTTGGGCCAATTCTGAGTTTTAGAAGTCACATGAGCATGTTGTGAAGAGTTTGTGCACATTTGAAGTCTTTAGAATGCTTGATCATACCATTTTGCAAAATGCCTCTTTGGTACAAAATTTGAAATTATGTGATTTTCCCAACTTTGACAAGCCATAACTTTTGATCCAAAATGAATTAGGACAAGTTCTTGTACTTTTTGAAAAGGGAATGATCCATTCTACAACTTTCATGACCAAAGTTTTCTCATTTGAAGCATTTTTTAATCAAAAAGAAAGGGTTGAAAAACTTTCCCAAAATGGAAAGTTTCCATTACAAGTCACTTCCCCAAAAGGGCAATTTTGCAAATGGCTTGAAATTCTTGGATTTTGTGAACTTCTAACATCTTCTATGATCAAATAAAGATCATACACTTTCAAAATGATGAAGAACACCCTTTGGTTGGGTCATTGGGGGCCTCAGATGCCCTGATTTTGCACTGACTTGCTCAAGAAGTCAACTCTTGATTAGATGCCTTCCCCATGGAGTTTCTTCATGGAAATTGATATGCATGATCCTCATACCATATAGAGACCAATAGAAACAAGAATGACCAAAAAAATTGGAGTTATGGCCTCTGAAACCAAAACCCTAATTCTAGGTCATCTGTGCAGTTAAACCTGGCTCTGCTTCCATGCCATCCTCAGTTCTTGTGATTCTTTGACTTCCTTGACTTTGAGAGGATATAATATGATGATTGAACATACATGGATCCCTTTGAAGTGATTGAAGACCTTTGAAGTGGCTCTAATGGCTCAGGGATAGCTCAGATCACAAACCCTAGATGCAGATGACTTAGAAACAATGCAGTGCATCAAAAATGTGGTATGAGATGCTATGATTGAATTTATGCATATGAAAAGATCACAAGCCATGGTGTGAATGGGTGAGGGCAAATTTGGGGTGTTTACAAGAGGCAGCTAACAAGAATATCAAGAAGATTGTACAGAAGATGGTGGTCACCTACAGAGACTGGCATGAAATGCTACCTTTTGCCTTGCATGGATACCGAACGTCAATCAGAACATCCACTGGGGCAACACCGTATCAGCTTGTGTATGGTATGGAGGCAGTCCTACCTGTTGAAGTTGAATTACCATCTTTACGGGTATTGATGGATGTTAAATTGAACGAAGCAGAATGGGTCCGATCCCGGTACGAACAACTGAATCTGATTGAAGAGAAGAGGTTAGCTGCAATCTGTCATGGGCAGCTGTATCAGAAGAGAATGAAGAAAGCCTTCGATCAGAAAGTCAGGCTTCAAGAATACCAAGTAGGAGAACTTGTGCTGAAAAGACTCATCCCTCCTCATACAGACCACAGGGGAAAGTGGACTCCGAATTATGATGGTCCATTCATAGTAAAGAAAGCTTTCTCTGGTGGAGCACTGATGCTCAGTACTATGGATGGTGAAGATTTCCTGTCCCCTGTGAATTCAGACGCAGTTAAAAAATACTTCGCATAAAAATGACCCGCTGGACATAAAAACAGAATGTAAGTCCAGGCAAAAATAGGGGATCCCGGCGAGTCAAAAAATAGAATAAAAGACTCGGGCAAAAATAAGGGAAAATAAATAAAAAATGTACACCCGCTGAGTTGAAAAGCCACATTGGACAGCTCGGGCAAAAATGGGTATCCCGGTGGATTGAAAACCCGAAAGGGCGATCCACACAAAATAAGGGAATAAGCGAACAACTGCACTCTGAATTCGTCTGTATCACTTACAACATGGCAAGATTCGAAGGGTTCAAGCATCGGTCAGAATCAGCCTTCTTCAGAAAGCAAGATGAGAAGAACATCAATGTCGTACGAGTCATAGCAAAAGGGAAGCTCCTCGAAGCGTCATCAACATTGCCAGTATCTTGTTGTTTCTCAATTTGTAACAATCTCCTCATTTCAGGGGATCCGTTTCTTTGACTGTATCTTGCCAATTCAGGGCACACAAATTAATAAAATCAGATTTTCAGTCATATTTCGTCTCGTACATTTTATTTTCATTTGCAAAATGTCCGATGTCCTTAAGATGATGGTTGCATAAATATAGATGCGTCTTTGCTAAATTTTTTTACATATTTACAGGAAATATATTTGCTCCCGGGAGTGTCTAGACTCCTATGATGGAATCCAGTAAGGGATACCTCGGGGAAATTGTACGTTTCTTTGTCATGATAGGATTGCAAGTATTCAAAGCGCAACATGGGGCATGAAAGCCATCTCCCCAGCAAGCTCCCAAATCATTAGTTACTCAGCACATCTAAGCACCAGAGATGCTGTATCCCCAACTGAGTTGCCAGTCATCACTCCTCCTCAGCCCAAATATCAGACAGGGAACCATTTCCCCGCAGAGCCCCGACCTCTATCCAGTAGAGCAATGCCTGAAGACCTCACAACAAAGTGACGAAAGCTTCTACAGACCCCAGCTGGGTCCCTCATTATCAAGATAGGTCTATCAACGATCTATTTCATCAAGCAGAATCATATGTCGGATCTACCAATGATCTCATCCCCAGCTGGGATATCCACTTCGAGCAGATCAGCCAGGGATCTCCGCAACAACGGGATCCGAATCCCGAATCGGTGTCTTTGCATAATCATAGCATTCGCATCATATTTTCCCCCAGAGCGTAGCATTCCGTCTAATACGGAGCATTACGGCAAAATTCACACGTATTGCATAATCATAAGCCATGTGTCAAACCAAACACTTGTAAATACTAACATACCTCTCAAACTCCCCGGCAGAATATTAAAGCATTTCCTTTACCCTCACAAATACAGAAACATGCTCCTTTTGGCACTCGTCCGTGTCATCATTCCCCAGTAAAGTCACCCGAGCACTCTCTACAAGCAGGTGTTTATTCATTACAGATGCTTTTTGACACTCGTCTGTGTCATATCCCCAGTAGAAAGCCAAAGCGTCCCCTTTGCACTCACAAACACATGTTTACATATATCTATACACTTCCCTGACACCCGTCCGTGTCACCTTCCCCAGCATAGTTGCCTAAACACTTTGTAAACCAAATACTTGTTTATAATACACTTCCTCCGACACCCGTCCGTGTCGTGTTCTCCACAGCAAGTTGAACACTCGTATGTGTCTCACCCATGTTTACTTATTTCAGATACTCGTCTGTATCTTGTATATACCACTTAAAACCCCTCAGAGTCGACACTCGTCCATGTTCTTTGTTAACTAGTTGGTACTCGTCCGTATCATCATCTTTGAGCATGCGTCAAGTGTTTGTTTCTACCGATACTCGTCCGTATCATAATCTTAAGGATGCTCGTCCGCGTCTTTAATCTATACACCTTGTCAAACATTCATATCTTCTTGAATTTAGGCACTCATTTGTGTCTGTTATTTCCCAGAAGAGTCCCCAGCAAATCCCCAGTAAAAAGTAAAATTTCCTTTCTATCTGACATTCGTCCTATGTCGTGATACTTTCGGCAGCCGTACCCTGCCAGGTGATCGTCCTTCACCTTTTTGATGATCTTCCTTCATCTTTCCCCAGCGGAGTCTCTATTCATTAGAACCCCTTCTTATCCGACATTCGTCCTATGTCGTGATATTATTAGCCGCCGTCCCCTGCTAGGTGATCGTCCTTCACCTATTGATGATCGTCCTTCATCATTTTATCCGATGGCCGTCCCCATCGTTGATTCTGTTATCTGACATTCGTCCTATGTCATGGTAAACCCTGAGAGCAGACGTACCCTGCTAGGTGATCGTCCTTCACCTCTTGATGATCGTCCTTCATCATCCGATGGCCGTCCCCATCGTCGACCCTTTCAGCCGACATTCGTCCTATGTCGTGATACTTTCGGCAACTGTACCCTGCCAGGTGATCGTCCTTCACCAATAGATGACCTTCCCTCATCTTATCCCCGACAGAGCAGCCGTCCCCTGCTAGGTGATCGTCCTTCACCTTTGATGACCGTTCCTCATCATTTATTTCTTCAGCCAGATGGTCGTCCCCATCATTTACCTTTAATTCCCAGAAAGTCTTATCTCTTTACTTGATGGCCGTCCCCATCATGATCTCTCTGTTTCCCCAGCTCGACGGCCGTCCCCGTCATTGCTTCATCCCCAACAATCGTCCTCTGCTCGACGGTCGTCCTCCGTCGCCCGCACTTTATAATCATACTTTTATTTTCCTTTTACAATCTATATCCCTTTTCTTCTTCATCCAGTGAGTGCAAATTTTGGACTGTCTTTGGTATTCAACCACAAGTTATCTTGTTCGCCTGTTAAGCCGTCGCTTACATCCTGCACAGCTAACTCATGTTTGAATAGGAGCAGCTGTAAACACCCCAAATTTGCCCTCACTCATTTTACCATGGCTTGTGATTCTTTTCATATTGCATAAGTTCAATCATATCATCTCATGTTACATTTTTGCTTCACTACATTGTTTCAAAGTCATCTGCATCTAGGGTTTGTGATCTGAGCAATCCCTGAGCTATCTGAGCCACCCCAAAGGTCTTCAATCATCTCAAGAGGGTCCATGTATGTTCAATCATCATATTATATCTTCAAAAGATCAAAGAAAGTCAAAAATCACAAGAACTGAGAAAGGCATGGAAGCAGAGCCAGCTTTAACTACACAGATGACCCAAAATTAGGGTTTTGGTTTCAGAGGCCATAACTCCAAATTTTTTTGGTCATTCTTGTTTCTATTGGTCTTTATATGATATAAGGATCATGCATACCAATTTTCATAAAGAAATTCAATGGGGGGGCATCTGATCAATGGATGACTTCTTGAACAAGTCAGTGCAAAATCAGGGCATCTGAGGCCCCCAATCACACAACCAAAGGGTCTTCTCCATCATTTTGAATGTGTATGATCTTTATTTGATCTTAGAAGATGTTAGAAGTTCACAAAATTGAAGAATTTCAAGCCATTTGCAAAATTGCCATTTTGGGAAAGTGACTTGTAATGCAAACTTGCTATTTTGGGAAAGTTTTTCAACCTCCTCTTTTTGATTCAAAAATGCTTCAAATGGAAAATTCTTGGTCATGAAAGTTGTAGATTGGATCCTCCCATTTTCAAAAAGTACAAGAACTTGACCTAATTCATCATAGAACTCAAGATATGGCTTTGCAAAGTTGGGAAAAATCATGAAATTTCACTTATGCACCAAAGAGGGAAGTTTGCAAAAACACTTGCCAAACCAATTTGTGACCTCAAAGTGACTTCTAATCATCATACAAACATAACACATGACTTAAAACTCAGAATGGCCCAAAAATTTCTCAAGTTTCCTGCCTTACATTTCAAGAAATCCAAAAGGGGCCAAAACTCCATGAATTTGCAAAATGAACAAAGCTTCTCATCCACTTGCCACAGCTCATCAAATCTGATCCATAAGCATTCCTTGATCTCAGCTGAACCAAGCCATGCCCCTAAACCAGCCTGCCACTTGCCCATACCTCAAGTACAAAACTTTTGACATTTTTGCAACTTGCCCATACCAATCACCATAGGCCACCAACAACTCTCTGACCTATCAGAAGTTGATACATGGACCAAAAGCAACTCAACACAACACATAACACAAGCTGAAACCAGAGCATCACCATAGTTCACAAAAACCTCCCTCTTTGCATTTTCATTCGAATCTCATCACACAAGCCTCAAACCTCAAAACAAACTTCACAGAACAACTCACCATGCCTCACTGATCATTTCCCAACCATCACTTTGCCCTAAAAAGCCCAGAATCAAAAACACGATTTCCACACTTCATGAACTGAGTTTCTGCCATTTCCATTTTGAGGCCATATAAACTCCAACTAAGCATCACAAACGTTTGGGGAGGATCATTGGAGCTTGTTTGAAGCAAAGAACTGGCCAGAAGGCACCATTTTCGAAAGCTTCAGTTCAGGTATCATCAAGAACAATTTTTCCAGAAACGTGTTTTTAAGTTACTAATTGATTCTCCATGATTCACTGATGATTCTGATGTGTTTAGTTGTGAAAATAGTCAAGTATTAAGCATGTATTGAACCTCTGAAATTTTCTGCGTTTTTTTCCGCTTTGCTTTAATCCTTGTTCTTGAGTGAAAATAAATGAGTTTTGATGTTTGATTCTTGCTGGGGTTGAGGAGAGGATCATTTCTGGAGCTTTAGGGGTCTTGGGGTTGCGTATTGAGGGAGATGGGGTGAAGAGCTAGCCGGAGAAGATGACCGGAACACTGTTTCGGTCATCTGAAAGTAATTAGGGTTCAGGATTAGGGTTTAATCATAATTAGGGAAGTTTGAATTTTGGCCATTGGATAGCGCGTGAAGTCAATTCCCGCCCCCCTAAGTTTGAATCTGGGCCTTTGGATCAGCTGACTTTCTCATTTATTCATTTAATTCATTTTTATTTCATTTGTTTTGTATTTAATTTCTACGAATTTTTAAAAATAGTAAAATACATTAAAAAATTCTGAAATTTTTTATCAAACCATTTATTAATTTTCAGAACCCAAAAATATTTTTATTTTTATTTTTTGCACCAAAAATTATTTTTAAATCATTTAAATGTTTATTTTTAATTAGTTAATGGAAATTAATTAATTAAAAATGCATTTAGGTATTTAAAAATCACAAAAAAATTCACATTGCATTTTAATACATTTAGAAACATTATCAAACTCTTCAAACAAATTTCTTTTTGGTTCTTGACATATTTTGACATTTTTCTTTGGAATTAAAGTTCTTGAAAGGCAATATATTTGTTCTAACTTAGAAAAATTCATTCTGCCTAACCATGAAGAGTTTGATGATGGTTCTTCTTGCATTGCATTCTTCATATAATGTAGTTTCTAGGGTAAAATTGGTTTGAATTTATCTTTCATTTTCAATTTAATGAGCATTATTCCTTTTGAGGTGCCTTGAAACCCTAACCAACTTGAGAAAATCATAACTCCCATTAGGTTAAGAGTTAGGTCCCCTCCTTTGGGAAGTGAACTTGTGTAGGGTTAAGGTTCCTTTGATCCCCTTTTCAATTTTTTATCATGTCATTTGATTCTGGTTTTGAATTTGGTATGGCATGTTGTGTATAAACCCTAATTTTGGCTTTCATTTGCATCCATCTCTCATTTGCTTGCATACATGAACTTGCCATGACATTTTGTGCATCCTCATGACATATAAGACATCTTAGGACACATTAGAACCATGTTTGATCATTGCATCATTCATTTGCCATGTTATGCATCCATACCATTTCATAAACTTTCATGAACTTTCATGGTTCAAAGCATGCTTCATTTGCATCCATATCTTTGTATGATCATCCACAACTCTTGACTTGTGTTTGCTTTATCTCTTAGAATCATTAACATCATGTTTGTGCATTTGACTTTGGTTTGCATTATTGCATTCATTTCATTTTCATCTCATTTCACCTCTTGTTACTAACCTTTTTCAGGTGGTAAGTCTTTGAGAAGTGAATTTGCCTTCACTTCTCATAATCTCTTCTCATCTCTTTTATGCATCCTTACTGCATTTTACTTGTGAATTAGAGCGAGCTTGCTCATTCATGCTCCCTCTTCACTTTCTTTCTTCAAGCAACTTATCTTCTTAACTGAAGTAAGTTGTCTTGCTTCTTCTTCTCCTTCCTTTATCATGCTTCTTCCATGGTGGCTTCTCCTTGAAGATCTTTTGCAAGCCTCATAAACCCTAGGAACAACCAAGCATGATAACAATTAGGGTTTGACTAGTCCCCCCATTAGTTTCTACCTTTTCGTCATCTTTGAGTCTTCTCTTCTCATCTCATAATCAGGGACTAAACCTTAAAGGTTTTAAGGCTTTGTGATCAAGCTTATGCCTGCATCCTTCTATTAGGATGGAGTGTATAACTTTGATCCTAAGTGTTAAACCCTTCATGTGTTTAAATACTTTAATCAATCCACTTAATAATCACTAAGACATCAAGCTTGTAACTTGGGCCTTGCATTAGGGTTCTAATTCTTCCTTAAGTGGTTAAGAAGGACTAACCCTAGTGTTAATGGACAAGTCCCCCTCAAGTTGTCTTACAAATCATAAAATCCATTTCTTCATCTTATCATTAACTAAAATCCACTTTAATAAAGGCTTTGTTTTGTCATGAGGTTAATCCCTAATCATGGATTAAGTTGAGGAGCCTTTCTCAGCTTAAATGTTCTCATCTATTATCCTTCTATTAGGATGGTGTAATGGGTCCATTAAATCCTTGATTATGGCTTAAACTCATTACTTAACACTAAACAAAAACTCCAAAAACATCTAAATAAATTCAATTAGGTTAATGATCTTAATCCTACATCATGGTGATTAAGTGTGAGGTGTTTACTTCATACTTAAGGTATTCTCATTACCCCTAATCAGAGGGAGGATGTGATGAGTCTACTAACCCTTGGTTTAGGCTTAGGTTCATTTTCTTATGATAAACTTCAAAAAGCAAGAAAAGCCTGAAAACACAAAAACAAACAATAATCGTCTCCTCCGGGATTCTTTTCTCATCATCTTCACTCACAAACGAGAACTTGCTTCTTCCGTTTAATGCAAGACAGTTTGCACCTGAGCCAGACAGGTCATACACTTGAGCAAAGACAAGCAAGCAGTTCACAAGTCAATTTATCTTTCAGTCTCTTTGAGTCGAACTACGGTGTTCTGACTTCCTCATTGCACGAGAGGATACATAGGCATAACTTAACTGTTATCGAACGAAAGTCTCTGTATATTCCCCCTCCTCCAGCTTTATTCTTCTAGCCTCATAATCTTGAGCTTTTCACTCTTTCTTAGCACTGACACTTCTTATATTTCACTTCACACCTCTTTTGCACTGACACTTGCATTCTTTTCCAGCTTCTTGCACACAAAATAGCATTGACACTACCCCTTTTAAACACAAACTTTCAAGCGTGGATCCCGTCGAGTACGACGGACAATCTGGGTGCTAATACCTTCCCAGGTTGTAACCAACCCCCTTTCTCAGTTTCTCTGGTTCGCGACCGTCTTATCCATATCTTTCTAGGTTTATGCAACATTACCTTTCCTTCGGGATAAAGATGCCTAGCTGGCGACTCTATTCGTTCTTTCTCTTTCGCTGACAGTTCGCGTCTGTACCCCTTTTGACCCCGTGTCATCAGGTGGGAGCGACACATTCCAATGCCATATGCTACACTGCTGCCACAACTCCTAAAGCTCAATCTTGTTGAGTTGAGGACATTGGCTCCACCTGATCCTCAAAACCTTCCAAGAAACTACGATGTCAATGCTAGGTGTGCTTTTCACTCTAACGCACCTGGTCACTCTACGGAAAAATGCAGAGCTCTGCATATGAAGGTTCAGGATCTGGTAGATTCAAAAGCCCTAAACTTTGCACCTCCTCCCAATGTAATGAAAAATCCTATGCCAAGCCATAGTGGGCCTAGGATTAATGCTATAGAGAATGGTTCACCCATGAGTTTAATAGAAGACATTGCATGTATTCAGACACCTTTGGCAGAGGTTAAAGCCCAACTTTTAAAATGCCAAGTGTTCCCAGGTTGTAAGGCCTGTTGTGAATCATGCAAAATTTCTGAGAATGGGTGCGCCAGCTTGAGGAAAGGCATCAATGACTTGATCAAAGAAGGAATTCTGCAAATTACAACCACAACTTCTACAACACCAGCAACCCTTTTGTCAACAACGAGTGAATCTTCTACAAATGCAACAACCATCTTTTCTACTGATCCTTCTACAACTGCAACAACCATTGTTCCAACTGATTCAGCTACAACTTCAGCAATCATTCCATCTGTCACTTCAACACACAACAATTCATTTGCACCGGCTACTACAACTTCAACAACCAATAATGATGTTTCCACTGTCACAATCTATTATGACCCGACAACGGTCCCGAATTCCAGCAACTTTCAACAACCTCAACAACAGTCTCAAAAGTTTCAACCAAGCTTCAATTCACCTCCACCAACATCCACCAGAGGTCCTGTTACTATCTTCTATGATCTGCATACTATTACAGTCCCAACATCTGCTGCAGTGACTCCAGTCACTATCACAGTGCCAGGATCAATCCCATATGATAAAGACAGTGCTATACCATGGCATTATGGTGCTGATCTATACTGCAACGGAGAGAAAGTCCTTCTTGATTCTCCAATTCTCACTCCCCAAGTGGATAATGTTGTGGGAGGCGGAGGCTTCACCCGAAGCGGACGTCTCTTTGCATCACAAGTCCCTAGAACCAACACTGAGGCAGAGGCTGTTGCCAAAGCCAAAGGGAAGAGTGTGATGCCAGAAGAATCTGGACCGAAAGAAACTCACAAATCATCCTTCGATCAAGATGTGGATGAGTTTATGAGAATTATTAAAAGAAGCGACTATAAAGTTGTGGACCAGCTCCACCAGACTCCTTCAAAGATCTCAATCCTATCATTGCTGTTGTGTTCCGAAGCCCATCGGGACGCACTACTCAAAGTTCTACACGCTGCCTACGTGCTAGAAGAGATCACTGTAAATCAGCTAGAAACAGTGGTGTCGAATGTCAATACTAGCCATGGGCCATGTTTCACTGATGCTGATTTAACAACAGAAGGACGTCTCCACAACAAAGCCTTGCACATAACCCTGGAGTGCAAAGGAGATGTACTATCTCATGTTCTTGTAGACACTAGGTCCTCACTCAATGTCTTACCCAAGAAAGCCCTTGTCAAGCTCGAGTATGATGGGATAGCTCTCCGGCCAAGTAATCTTGTGGTCAGGGCTTTTGATGGCTCCAAAAGATCTGTACTCGGAGAGGTGGAGCTGCCAGTGATAATTGGTCCACGAGTCTTTAAAACCATTTTCTATGTGATGGACATACATCCGGCATACAGCTGTTTGTTAGTTCGACCCTAGATTCACGCCGCAGGCGCAGTAACGTCGATCCTTCACCAGAAACGGAAGTATGAATGGGAAGGACAAATTATCACCATTTGTGGCAAGGAGGACATATTTGTTAGCCATCTGGCTACATACAAGTATATAGAGATGGATGGTGAAATCCATGAGACAATGAGCCAAGGGTTCGAGGCCCTGAATGTCAATGAAGCTACTGAAGTATTTGCTACATCCCAGGAGGACAGGATGGGTACTTCAATTATCTCTTATCAGCAAGCCCGAAAGGTTGTTGAAGAAGGTACTGCTCAAAGCTGGGGCAAGTTGCCGCCAGTGGAAAAGAAGGAAGATAGATTCGGTTTGGGTTACAGACCATTCCGACAAGATCAATCAGAGGCTGCAAAAAAGCCCAAATTTGTCAGTGGGGGAATGCTCACCCCAGATGCTGTTAACAATCTGGAAGACGAGGAGGAAAGCGACCGCAACCTGGAAAGCTGGATACTGTCGTACCACGAAAAATACGATCATAAAACAAACAACAGAGTCGCCACCTAATTCTATTTATTCTAACTAAAGAAAAGGAAGATATAGACACAACCTAAATGGGATAAGAAATGGTCAACGAAACCACTAATCTAAGTTCGGGAGTCAGTTACGCAAAGGGAAGGTGTTAGGCACCCCTCACGTCCGTTGTATTCAACGGGAACCTCTTAGTCTAGTTTGCGCTTAAAAATGTTAACTTGTTATTATTGTCTTCTTTTTTATTAAAGTTTGTTAAGATCGTTTATTAAAGGGAAAAGAAAATTATTATTTATTATGGGGAAAGGTTAAGTTTTTTATTATTGTGCTTTATGACGGAGAAAAGATTGAATTTTTTATTATTGTGCTCGCGAAGGATTAAAATCCCCGTGCCTACGTATTCCCTTGTGCAATGGGAAAGTCAGAGCTTCGTAGTTCGTGCGACTATAGTTTGTGTTTTTTAATTGAACGATTGTTTGAAAACGCTTTCTAATCTGCTAAGTGTTGGCTTATACTCGCGGTGGAGGTTGAAGCGCTAGCTTGTTTGCGAGATAGAAAGATTTAAACAATGTTCGTTTAGAGAAAATATGTTTGATCTTTATTAAAGTGTTTTAAACAAGAGGGCGAATGAACCACGTCGCGTGGGGCTAGCCCAAGAATGATTACATTCAAGAACGTGCGGAGTGCTAGACTCCGGAGTTCAGTTACTCGCTGATTAATTATGGAAAATAGTTTGTATTGGCTGGTACATTTTAAGTTGTATTTAAGTATGAAAGAGTGAATGAATCACATCGCGTGGGGCTAGCCCAGGAATGACTACATTCAAGAACGTGCGGAGTGCTAGACTCCGGAGCTCATTTTTCGTAATTAATTATGGAAAATGGTTTGTATTAATTTGTAAGTTTTTTAATTGTTTTAGGCAGGAAAGAGTGAACGAATCACATCGCGTGGGGCTAGCCCAGGAGATGTGATTCATTCACTCTTTCATACTTAAATACAACTTAAAATTTACCAGCCAATACAAACTATTTTCCATAATTAATCAGCGAGTAACTGAACTCCGGAGTCTAGCACTCCGCACGTTCTTGAATGTAATCATTCCTGGGATAGCCCCACGCGACGTGGTTCATTCGCCCTCTCGTTTAAAACACTTTAATAAAGATCAAACATCTTTTCTCTAAACGAACATTGTTTAAATCTTTCTATCTCGCAAACAAGCTAGCGCTTCAACCTCCGCCGCGAGTATAAGCCAACGCTTAGCAGATTAGAAAGCATTTTCAAACAATCGTTCAATTAAAAAACACAAACATAGTCGCACGAACTACGAAGCTCTGACTTTCCCATTGCACAAGGGAATACGTAGGCACAGGGATTTTAATCCTTCGCGAGCACAATAATAAAAAATTCAATCTTTTCTCCGTCATAAAGCACAATAATAAAAAACTTAACCTTTCCCCATAATAAATAATAATTTTCTTTTCCCTTTAATAAACGATCTTAACAAACTTTAATAAAAAAAAAGACAATAATAACAAGTTAACATTTTTAAGCGCAAACTAGAATAAGAGGTTCCCTTTGAGTACAACGGACGTGAGGGGTGCCTAACACCTTCCCTTTGCGTAACTGACTCCCAAACTTAGGTTAGTGGTTTCGTTGACCATTTCTTATCCCATTTAGGTTGTGTCTATATCTTCCTTTTCTTTAGTTAGAATAAATAGAATTAGGTGGCGACTCTGTTGTTTGTTTTAGGATCGTATTTTTCGTGGTACGACAGCTGGCGACTCTACTGGGGATAATGCGTTAAGCATAAGAGAGTCGAGCCTAGCTTAGGATAGTTTGTGCTTGTTTACTGTTTTGTCTTGTCTTCCTTATTTACTATGAATATTTTATATGCTCGTTTATTGCTTTCCCTTTTCATTATATTGTTCATTATTATATTCTCCTGTTGGATCTCGGGATTACGTCACGGGTATGATTGTGTACTTGAATTTTGAAAAAGAAGAGGGAACACCTAAGTTTAGATTTGGATGTTATTAATGTTAGTCTCCAAGGACTCTCTCCTTGCACGCCTAGCATGAAAGCTCCCCCAGATAGTTAGACTTTTCGTAGATCTTGTCGCAACACAGCTAGCCTGTCGCGTGACCTGATTCACGAAAGGGCTGTGATTCTGGGACCCCCTAGGACCTGTTCCAATTTTTGGTAGTTGTGTAATGTTAGGCTCGAGGGCTCGCCCCTTTATTAGCCTAGCATGAGAACTCCACTCAAGGTAGACCTTATCGTTATTATCGTCACAATGCAGCTGGCCTGCGGCGGGGCATTAGTACGATAAACGTCCATGACCTTGGGTTTTCCTTATACCATCGCTATAGAAAGCTATCATGTGAGTGGGCATTATGGGTAGAAAGATATAGACCAACCCTCTAGAGCCTACACTTTAGGAGTTCCAAGCTCCCATTGTTATCCCGGATCCAGCTTTGTGCATTCATGATCATGTAGCATATGCATCATAACTTACACATCTTGTTATTTCAGGGAAACACATCTATTTGTTTTCTTGCATTCAAAATAGTCATGAGTTCAGGAAAAAGGAAGACTCTACAGTTGAAAGCTTTCTCACCAAATACCACTGTTCTTATGGATTGCTTGGAGAAAATGCCCGCTTCCTACAAAAGGGCTATTGAAGTAAGGTTTGGCCAAGTGCTTCATCTCCTGGAGGTCGACGTAAAAATTCCAGCCCTCACAGCCTTGACCCAGTTCTATGATCCGCCAATGCGAAGTTTTTTGTTCCAGGACTTTCAACTAACACCGTCTCTAGGAGAGTTTGAAGGGTTCTTGGGTTTTTCTATGAAGGGAAAAGCGCCTTACACCCTCGTTAGCCAGGATCTTAAGGTAGAAGTATTAGCAGAAGCTCTTCAGATTCCCACCGCCATAGCTAAAGCTAACTGGAAACAAAAGAGAGAGTTTTGGGGTTTCCAGAGGCCATTTTTAGAACAAGAAAGCAAGAGGTTAATAAAGGAACGTCAATGGGCTGCTTCAGTCAATGTGTTATCTATCCTCATTTACGGTTTGGTTTTATTCCCAACCTTCGAAGATTTCATTGACGTGGCAGCAATTAATGTATTTTGGGCAGTTTGGAAAGAAGGTCAAAGCCCGGTGTATCCGTTATTGGCAGACGTGTTCTATAATCTCCATCTCCGTCATGAGAAGAAAGGCGCTGTTTTGACATTTTGTTTCCCTTTACTATATAAATGGCTCACATCTCACATCTTCAAACGCCATGCTTTGATTCATAAGATGACAGGCGGGGAATGGTCCCAAATGTTGGTTTCCCTCACTGAAAGGGACATCACCTGGTATCCCAATAAGTTGGATGTTGACCGAGTCATTATGAGTTGTGGGAATTTCAGAAATGTGCCATTGATGGGATCAAAGGGGTGCATTAGTTACAACCCCATCTTGGCCATACGGCAACACGAGTACCCTATGCTGGGAAAGCCAGAGGGCGCCGAATTAGAAGAGATGATCCTCCACAACAAAGGTGTGGACGATCCAGCTTTACTCTTCAGAATATGTCGTTCTTGGGAGAAGATTCACACTAAGGGCTCTGAGTTAAGGAAAAGAGATGGAGTGGTCAGGACACCTTACCGGCAGTGGGTTCTTGAAAGGGTCAAAATCATCAAGCTACCATTTTCCGGAGAAGCACTCCCCAAACCTCCTGCGCATGAACCAATATCCTTGGAAGAAGTAGAGGAACTCCGAATTAAGATAGCTAATCTTGGGAAAGAAAATGAAGAACTCGGTTCAAAATTGCACCGGGTCACCCACGAGAGGAATGAATTGAAGTATGACCTGACTCGTAAAACTGCCCAGTTCGAAGCAATTCAAGAAAAAGCTAATGAAGAAGAACGAAAGAAGAACAATGTCAAAGGGTGTCTGGACCAGACTTATGGTAGGGTGGTTCACTTAAAAGATGATTTAAACAGAGTTTGCAGAAAGAGTGCGAATAATGAAGATTGGTATATTCGGGCAACTAAAAAAGCAAAGATTGAAAGAGTTAAATTTGAAAAGAAAATTGCAGAGCTTACCACAGCTCTTGAGGAGGAAGTAAGAAGCTCAAATCAGGAATATGAACTTAGAATTCAGGCCATGAATGTCTCACAGTTCACCATGGAAGATTGGGATTACAAATGTCAAGAGGTGAATCGTGCTGAAGGAAACGCCCAGTATTGGAAAGAACAATATGAGGCTTTGCTCAAAGATCGCAACATTTGGGAGTCAGTGAGAGATGAGGTGCAAGGTCATTTCCAAGGATACGAGCAAGATGTACAAGATCAGATTAAAGAAAGAGACATGTATCATGATAAGCTTAATCAGCTTATTGAATGGTGCAACTTGCAGATGGAAGAATTACTTTTCCGACTTTCTATGGCAAGAGGGGAATTTGAAGACGATGGATCCTACCCAGCTGTGAGTTATTTTCTCTCGATGTGCCAGAACATGTTGAAGACTTTCAAGGAAGAGGTGAAAGAATGTAGTGCACAAAGATCCAAGAATTAGTCTTACTGTTGTAATTTTTCTTTATTTATTTTGTTTATTTAAGAAGAGAATTGGCGTTATTTTTGTAATAGTTAACGAACCAAAATATTTGTACTTGATGTTTTAAGTCTTGATTGTTTGAGAATGAATGAAGCTTGGAGTTTTCCTTTAGTCCTTGACTTCTATGATGTTTTGAATGCTGCACATTAAAATTTTGGTATTTGTGATTGTTTTTCCTGAAGTTGACATTTTGTGGCATGGCATTCATACATTTCCATCATTTGCTGCATTTGTTAAAACATGAGGCTCATACGTGTCTTTTTACCCAGTCGTCAAACTGTTTCGTCCATACAAAACCGGAGCCGACCGTTGAAGGAGGATGGAGAGACTCGAGCAGGAAAATCAAGGGCTTAGGGGAAAAGTGTCTGCTTTAAAGGATAGTTTGGAAAGGCTTACCAATATGATGGAGATAATGGCCGCTGCGCAGAATCAGACATCTCAAAATTCTCAGGAGACTGGACAGAGGACCGAGGCCATGGCCATCCCAACGACCGCGGCCCCTAGCAACGATTCCCAACATGTCGTGACCACTGGTTTCCCTTGGGGCATCCCTCGTGATTTCATACCAGAGATTCATCAACCACACGTCTCACACGTCGCTGCTGTAATGACTACTCCTCAGCCTGTAGTACACACCGCCCATTACAATGAAGACCCCCCTTCCACACAGCACCAAGCGAAAACGCGGGAGTAGACGAGAGATTGGATGAGTTCCAGGATCGTTTTCTAGAAATGCAAAACGAGATTAGGGCACTTCGAGGCCAGGATTTGTTCGGAAGAAAGGCTTCTGATCTTTGCTTGGTCCCTAATGTCAGGGTTCCGCACAAGTTCAGAGTGCCTGAGTTTGAAAAGTATAAGGGAAACTCGTGTCCTCAAAGCCACTTAATCATGTACGCCCAAAAGATGTCCACCCAGTAGGACAATGACCCGTTACTGATTCATTATTTCCAGGACAGCTTGACAGGTGCTGCCCTAAAATGGTACATGAGTTTGGACAGCGCAAAAATCTGGACCTTCAATGACTTAAGAGAGGCTTTCATCCGACAATATAAGTACAACCTTGACATGGCCCTGGACAGAGATCAACTCTGGAGCATGTCGCAGAAGGACAAGGAAAGTTTCAAAGAATATGCTCAAAGGTGGCGTGAGGTCGCGACTCAAATATACCCCCCTCTGGAAGAAAAAGAAATGACCAAGATTTATTTGAAGACGTTGAGTACGTTCTATTATGACCGCATGATCGCAAGCGCACCCAGTGACTTTACTGAAATGGTAAATATGGGAATGCGGCTTGAAGAGGTCGTTAGAGAAGGGCGTTTAATGAAGGAAGCGGGATCATCCAGCGGCATCAGGAAATTCGGAAACGGTTTCCACAAAAAGAAAGAGCAGGACGTTAGTGCTATTTACCAAAGAAGAAATTATCAGCAGCAGGTGGCCGCAATTACCCCGGTTGTCAATACAGCTTCAAGTCCCAATTACCGACCACATTTCCCTCAAAATCAACAAACCACTCCACAAAACCAACATCAACCCCAACAATTCCAGCAGCGACAACAACAGCCTCCACAACAGGCTCACCCCCAGTACAACAACAATCGTATTCCGAGAACCCACGTTTACGACCCCATACCAATGACTTACGCAGAATTATTTCCAGCTCTACTACAGAAGGGGCATATTCAAACAAGACCTCCCCTCCCTCCGCCCAGGAATCCCACTTATGGGTTCAAAGCTGACCAGTTTTGCGTTTATCATCAAGGTGGGCCAGGCCACAATATCGAAAATTGTTATGGCTTTAAGGCCGATGTCCAGAGGTTGATTAAAAACGGTGTTTTGACTTTTAAAGATACCAATCCAAATATTCAAGCAAATCCTTTGCCTCCGCATGGAGGGGCCTCAGTGAATATGGTGCACGGTTGTCCATGGGACTATGTTGTTTACGATGTCAGATTAATTAGAGGTTCCTTAGTGCAAAAGCATGCAGAACTGGCAAAGCTTATCTACTTCCATAACGGGATACATGATTACGATGCATGCAGAATCTGTTCCGTTAATCCGCGGGGGTGTCGCGTAGTACGAGAAGATCTCCAGAGGATGTTGGATCAGAGGTCTATTAGAATAATGTATCCCAGAAACCCTAATGATGTTGAAATTGATGAAGAGGCATTTGTCATAATACCACAATTTAATGAACCAGGACCCATAGAGATCACCTACGACAGTAGAAGGATCACTGCAACTCCATTAGTCATTGTTGTACCAGGACCAATGCCATACCAGTCTGAAAGGGCCGTACCATACAAATATAATGCAACCATGATTGAAAATGGAAAGGAGGTTCCATTACCATCCATTGTCAACATTGCTGATGTCAGCCGAGTTACCAGAAGAGGGAGGGTATTCCCTAACAAAGCTAGAGAAACTGTGATGCATAAAGAAACCCCATTGGAGAACACTTTTAAGCAAGTAGGCCAGTCAAGCAATACAAATCAAAGCAAGGGAGATGATGAAGTGCTAAAGCTGATCAGGAAAAGTGAGTACAACGTAGTGGATCAGCTTTTAAGCACGCCTTCAAGAATTTCAATCTTGTCTCTTCTGATGAGCTCTGAGGCGCATCGGGAAGCTTTGCAGAAGGTCTTAGAGCAAGCATTTGTGGACCACGATGTCACCATTGGACAATTCGACAATATTGTTGCGAATATAACTGTTTGTAACAATCTTAGCTTCTGTGACGAAGAGCTCCCGGAGCAGGGAAGAAACCATAACATGGCACTGAATATCTCTGTTAATTGCAAGACCGATGCTTTGTCCAGTGTGCTGATAGACACCGGCTCCTCGCTAAATGTTATGCCAAAGTCAACTCTCTCGATGTTAGCCTTTCAGGGAACTCCTATGAGAGTCAGTGGGGTTATTGTCAAAGCTTTTGATGGGTCCCGAAAAACAGTTATTGGGGAAGTGGATTTGCCTATAACGATTGGACCTCATACCTTTCAGATCACGTTCCAAGTGATGGACATCAAGGCTGCATACAGTTGCTTATTAGGTCGCCCTTGGATCCATGAAGCAGGGGCCGTAACTTCAACTCTGCATCAAATAATCAAGTTTGTAAATCAAGGAAAGCTGGTGACAGTGTTTGGGGAATAGGCTATGATTGTAAGCCATCTTTCCTCTTTCTCGTATGTGGAACCGGAAGATGCTATTGGAACTCGTTTCCAGGCCCTAACCACTGCTGATAAAGAAGTAAAGAAGAAAGGGGCATCCATTTCTTCTTTCAGAGATGCTCGACAAGTTGTTGAGAGTGGTTCGTCTGAAGGGTGGGGAAAGGTCGTGGTTTTAAGTGAGAATAAGGCCCGTGAAGGAGTTGGTTTTTCGCCCGAATCTGCAAGACTTACAAGGGACGAAGGGGTCATCTGCCCAATACAGGAAAGTTTCCGCAGTGGAGGATTCATGAGTCCAACTCCACCAGAAGTTGACGCAATTACTGAGGATGATTCTGAAGAGGATTTACCAGACTTTGTCGTTCACAGAGCTTTGTGCCAGAATTGGACTGCTGTTGATATCCCATCTGTCGTTCGCCTATCTAAGTAATGATTTTGTGTTAACCTCTCGCTCTGCCCAAGGCGAGAGGGTACTTTGTAGGGTTTTCTCTTTATGCAGTTTAAGAATTTTTGTCTCCTCTTTGCTCTGCCCAAAGCAAGAGAGATATTTTGTTGGGCCATTTTGTTTCGAAAATTAAACAATCATTAATGAAAGTGTTATTTTTCGACTTCCGTTATCTTTTGTTTTTTTTTTACTTTTTGCTTTTCGGAAAAGTGGTAATCCTAAAAAAAAACATCTACATATTTGCATAAATAAAAATAAAAAAAGATTTATTTTCAAATATTTGCATACGCTTCCATTTGTCTAGTGCTAAAATGAAACATCAATCACATGTGAAGATTAATCATAAAAAAAACCCATTGAAAAGCATGACCCATTGCCTACTCCCAACTTTGAGTTCCCGGTATTTGAGGCCGAAGAAGATAATGACGAGGAGGTCCCTGATGAGATTTCGTGACTACTAGAGAATGAGGAAGAGACTATCCATCCATACAAAGAAACAGTGGAGGTAATTAATCTGGGGACAGAAGACGATAGGAAGGAAGTCAAAATCGGCGCGCTACTCATTCCCGACGTCAAGAAAAGAATGATAGAACTTTTGAAAGAGTATGTGGATGTGTTTGCTTGGTCCTATAGGGATATGCCGGGATTGGATACCCGTATCGTGGAACATCGCCTTCCTTTGAAACCAGAATGTCCGCCGGTCAAACAGAAGTTGAGGAGATCACGCCCCGACATGGCTATCAAGATCAAGGAGGAAGTTCAGAAGCAGATCGACGCAGGTTTCCTTGTCACCTCCAAGTACCCACAATGGTTAGCCAATATAGTACCCGTGCCGAAGAAAGATGGGAAAGTCAGAATGTGTGTCGATTATAGAGATCTGAACAAAGCCAGTCCTAAGGACGATTTCCCGCTACCCCATATCGATATGTTGGTTGACAGTACAGCTAAGTTCAAAGTTTTCTCATTCATGGATGGTTTCTCCAGATATAACCAGATTCGAATGGCTCTAGAGGATATGGAGAAGACCTCGTTCATTACACCTTGGGGAAAATTTTGCTACCAGGTAATGCCTTTGGGTTTGAAGAATGTAGGCGCAACTTACCAAAGAGCAATGTCAACACTGTTCCACGACATGATGCACAAAGAAATCGAAGTATACGTTGATGACATGATTGCTAAATCCAGAACCGAGGAAGAGCATGTGGAATATCTTTTGAAGTTGTTCCAACGTTTGAGGAAGTACAAACTTCGCCTGAACCCCAGCAAATGCACATTCGGTGTTCGTTCAGGAAAGTTATTGGGTTTCATTGTTAGCCAGAAAGGTATCGAAGTAGATCCCGAAAAAGTCAAGGCCATTTGAGAGATGCCCGCGCCAAAGACGGAAAAACAAGTAAGGGGATTCTTAGGTCGTCTGAATTACATCTCTAGGTTTATTTCTAATATGACTGCGACCTGTGGGCCGATCTTCAAACTCCTGCAAAAGAATCAAAGTTGCAAGTGGACTGAAGATTGCCAAAAAGCTTTTGATAATATCAAAGATTACTTACTGGAGCCACCTATCTTGGTCCCTCCAGTTGAAGGAAGACCTCTGATCATGTACTTGACAATACTAGAAGATTCCATGGGTTGTGTGCTCGGGCAATAAGACGAAACAGGACGGAAGGAGCATGCCATCTATTACCTAAGCAAGAAATTTACAGATTGTGAGTCTCGATACTCCATGCTCTAGAAGACCTATTGTACTTTAGCTTGGGCAGCCCGACGTCTCCGACAATACATGATTAATCACATTACTTGGTTGATTTCAAGGATGGATCCGATTAAGTATATCTTTGAAAAACTGGCCCTGACAGGAAGAATTGCTCGTTGGCAGATGTTACTATCAGAATATGATATTGAGTATCACACTTAGAAGGCTATCAAGGGAAGTGTTTTAGCCGACCATCTAGCCCATCAACCCATTGACGATTACGAACCCGTAAAGTTCAATTTTCCAGACGAAGATGTCATGTATTTGAAGATGAAAGATTGTGACGAGCCTCCGCTCGACGAAGGGCCAGAACCGGGGTCCCAATGGGGCTTAATTTTCGATGGAGCTGTAAATCTGTATGGAAAAGGAATTGGGGCAATGATTGTAACTCCCCAAGGTGCTCATATCCCTTTCGCTGCGAGAGTGATGTTCAAATTTACCAATAATGAAGCCGAGTACGAAGCTTGCATCATGGGCTTGGAAGAAGCAGTTGATTTAAGAATCAAGAACCTAGATGTATATGGTGACTCAGCCCTGGTAATCAACCAGATCAAGGGGAAGTGGGAAGTCCTACAACCTCACTTAATTCCATACAGGGATTATGCAAGGAGGATCTCGACATTCTTTGATAAAGTTGAGTTTCACCAAGTACCCCACAGTGAGAACAGAATGGCCGATGCTTTGGCTACCATATCCTCCATGATTGTTGTAAATCGACAGAACGATGTGCCAAAGATTGAAATTATGCGCCTCAATAGACCCGCTTATGTGTTCACCTTGGAAGAGGCTATTGAAGATAAACCATGGTACTATAACATCGAGTGTTTCTTACGACACTAGGAATATCCGCCCGGGGCATCCAACAAGGACCGAAAGACTCTGAGGAGGTTGGCCGGTAACTTCTTTCTGGGTCAAGATGTATTGTACAAAAGAAATTTCGATATGATTTTACTCAGGTGTGTAGATAAGCATGAAGCCGAAATACTGATGAGGGAAATTCATGAAGGATCATTCGGCACTCACGCTAATGGACATGCTATGGCTAGAAGGATGCTGAGGGCATGGCATTATTGGTTGACAATGGAATCCGATTGCTGCAAGTATGTGAAGAAGTGTCATAAATGTCAGGTTTACGCTGATAAAGTCCATATCCCTCCAACTCTTCTCAATGTTCTTTCTTCTCCATGGCCTTTTTCCATGTGGGGCATCGATATGATTGGTATGATTGAGCCGAAAGCTTCCAACGGACATCGTTTCATCCTAGTGGCCATTGACTACTTTACAAAATGGGTAGAGGCAGCCTCCTACGCCAATGTGACTAGACAGGTGGTAGTCCGATTCATCAAGAACAACCTCATTTGTCGGTATGGAATCCCAAGTAGGATCATCACTGATAATGGATCAAACCTGAACAATAAAATGATGAAGGAAATGTGCGCCGAGTTCAAGATTGAACACCATAACTCTTCTCCCTATAGGCCCAAGATGAATGGTGCAGTGGAAGCCGCTAACAAGAATATCAAGAAAATCATTCAGAAGATGGTCGTCACTTATAAGGATTGGCACAAAATGCTTCCCTTTGCTTTACACGGATATCGCACTTCGGTCCGTACATCGACTGGGGCAACTCCTTTCTCGCTTGTATATGGTATGGAGGCCGTGCTCCCTATGGAGGTTGAAATCCCGTCAATGAGAGTTTTGATGGAAGCTAAGTTAACGGAAGCTGAGTGGTGCCAAAGTAGGTATGACGACTTGAATCTGATCGAAGAGAAAAGGATGACAACTTTATGCCATGGGTAGTTATATCAGCAAAGAATGAAGAAGGCTTTTGATAAGAAGGTTCATCCTCGTGTGTTCAGGGAAGGCGACCTCGTGATTAAGAAACTCCAGCCTTTTATATCAGATTCTAGGGGCAAGTGGGCTCCTAATTATGATGGCCCGTATGTTGTCAAGAGAGTTTTTTCGGGCGGCGCATTAATCCTCGCAACGATGGATGGCGAGGAATTCACCCGTCCTACCAATACAGATACATTCAAGAAATACTTCTCCTAATAAAAAATAAAAGAACAGCTCGGTAAGTTGAAAACCCGAAAGGGCGACTTAGGCAAAAAAGAGAGTCTCGGTGGGTCGAAAACCCGAAAGGGCGACTCAGGCAAAAGTTAGAGACATAAACAGAAAGTAATCATCCCGCTGGATTGAAAACCTGAAAGGGAAGTCCAGGCAAAAGTTAGGGATAACGGCAAGTAACTGTATTGGGCTATGATGACAACGTCGTGTGCCAAGAATTCCTCAAATCTGGCTCGAGCTCAAGAATATTGGGGATTCAAAGTTGCTAGAGAAAGTAATGATCATTGTAATTTTAATGTAGTCTCTACCATTTAATTACAATTTATTCCAATTTTTGTAAGATCTATGGAATCCCGCTATTGGCAGATTACCATTCCATTAATGAAAATTTGAGCCTTTGCCTTTGCTTGCAATTCTTATTCTGTCTTCATCTAAAAAATGACACTGTTATTAATGATAATGATTTTTGAAACAAAAAGCTTTTACTATATTTGTTTTTTAATGTGTGTGTGTGCTTACTGAATTGGCGAACCGAAAGATGGGCGTTAATGGTTGTTCCAAGAATGGTTAAACTGCAAGATGTAAAATAATTGTCTCGTTAAGTGCGACATACTCAGGATTCTCTAATATGGGTCGCTGAAGTGTCACGTGTGTGACTCGTTTTCCGGCAATAAAGTCTTTCCGTTACTCGGCGCCTTTGGTAAGATGCTAAGCTTGATGTACCCAGTTGAGTCTGATTAAGATCGTTCCGGTAGACTGTTGGTTCTTTTCCTCGGCAGAGAACAAGCTATTTCATCCTTGTCGAAGCCAACTGTGCTATGGGTAAAAAAGTTTGTTTGGGTATATTTCCCAATTTAAGGTTTTCTCTCTCCTTGAAGAAATGTGAGCTTTGTAGCAGGACTTTTACTCCTTGGTTGGCTCTTTACCTTGTTAGTCGCTCACGTCTTGTTGAGACTGGTCGGGTATCCGGTTGTTGTTTTTTTCTTAGCAATCTATCTCGCGTGTCTGTTTTGTCTATTTGTCAGCATAAACATAATGCATATATGTACATGTGCATCATCTTTGAATTCACATTCATACTCATTTTGCATTCGTTAATGCATACCTCATCCACATTCGTCATGTTTATCCCCAAGTGATGTGTCTCTCTCAAAATAGAGTGGTCAGCCATAAGGCAGAAAATGTATGATCTTTCTAATTCCCCACTGAGTTTTTACCCTCGTGGAAGATGTTTGTTTCAGTTCTCCTTTCCACACTTGGATAGGATAAATCCCCAGTTGAGTTCATTCCTCATGGGTTAGTGTCTTGCTTGACAGTTTCTTTCCAGCTCGTTCCTGGATTGAATTTGGTCTTTGACAATTTTGATAATCGGATTTCCAAATGGAAAGTGCATTTATTTTGCACCTTTGAATACTTTGTCTCCCAGAAGGAATTTGTTGAAAGTTCCCCCCCGGTGAAGACAAACTTTGTTTTCCAGCAGTGTTACTACAACATTCCCTTGGATTACTTACACCTAACAACAAGTGGCAGTCTCTTTATTCGAGAAGCTTGTTTCGTCCTAGAACTTCTAAGTGGAATCAGACAAGTGGCCGTCTCCTTATTTGAGAAGCTTGTTTATTATCCATGGATTTCCCAGTAAATCAACAAATGGCATTCTCTTTTCGAGCAGTTTGTTCATCCCCATCAAGGTTATTGTTCTATCAAATGGCATCTCCCCTATTCGGCAGAGAAGTTTGGTATGAACTTATCTTTTCCAACAAATGGCTATCTCATCCAGACAAGTTGAGAAGTTTGTTGAAAATTTTCCAATTTCCGTCAAATGGTTATCTCTTCCATACAAGTTGAGAAGTTTGAGCGTGAATTTATTCTCCATCATATGGTTGTCTCTTTCAGAAGAAGGGAAGTATGGTGAATGTTCTATCAAATGGCCGTCTCTCCAGTACACGTTGAGAAGTTTGATACGAATCTCTTTACTTTTCCAACAAATGGTTATCTCTTCCAGAAAAGTTGAGAAGTTTGTTGAAATTTTTCCAATTTCCGTCAAATGGCTATCTCATCCAGACAAGTTGAGAAGTTTGAGCGTGAAGTTGTTTTCTCCATCATATGGCTGTCTCTTTCAGAAGAAGGGAAGTATGGTGAATGTTTTATCAAATGGCCATCTCTCCAGTACACGTTGAGAAGTTTGATACGAATCTCTTTACTTTTCCAACAAATGGCTAGTTCATCCAGACGAGGTGACAAGTTTGTTGGGAATTTTTCCGGTTTTCGTCAAATGGCTATCTCCTCCAAACAAGTCGAGAAGTTTGAACGTAAAGTTTGTTTTCCATCATATGGCTGTCTCTTTTAGAAAAAAAGAAGTATGATGAGAGTTTTGTCAAATGACATCTCCCCGATGCATGTTGTCATCTGTTAACCAGTTGTCATATGGTTACGCTCGGAAGATTTCTCATTTGGATTTTGTTCCGATCATGTGTGTCTAATGCTCAGTCGAATCATCTTTTGCGTCCCAGTAGATCTTTTTTTTATCAGGCATTTCCGCCACACTTTCCCTACTCCGTTGAGTGCAAATTTTCTGGTTCTTTTAGTATTCAAACCTCTTCTACCTTTCAGGCTTAAGTCGTTTGAATAGGGGCAACTGTTGCACCCCAAAATTTGCCTTTTTTCTCTCTCTCTCGTTGCTTTGATCTTTTTGTAGTTTTACATTACATTCGCATTCGCATTAGGTTGTGTTCATTACTTCATGTACTTCTTTGTCTTCCTCAAAGTTTGGGATCGAGAGTTTCCCCTGGGTCAGGTTCCTTTTTTTTGAACCTGCGAAACCCTTACCATTCAGGTTTGAGGCTAATTATGGTTTGGGCTAAAATTTGAATTAAGATGTTTGAAATAGAAGTTTTATTGAGAAAATTATGGAGGTGGATAGAATTGCAAGGTGCAATAAAGTCAAGACTAATCCAATTCTATGTCTTTTCACCATTTTTGATGGACAACCATCATTTTTGTTGACTACCTTTGGTGAGAGGAATTTAGTTTTTTTATATGACGCCATTTTATCCACTTGCAGTCATTATTTTGCATCAAAAGTATTTTCGCAAAATTCAAATAAATACAAAGGGATAGGTTAATTCAACAAGCCATATTTCTAAAAAAAGGAGGGGAAATTAAATTACAATGCACATTTTCAGTTTGTTCTAAAAAGAGGGCTCGAATACTAATGATGATCTTAAAATGAAATGACCATTGACCCGAATAATGCAAATTCCACTTTTTCCTATATGCTTGGTCGAGTTTCTTTCATTCATCAGTTGGTAAGGATAAGTCTTGCACTTGGCTTTGATGCGGCTCAATCTTCACGCTTCTTAGAGTCCGCCTGTAACATTTAATACAGTTGTATGTGAATTGCATAGAGGCATGTCAAAGATTAAGGTTGCTAAGGAGTTTTGTCATCGTCGCACTCCAATTTCTTAAGTAAGATTCATATTACCGTCACCTGAAAGAAGGACACCATGAATATTCAGAATCTCATACCAACAATACAAATAAGGTGTTACCCATGGATTCATTATTAAAAACCAGACAGAACAAGTCTCAACAGCAAGGCATAATCCACAGCAATAGATAAGAATCAAATAAGCATACAATTTTCAAATTATCCCGATAAATGAGTAAGAGCAACAGATTTGTTCTAAGTCAAAAAAAGAAGAGCACATTATGTGTCATAAATCAATTTAGCTTATCAGCAAGGCATCATAAAGAAAACAAACACCAAAGTCATGAAGTACCAAAATCTTCGCAGAAGAAGAAGGATACAATACTCGCAGCCGCGGGTGAAAATGTTGCATTGTGTCTGAAGGGCAGAAGTTCCCCGTCTGTGTGTTTTATGATCGAGGGGAACTACATAAATTGAGTTTTGATTTCATCTTACCCATGGGTTGCAACAAGGATGAGGCTCTGAGGGCAAAAGAAATTGCTGAGAATAGATTGCAGACTGGTGACTTTGCAGGGGCACTGAAGTTTGCTACGAAAGCTCGACAACTGTTCTTGATACCCAGAACATCACTCAAATCATTACTATTTGTGAGGTTCACTGTGCTGCACAGAACAAACTCTCTACGTCTGATATGGACTGGTATGGAATTCTTCTAACTGGAAATTTGCTGCAAGAAACAACGATAAAGAAAAAGTGTAAAACTTGCGCTGCTACTTCATCCTGATAAAAATAAATCTTCTGGGGCAGAGGCTGCTTGCAAGTTAATCGTGGAAGGACGTCTTACTGGAATTAAAGTCACCTCAGGCTTCATCCCATCACCATAATAGTTTTCTTTCACAGTTCCATACTCAAAATCCAAATTTGAATCAGAAGGAGACATTTTGGACATCATGCCAACATCCTCGTGATATAGGGTCGCCGGTTGCACCGTCGGGACGTACATCATCATTTTATAGACATAAAGATACTCCAAACCATACGCCACCAAAAGAAGCATCACAGAGAGATGTTGGAAAACCTTATGGTAAAGGACCGGAGGACATGTCTGTGCCCCCTCGTCCTGCATCAGCAAAATGCTTGGAGATACAAGTTCGGCTTAGCGAAACACAAGACAAGGTTGCTTCATGTCTTACCTTCTCCTTTGGCTTCACCAACCCCAAGTTTTGTCTCAAGGCTCAATGAAGTATAGAAGCTGATACCTTTGAACCTTCACCTGCGAAAACAAGTTCAAGCCAAAACCAGTGTAAGGTAACAAGCGGTAAAAGGGATAAATTCACAACAGTAAAAAAGGCAAGAGAGAAAATTTGTTTAGTCTAAACTGAACTATTTCAGTTCACTTCAAACCGGAAGAAACCAAGTCAAATCGGTGCAGCAATAAGGACGAGCAAACAGAATCAGCAGCAGGTTACGAAATCGAAGCATTCACAAAAATGGCAAAAAAAAACTTTTTACAAGAAAGGTTATAGCAGACATAACCAGAGGATTCTCAGTTAGAAGAATTTTGTCTTGCAGCAAATTTTCAGTTAGAAGAATTCCATACCAGTCCATATCAGACGTAGAGAGTTTGTTCTGTGCAGCACAGTGAACCTCACAAATAGTAATGATTTGAGTGATGTTCTGGGTATCAGGAACAGTTGCCGAGCTTTCGTAGCAAACTTCAGTGCCCCTGCAAAGTCACCAGTCTGCAATCTATTCTCAACAATTTCTTTTGCCCTCAGAGCCTCATCCTTGTTGCAACCCATGGGTAAGATGAAATCAAAACTCAATTTATGTAGTTCCCCTCGATCATAAAACACACAGACGGGGAACTTCTGCCCTTCAGACACAATGCAACATTTTCACCCGCGGCTGCGAGTATTGTATCCTTCTTCTTCTGCGAAGATTTTGGTACTTCATGACTTTGGTGTTTGTTTTCTTTATGATGCCGTGCTGATAAGCTAAATTGAGTTATGACACATAATGTGCTCTTCTTTTTTTGACTTAGAACAAATCTGTTGCTCTTACTCATTTATCGGGATAATTTGAAAATTGTATGCTTATTTGATTCTTATCTATTGCTGTGGATTATGCCTTGCTGTTGAGACTTGTTCTGTCTGGTTTTTAATAATGAATCCATGGGTAACACCTTATTTGTATTGTTGGTATGAGATTCTGAATATTCATGGTGTCCTTCTTTCAGGTGACGGTAATATGAATCCTACTTAAGAAATTGGAGTGCGACGATGACAAAACTCCTTAGCAACCTTAATCTTTGACATGCCTCTATGCAATTCACATACAACTGTATTAAATGTTACAGGCGGACTCTAAGAAGCGTGAAGATTGAGCCGCATCAAAGCCAAGTGCAAGACTTATCCTTACCAACTGATGAATGAAAGAAAGTCGACAAAGCATATAGGAAAAAGTGGAATTTGCATTATTCGGGTCAATGGTCATTTCATTTTAAGATCATCATTAGTATTCGAGCCCTCTTTTTAGAACAAACTGAAAATGTGCATTGTAATTTAATTTCCCCTCTTTTTTTTTAGAAATATGGCTTGTTGAATTAACCTATCCCTTTGTATTTATTTGAATTTTGCGAAAATACTTTTGATGCAAAATAATGACTGCAAGTGGATAAAATGGCGTCATATAAAAAAACTAAATTCCTCTCACCAAAGGTAGTCAACAAAAATGATGGCTGCCCATCAAAAATGGTGAAAAGACATAGAATTGGATTAGTCTTGACTTTATTGCACCTTGCAATTCTATCCACCTCCATAATTTTCTCAATAAAACTTCAATTTCAAACACCTTAATTCAATATTTAGCCCAAACAACAATTAGCCTCAAACCTGAATGGTAAGGGCTTCGTAGGTTCAAAAAAAAGGAACCTGACCCAGGGGAAACTCTCGATCCCAAACTTTGAGGAAGACAAAGAAGTACATGAAGTAATGAACACGACCTAATGCGAATGCGAATGTAATGTAAAACTACAAAAAGATCAAAACAACGAGAGAAAAAAAAGGCAAATTTTGGGGTGCAACAGATACGTCCAAGGATCCCGGGGAACCAAGTCCTTAACTGGTCTTCCCAGGAAATTATAAGGGTTACTCCTGCAGAGTAATTATTATTTCCTGTCTTTTTAGCATGCATCAAGTCCTGCATCTTTCCCAAGGTGTCAGGACTCATTTTGTAATAGGGCCATATTGTAATTTTGTGCAAATGATTAATCAATGAATATCGGACATCTTTTGCAAACAAGTCTCTTTTTTTCTCACTATCTTTTCATTTTTCACTTTTGTACAAAACAATAAAATGGCAATGTTTTCAAAATAAGTAACTTCATTTTCACTTTTTCTTAACAAGATTAAAACTGATCACTAAAACGAACCAATCTCAACCCTTGCAGAGACTATCCTCCAGATTGCACCAACAACCGCACTGCTATGACCTTGTATGACTTTGACAATTCGATTAATCAAGCCGACAAAGGGGTTGAAGAAGATTATGAGTTACCTAAAGAGTTAGCCAGGTTGTTGAGGCAGGAAGAGAAAGTGATTACTCCTCATCAGGAGGAGGTAGAAACAGTTAATCTTGGTACTGAAGAAGATTTGATAGAAGTAAAGATTGGGGCCGGTCTACAAGATTCAGTGAAGGAACAGCTTATTGACATGCTTCGAGAATACGTCGACGTCTTCGCTTGGTCCTATCAAGACATGTCAGGTCTAGATATTGATATTGTTATGCACAAGTGTAAACACCCCAAATTTTCCCTCACCTATTCACACCATAGCTTGTGATCTTTTCATATGCATAAATTCAATCATAGCATCTCATACCATATTTTTGATTCACTGCATTGCTTATAAGTCAACTGCATCTAGGGTTTGTGATCTGAGCAATCCTGAGCCATTTGGGCCACTCCAAAGGTCTTCAATCACTTCAAAGGGATCCATGTATGTCCAAGCATCATATTATATCCCCCACAAAGTCAAGAGAGTCAAAGAATCACAAGAACTGAGAAAGGCATGGAGGCAGAGCCAGGTTTAACTGCACAGATGACCTAGAATTAGGGTTTTGGTTTCAGAGGCCATAACTCCAAATATTTTGGTCATTCTTGTTTCTATTGGTCTCCATATGTTATAAGGATCATGCATATCAAGTTTCATGAAGAAATTCCATGGGGAAGGCATCTAATCAAAAGTTGACTTCTTGAGCAAGTCAGTACAAAATCAAGGCATCTGAGGCCCCCAATGACCCAACCAAAGGGTGTTCTTCATCATTTTGAATGTGTATAATCTTTATTTGATCATAGAAGATGTTGGAAGTTCACAAAATTGAAGAATTTCAAGCCATTTGCAAAATTGCCTTTTTGGGAAAGTGACTTGTATTGAAAACTTGCTATTTTGGGAAAGTTTTTCAACCCTTTCTTTTTGATTCAAAAATGCTTCAAATGAGAAAACTTTGGTCATGAAAGTTGTAGATTGGATCATTCCCTTTTCAAAAAGTACAAGAGCTCATTCTAATTCATTTTGGATCAAAAGTTATGGCTTGTCAAAGTTGGGAAAAATCACATAATTTCAAGTTTTGCACCAAAGAGGCAAAGTTGCAAAACCTCTTGCCAAGGCAAAATGTAACTTCAAATGGACTTCTAACCTTTGCACAAACATAAACCAATGCCTAAAAGTCAGAATGCACCAAAGATTTGTCCATTTTCATGACTTATGCTTCAAGTAATCACAAAGGGGCCAAAGTTGTACCAACTTGCAAAAACTCATGTAACCATGCCTCTACTTGTTACAGCTCACAAAATCTGATCCACAAGAACTCCATGATCTCAGCTGAGCCCAACCATGCTCCTATCACAGCCTCCCACTTGCCCATACCTCAAGTACACCTAACATTGACTTTATGCAAAATGGCCCATACCAATCAAGCTAGGCCACACCAACTCCTCAGACCTATCACAATGTGATAACTGGACAAAAAGCAACTCAAAACACAAGACACACAAGCCTGAAACAGATCATAAGCCATAGTTCACAAAACTCACCTCATATGCATTTTCATTCGAAACTCAGCACACAAGCATCAAACATCAAAACAAACTTCATAGAATCACTCAACATGTTCCCCTGATCATTTCCCAACCCTCATTTGTCCCTGAAACCACCTCAATCAAAAACACGATTTCAACACTCCATTGACCTGAGCTTCTGCAAACTTTCTCTGGAGGCCATATAAACTCCAGCTAAGTGTCACAAGCTTCTGGGGAGGATCATTGGAACTTGTTTGGACCAAAGAAGCAGCCAGAAAGCACCTAAGGCAAAAGCTCCAGCTCAGGTACCTCAAGAACTTTTTTTCCAGAAATTGCTTTTTATGCTATAGAATTGTTGCTTATGCTTCACTGATCGTTCTGGTGTTCTTAGTTTTTAAAATGATTGAGTTTTGAGCCTGAACCATGTCTCTGAAAGTTTGACCTAAAAACTTCTTTGATTCGATTCGTGTTTGTGTTGAAGGATAAACATGATTTTGTGTTTGATTCGTGTTTGGGGTGGGTAGAGGATGAATTCTGGAGAGTTAGAGCGTTTGAAACATCCTAGGGAGTGATTTTGATTTTCGGTTGGCCGGAGAAGATGACCGGAACACTGTTCCGGTCATCTGAAAGTCATTAGGGTTTCTGATTAGGGCTTAATCATAATTAGGCAAGTTTGAATTTGGTCCGTTCGTTCGCGCGCGCAGTCAATTCCCGCGTCCATGAATTTGAATCTCAGCCATTAGATTAGCTGACTTTCTCATTTTTCATTTTAATTCATTTTAATTTTATTTGTTTTGCATTTTATTTCCACGAATTATTTAAAATAGCAAAATACCTTTAAAAATTCTGAAATCTTTTGTCAAAGATTTAATCAATTTGCAGAACCCAAAAATATTTTTATTTTTATTTTTTGCATTAAAAATCATTTTTAAATTATTTAAATGTTTATTTTTAATTAATTAATGGAAATTAATTAATTAAAAATGCATTTAGGTATTTAAAAATCCCAAAAAATTCACATTGCATTTAGAAACATATAGAAACATTATCCAACTCTCAAACCAAATTTCTTTTTTGTTCTTGATGCCTTTTGATCATTTTCATTGGAATTAAATTCATTTTAAGGCAATGTTTTTGTGAAAACTTTGAAAAATCCTTTCTGCCTAACCTTTGAGAGTTTGATAATGATTCTTCTTGCATTGCATTCTTCATGGCATGTAGTTTATAGGATAAAATTGGTTTGATTTGATCTTCCATTTTCATTTTGTTTTGCATTTTTCATGATGAGGTACCTTAAAAACCCTAGCCAACTTGAGAAATTCATAACTTTCACTAGGTTAAGAGTTAGATCCCCTCCTTTGGGCAGTGAACTTGTATAGGTTTAGGGTATCTTTGATTGCATTTTCAATTTTTTATCATGCCATTTGCCTCTGGTTTTGAATTTTTGTATTGCATGATGCACGTAACCCTAATTTATGCTTTCCCTTGCATCCATTTCTCATTTGCTTGCATCCAATGACTTGCCATGACATTTTGTGCATCTTCATGATTCATAATACATCTTAGGACATATTAGAATCATGTTTGATCATTGCATCTTTCATTTGTCATGTGGTATGTCCATTTCATTTCATAAACATTCATGAATCCTTATGGTTCAAGGCATGCCTCATTTGCATCCTTATGCTTGTATGATCATTCTCATCCCTTGTCATGTGTTTGCATCATCTCTTAGAATCATTAACTTCATGTTCTTGCTTCTGGTTTTGGTTTACATCATGACATTTCATCCCATTTGCATTGCATTTTATTTCTTTTGCTAACTTTTCAGGTGGTAAGTTGTTTTGAGAAGTGAATTTGCCTTCACTTCTCACAATCTCTTTTCATCTCTCTCTTGCATCATTGCTGCATTTTATCTTGTGTATTGGATTGAGCTTTCTCATTCATGTTCACTCTTGCTTTCTTCCTTCAAGCAACTTGTCTTCTTAAGTGAAGCAAGTTGTTTTGATTCTCTTTGCTTCTTGCTCCTTTCATCTGCTTCCTTCCGGGTGGTTTCTCTGAAGTTTCTTCTTGCAAACCTCATTAATCCTAGGAACAACCAAGCATGATAATAATTAGGGTTTGATTAGTCCCCCATTTAGCTTTTACCTTTGTGTCTTCTTTGAGTCTTCTCTCCTCATCTCATAATCAAGGACTAAACCCTAAAGGTTTTAAGGCTTTGTGATTAAGCTTATGCCTGCATCCTTCTATTAGGATGGAGTGTATAACTTTAATCCTAAGTGTTAAACCATTAATGTGTTTAAATCCTTTAATCAATCCATTTAATAATCACTAAGACATCAAGCTTGTAACTTGGGCCTTGCATTAGGGTTCTAATTCTTCCTTTATTGGTTAAGAAGGACTAACCCTAGTGTTAATGGACAAGTCCCCCTCAAGTTGTCTTACAAACCATAAAAATCAGTTCTTCATCTTATCATTAACTAAAATCCATCTAATAAAGGCCTTGTTTTGTCATGAGGTTAATCCCTAACCATGGATTAAGTTGGGGAGTCTTCCTCAGCTTAAATGTTCTCATTTATTATCCTTCTATTAGGATGGTGTAATGAGTCCATTAAATCCTTAATTATGGCTTAAACTCATTACTTAACACTAAACAAAAACAACAAAAACATCTAAATAATCACAAGTAGGTTAATGATCTTAATCCTACATCACGGTGATTAAGTGTGAAGTGCTTACTTCATACTTAAGTTATTCTCATTACCCCTAATCAGAGGGAAGATGTGATGAGTTTACTAACCCTTTGGTTTAGTCTTAAGCTCATTTTCCTATGACAAACTTTCAAAAGCAATAAAAGACTGAAAACTCAAAAACAAACAATAATTGTCTCCTCCGGGATTCTTTTCTCATCTCATTCACTCACAAACGAGAACTCGCTTCTTCCGTCTAATGCAAGACAGTTAGCACCTGAGCCAGACAGGTCATACACTTGAGCATAGACAAGTAAGCAGTTCACAAGTCAATTTACCTTTCAGTCTCTTTGAGTCGAACTACGGTGTTCTGACTTCCTCATTGCACGAGAGGATACGTAGGCATAACTTAATTGTTATCGAACAAAAGTCTCTGTATATTCCCCCTCCTTCTAGCATTATTCTTTAAGCCTCATAATCTTGAGCTTTACACTTTTGTTCTTACACTGACACTTCGCTTATACACTTCACATTTCTTTTCACACTGACACTTGCATTCTTTCCAGCCTTGATACACAAATTGCACTGACACTACCCCTTTAAAACACAAATATTTTAAGCGTGGATCCCTTCGAGTACGACGGACAATCTGGGTGCTAATACCTTCCCAGGTTGTAACCAACCCCCTTTCTCAGTCTCTCTGGTTCGCAACCGTCTTATCCATCTTTTCTTAGGTTTATGCAGCATTACCTTTCCTCCGGGATAAAAATGCCTAGCTGGCGACTCTTTTCTCTTGAGTTCACCCTTGTGTGTTCTCTTTCTCTTTTCGCCGACCGTTCGCGTCTGTACCCCTCTTGGCCACGTGTCATCAGGTGGGAGCGACAACAAGCTGCCATTGAAAGAAGATTGCCCTCCAGTAAAACAAAAGTTGCGCCGCACTCGTCCTGATATGGCCATGAAGATTAAGGAAGAAGTACAAAAACAGTGTGACGCCGGTTTCCTTGCTGTAACTAGTTACCCTCCGTGGGTTGCTAATATTGTACCAGTGCCTAAGAAGGATGACAAAGTACGGATGTGTGTGGATTACCGGGATCTGAATAGAGCTAGCCCGAAAGATGACTTCCCATTACCTCACATTGATGTATTGGTCGACAACACAACTCAGTTCTCGGTATTTTCTTTCATGGATAGTTTTTCCGGGTATAATCAGATCAGGATGTCACCCGAAGACATGGAGAAGACAACCTTCATCACACCTTGGGGCACATTTTGTTATAAGGTAATGCCATCTGGACTGAAGAATGCCGGTGCAACCTATCAACGGGCTATGGTAACGTTATTCCATGACATGATCCACAAAGAAATTGAGTGCTATGTGGATGACATGATTGCCAAGTCCCTTACTGAAGAAGATCATCTGGTAAATCTGCTGAAGTTGTTCAAGCGTCTGAGAAAGTATCAGCTGAAGCTAAACCCCAACAAATGCACATTCGGGGTACGTTCCGGTAAACTGCTGGGATTCATTGTAAGTGAAAAAGGAATAGAAGTTGATCCTGACAAAGTCAAAACCATTCAAGAGATGCCTGCACCTAGGACTGAAAAGGAAGTTCGGGGTTTCTTAGGTAGATTGAACTACATTTCACGGTTCATATCTCACCTTACTGCAACCTGCGAGCCCCTTTTCAAGTTGTTAAGAAAGGAGCAAACGGTCAGGTGGAATGAAGATTGTCAGAAGGCCTTTGACAAAATCAAGGAGTACCTACAAGAACCTCCAATTCTTATTCCTCTAGTTGAAGGAAGACCTCTTATAATGTACCTGAAAGTATTAGAAGGATCAATGGGGTGTGTGCTGGGCCAGCATGACGAGTCTGGTCGAAAAGAGTATGCAATATACTACCTAAGCAAAAAGTTTACCGACTGTGAACAACGTTATTCACTGCTCGAGAAAACTTGTTATGCTTTAGCGTGGGCTGCTCGCCGACTAAGACAGTATATACTGACTCACACTACTTTGTTGATCTCAAAAATGGACCCAGTCAAGTACATATTCGAAAAGCCAGCACTTACCGGAAGGGTTGCAAGATGGCAAATGATTCTGACAGAGTATGACATTCAGTACACATCTCAAAAGGCCATCAAAGGCAGTGTACTGTCTGAGTATCTAGCTGAGCAACCCATTGATGATTACCAGCCAATGAGATTTGACTTCCCTGATGAAGACATCATGTTCCTAAAAGCAAAAGATCATGAAGATCCTGTTCACACTAAAGGGCCTGACCCAGAAGAAGAGTGGACAATGATGTTTGATGGGGCTGTCAATATGAATGGTCGAGGAGTTGGTGCAATGCTCATTACACCTAAAGGAGTTCACATGCCTTTCTCGGCAAAACTCACCTTTGCATGCACTAATAATGAAGCTGAATACGAAGCCTGTATCATGGGTCTTGAGGAAGCCATTGACCTCAGGATCAAGACTTTAACTGTATTCAGAGATTCAGATTTGGTAATCAGTCAGACCAACGGAAAATGGTACACTCACCAAGAGCATCTGATTCCATACCGTGACTACACGAGGAGATTATTGACTTTCTTTACAACAGTCAAACTTGAGTACATCCCTCGAGACAAAAATCAGTTCGCAGATGCTTTAGCTACTATTTCCTCCATGATCAAGGTTCAGACTGCCAATTATGTGCCTCGGATTTCGGTATCCAGACTTGATCGACCAGCATACATATTCTCTGTGGACATTGCTAAAGATGACAAGCCTTGGTTCCACGACATCAAATTTTTCTTAGAGGATTAGACATACCCACCCGAGGCATCATCCAATGATAAGAAGACATTAAGAAGGCTGGCTGGTAGTTTCTTCTTGAATGCTGGTGGTTCATTATACAAGAGAAACTTTGACATGGTGTTTCTCAAATGTGTTGATAAAAAAGAAGCAGACTTGCTGATGCACGAGGTGCATGAAGGATCTTTCGGTACCCATGCTGGAGGACATGCAATGGCTAAGAAATTGTTAAGATCAGGTTACTACTAGATCACAATGGATGCAGACTGTTGTGCTTATGCCAGGAAGTGTCATAAATGCCAGATTTATGCAGACAAGGTGCATGTGCCTTCGAATCCGTTGAACGTGATGTCTTCACCTTGGCCCTTTGCCATGTAGGGCATTGACATGATTGGAAAGATTGAACCGACTACTTCAAATGGCCACAGATTCATCATGTTAGCCATTGATTACTTCACCAAGTGGGTTGAAGCAGCTTGGTATGCAAACGTCACCAGACAAGTGGTAGCCAGATTTCTGAAAAGAGACATCATTTGTCGATATGGAGTACCCGAGCGAATCATTACTGATAATGGTTCCAATTTGAACAACAAAATGATGGCAGAACTGTGTCGGGACTTCAAAATCCAACATCACAACTCTTCTCCTTACAGGACAAAGATGAATGGCGTTGTTGAGGCAGCTAACAAGAACATCAAGAAGATTGTGCAGAAGATGGTGGTTACTTACAAAGACTGGCATGAGATGCTACCATTTGCCTTGCATGGGTACCGTACCTCAATCAGAACGTCTACTGGGGCAACACCTTATCAACTTGTGTATGGTACGGAAGCTGTCCTACCTGTTGAAGTTGAGTTACCCTCCTTACGGGTACTGATGGATGTAAAGCTGAACGAAGCAGAATGGATCCGCTCTCGGTACAATCAACTGAATTTGGTCGAAGAGAAGAGATTAGCTGCAATCTGTCATGGGCAGCTATATCAGAAAAGGATGAAGAAAGCCTTCGATCAGAAAGTCAGGCTTCGGGAATACCAAGTGGGAGATCTTGTGCTGAAAAGACTTCTCCCTCCTTATACAGACCACAGGGGCAAGTGGACTCCGAACTACGACAGTCCTTTCATAGTAAATAAAGTTTTCTCTGGTGGAGCACTGATGCTCACTACTATGGACGGTGAAGATTTCTTATCCCCTGTGAATTCAGATGCAGTTAAAAAATACTTCGCATAAAATGACCCGCTGGACATAAAAACAGAATGTAAGTCCAGGAAAAAATAGGGCATCCCTACGAGTCAAAAACAGAATAAAAGACTCGGGCAAAAATAAGGGAAAATAAAAAAAAAATGTACACCCGCTGAGTTGAAAAGCCGCATTGGACAGCTCAGGTAAAAATGGTTATCCCGGTGGATTGAAAACCCGAAAGGGCGATCCACGCAAAATAAGGGAATAAGTGAACAACTGCATTCTGAATTCGTCTGTATCACTTACAACACGACAAGCTTCGAAAGGTTAAAGCATCGGTCAGAATCAACTTTCTTCAGAAAGCAAGATAAGAAGAACGTCAAGGTCATACGGGTCATAGCAAAGGAAGCTCAACGGAGCATCGTCAACATTGCCAGCACTTTTACTTTTTCAATTTGTAACAATCTCCTCATTCCAAGGGATTTGTTCCTTTGACTGTATTTGCCAGTTCGGGGCACCCAGATTAATAAAATCAGATTTCGGTCACACCTCGTCTCGTACATTTTTGTTTCGTTTGCAAAATGTCCAATATCCATGATATAATATTTGCATAAAACAAATGTGCCATTCTTAATAAATGGTTGCAGGAAATAATCTTACTTCTAGGAATGTCTAACTCCTATAAAGGGAATCCGGTAAGGGATACCTCGGGATACTCGTACGTGTCTTTGTTTTAACAGGATTGCAGGTATTCAAATACGTAGCATGGGGCGTGCCAAGCATCACCTCCTCCAAGCAGCCTCTGAAATGCTTTCTCCCCAACAGAGTTGTCAAAGCCTCCTCATCCCCAGCCAGGATCCCCACAGATATCTTTAGGAAGATCGTTCAGTGATCTTTCCTCCCCCCAAACAGAGTTCCAGTCTCTCAAAGACAAAAGAATCATCTCCCCGCAGAGTTCCAGACTCTACCCAGAAGAGTAATGCCTGAAATTCTCACACAACAAAGTGACGGAAGCTTCCTTCTCCCCAGCTTGGTTTCTCCTTACCGGATATATCTATCAGTGATCTATTTCCCCCAAGCAAAGCCATATATCTTATCAGATCTACCAAAGACCTCTTCCCCAGCTGGGATTCTCCTTCGGAAAGATCGGCCAGAGATCCTCACAGCAGCGGGATCCGAATCCCGGACCGTTTTCTTTTGTATAATCATAGCATTCGCATCATCTTTCCCCACAAAGCGTAGCATTCCGTCTAATACGGAGCATTACGGCAAAAATCAAACATTTGCATGATCACAAGTCAGGTTCGAACCAGTCACCTGCAAATACCATCAGTAATGTATATAAAAACTCGCAAGCAAATAAAAGCCAAAGCGTCCCCTTTGCACTCTCCAACACAAATACATGTTCATATATATCATTCCGACACTCATCCGTGTCATTTTATTCCCCTGCATATATAAGCCACAAACATCCTCTGTGATTACAGATACCTATAGACTTTTTTGACACTCGTCCGTGTCACCTTCCCCAGCATGGTTGCCCAAACACTTATTGCAAACCAAACACTTGTTATAATACACTCTTGTTGACACCCGTCCATGTCATACTATCCTCGCAGGTCGCCGAAACACCTTTTTACACTCTCATATATAAATGATTGTTCATAACTTATACACTTTCTCTTCTGACACCCGTCTGTGTCACCTTTCCCCAGCAAGTTAAACATTCGTCCGTGTCTTACTCACACTTCACAAAACTCACTCATACTTATACGGATACTCGTCCGTATTTTTCATATACACTTATCCCCCACAGATTCGACACTCGTCCGTGTTCTTTGTTAACCAGTTGGTACTCGTCTTTACCATCATCTCTGAACATGCTTCGGCGTTTGTTTCTACTGATACTCGTCCGTATCATTGTTCTAAGGATGCTCGTCCGTATCATTGTCCTAAGGATGCTTGTCCGCATCTTTAATCTATGCACAGCGTCAAAACACCTATACCCTTATTTCTTAAGCGTAAACACTCGTCTGTGTTTACCATTCCCCCGTAAGTCGCCAGCAGAACAACTTTTCTTCTATCCGACATTCGTCCTATGTTGTGATACTTTCGGCATCCGTACCCTGCCAGGTGATCGTCCTTCACCTTTGGATGACCGTCCCTCATCCTTTCCCCAGAGGAGTCTCCATTATTGGAACCCTTTTCTATCCGGCATTCGTCCTATGTCATGATATTTAGTAGTCGTCCCCTGCTAGGTGATCGTCCTTCACCTTTTGATGATCGTCCTTCATCATTTTATCTGATGGTCGTCCCCATCGTTGATCTTGTTATCTGACATTCGTCCTATGTCATGATAAACCCCGAGAGCAGCCGTACCCTGCTAGGTGATCGTCCTTCACCTTTTAATGATCGTCCTTCATAATACTTATCCGATGGCCGTCCCCATCGTCGACCTTTTCTATCCGACATTCGTCCTATGTCGTGATAAAAAGTAGCCGTCCCCTGCTGGGTGATCGTCCTTCACCTTTGATGATCGTCCCTCATCATTATTTCATTTATTCTTTAACCCGATGGCCGTCCCCATCGTTGTTTACTTTTACTTTCTAAGCCTGATGGTCGTCCCCATCATTGCCTTTGTTGTAATCCCCAGAGAGTCTTGTTTCTTTCCCCGATGGCCGTCCCCGTCGTGGTCTCTTTATTTCCCAAGCATGTCGGCCGTCCCCGTCATTGCTTTATCCCCCAACAGTCGTCCTCTGCTCGATGGCCGTCCTCCATCGCCCGCACTTTATAATTATACAATACTGTCTTTTACAATTTATATGCCTTTTCTTCTTCTTCCCAGTGAGTGCAAATTTCGGACTGTCTTTGGTATTCAACCACAAGTTACCTTGTTTGTCTGTTAAGCCAGGCGCTTACATCCTGCACAGCTAACTCATGTTTGAATAGGGGCAGCTGTAAACACCCCAAATTTTCCCTCACTAATTTCACACCATGGCTTGTAATCTTCCATATTTGCATTAGTTTAAGCATACCACCTCATATTGCATTTTTGTTTCATCTGCATATTTCAAGTTCATCTGCATCTAGGGTTTGTGATCTGGGCAATCCAAAGATCCATCTGAGCCACTCCAAAGATTTCCAATCATTCCAAGAGGGTCCATGTGTGTTATATCATCATATTGCATCCCTCAAAGTTCAAGGAAGTCAAGAAATCACAAGAACTTGGAAAGCATGGAAGCAGAGCTAGGGTTTCACTACACAGATGACCTGAAATTAGGGTTTTGGTTTCAGAGGCCATAACTCCAAATTGTTTGGTCATTCTTGTTTCTAATAGTCTCAATATGTTATAAGTATCATGTGTACCAAGTTTGATAAAGAAATTCATTGTGGAAGTCATTTGTTCACTGGGTAACTTCTTGAGCAAGTCAGAGCAAAATCAGGGCATCTGAGGCCTCCAACAATGGAACCAAAGTGGATTTTTCATCAAATTGAAGTTATATGATCTTTATTTGATCATTGAAGTGCTTGGAAGTTCACAAAATTGAAGAAAATTGAGCTAAACCAAAAGTTGCCAAAAATGGAAATGACATGTAATGGAAACTTTCCATTTTGGGAAAGTTTTTCAACCTCCTCTTTCTCAACCAAAAATGCTTCAAATGAAAAATTATTGGTCATGAAAGTTATATATTGGATCATTCCCTTTTCAAAAAGTACTAGAGCAAGTTCTAATTCATTATGGAACCCAAGTTATGGCTTGACAAAGTTGGCAAAAATCACATAATTTTCACATTCATGCCAAAGAGGATTTTTTGCAAATTCACAAACCAAGTCATTTTGTGACCTCTAATACACTTCTAGGCATCATACAAACATAGTGTACTACCTAAGAATCAAAATTGGCCCAAGAATCTCAAGTTTCTATGCCTTGTACATCAAGAAATCACAAAGGGGCCAAAATGTACAAAACTTGCAAAAATTCATACAACCATGCTTCCACTTGTGCCAGCTGCAAAGTATGACTTCCATGGCTATCCTTGAACCAAGCTGACTCGAGCCATGCCTTGAAACAGCCACTGAACCAGCCCATACCTCAAGTACAAGTTATGTTGACATTTTGGCAACTTGCCCATACCAATCACCATAGGCCACAACAACTCCTCTGACCTATCAAAGCTTGTTATATGGATCAAAAGCAACTCATAACATACATCACACAAGGCTGAAACCTCAGAATCACCAAGTTCCTCAAAATCACCCCAAAAGCAAAAGCTTTCGAAACTCATAGCACACACACTCAAACTCAAAACTTCCTTCATCAATCAACTCAGCATCACAAGAGGATCATTTCCCACCCTTTATTGCAGCCTAAAAACACCCAAAACTGAAACACGATTTTTGACCAGCTGAAGAACAACCACTCAAACCAGCCATCATAAACTCTTTTCAAGCATCAAAGCATCACTAGGAGGATCATTGGAGTCATTTTGCACCAAAGAGGAGGCCAGATAGCTCAGTTTGAGAAAGCTCCACTTCAGGTATCCTCAAGAACAAATTTTCCAGAACTTGTTTTTCTTGTTATAGAAATGTTCTTTATGCTTTGCTGATCACCATGATCCATTTTGTTTTGAAAATGAGTGAGAAACAAGCATGTATGAAGCTTCTGAAATTTTTGCGTGTTTTTCCGTTTGCCTTTGATTCATGATCTTGAGTGAAAATAAATGATTTTTGTTGCTGGATTCTTGTTTAGAAGTGTCTAATGAGTGTTTCTGGAGATTTTGGTGAAGTTTCATTGCGTTTTGAGAGAGATAGCAAGAATGAGTGACCGGAGAAGATGACCGGAGCTTGCTCTGGTCACCTGGAAATGTTTAGGGTTCAGATTAGGGTTAATCAGTGTAATTAGTGAACTTTGAATCTCGGCCCTTTGATCAGCCTTCGCGCACGTGAATGAGAGGCTCGGATGCATCCACTTAGTTTTAATTGTGATTAATTAATTAATTAATTAGGATTAACTCAGTTTAAATTTGGACCATTGGATAGCGCACGTGGTCTTCCCTCCAAACCCCAGTTTGAATCTGATCCATTGGATCAGTTGACCAGCCTTTAATTCATATTTTATTTCATTTAATTACATTTTTCTTTGCCAATTTATTTAAAATACTTAGAAAATTCCAAAAAAATATTTTTCTTCTACATTTTGATTTCAAATATTTTTCTTCACCCAAAAACATTTTTATTTTTATTTTTTGCATTAAAAAATCATTTTAAAAATATTTAAATGTTTATTTTAATTAATTAATGGAAATTAATTAATTAAAATATCATTTAGGTTTCTAAAAATCCCAAAAAAATTCACATTGCATCTTAGGACATTTAGAAACATTGTCAAACCATTCATACAAATTTCTTTTTGGTTTTGATCCAACTTTGACATTTTTCTTGAATTTAGGGTTCATAAAAATCCCTTTTTGGAACCCTAACTTTGGAAATTCTTTTATGCCTAACCATGAAGGGTTTGACATTGGTTATTTTTGCATTGTTCTTCATATAGCATGTAGTATCTGGCATATATTTGTCATAAATTTATCTTGCATTTTCCATTTGATTTTCATTTTTCCTCTTAAGGTACCCAAAAACCCTAATGTACTTAGAAAATTCACAACTTTCTTTAGGTTAAGAGTTAGACCTTCTCCTTTGGAGTGTGATATCACATGGGGTTAAGGTTCCTTTGAGTTCATTTGCATTTTTTTATCTTGTGATTTGCTTCTGTTTTTGACTTTTGCATCTCATCCTTTCATATACCCCTAATCTTGCATCCATACTTGCATCTTACATTGCATTGCATGAACATGTGAACTTGCCATGACATTCTAAGCATTTGTATGCCATCTTAGACATCTTAAGACATTGCTTGAACATTTCTTGGTCATTTCTTCATACATTTGCTATGCTTTGCATCCATTTCATTTCATAAGCATCCATGTGTTTTCATGCTTCCTACATGTTTCATTTGCATTCTTTCTCTTTGTATGAACATTCATTGCACTTGATTTGCCTTTGCATCATCTCATAACATCATTTGCATCTTGTGTTTGCTTCTGGTTTTGGTTTTAACTTTGCATATGTTTCATTTTCATTTCATTTCTTTCCTTTATGCTAACCTTTTCAGGTGGTAAGTAATTTGAGAAGTGAATTTGCCTTCACTTCTCATTTCTCTTCAATTTTTTCTTATGCATCCTTGCTGAATTATCATTTGCTTTAGAGTGAGCTTGCTCATTCATGTTCATCATCCACTTTCTTTCTCCAAGTTACTTATCTTCTTCAGTGAAGTAAGTAGCATGTTTCTTCTGCTTCTCCTCCTTTCATCTGCTTCTTCCATTGGTGGCTTCTCTGAAGATCTCTTGCAAGCCTTACAAACCATAGGAACATCCAAGCATCACAATAATTAGGGTTTTGATTAGTCCCCCTTTAGCTTTTACCTTTGTGTCTTCTTTGTGTCTCTCTTCTCATCTCATCATTAGAGACTAAACCTTTAAGGCCTTAAGACTTTGTGATTAGGGTTATGCCTGCATCCTTCTCTTAGGATGGAGTGTATAACTTTAATACTAAGTGTTAAACCCTTAATTTGTTTAAATATCTTAATCAATCGATCTTAATAATCACTAAGACATTAACTTGTAACTTGGGCCTTGCATTAGGGTTCTAATTCTTCCTTTATTGGTTAAGAAGGACTAACCCTAGTGTTAATGGACAAGTCCCCCTCAAGTTGTCTTACAAACCATAAAACTCACTTATTAATCTCACCCTTAATTAAAATCCATTTTAATAAAGGTTTGTTTTGTCATGAGGTTAATCTCTAATCATGGATTAAGTTGAGGTATCTTCCTCAGCTTAAGTGCTCTCATCTATTATCCTTCTATTAGGATGGTGTAATGGGTTCACTAATCCTTGATTATGGATTAAACTCATTAATTAACACTAAACAAAACTCAAAAACATCTAATTAATCACAAGTAGGTTAATGATCTTAATCTTACATCATCATGGTAATTAAGTTGAGGTGTTTATCTCATACTTAAGGTATTCTCATTATCCCTAATCAAGGGGAGGATATGATGAGTTTACTAACCCGTGGTTTAGGCCTAAGCTCATTAACTTATGACAAACACCAAAAGCAATAAAAGATTGAAAACACAAAAACAAACAATAATCGTCTCCTCCGGGATTCTTTTCTCATCATCTTCACTCACAAACGAGAACTCGCTTCTTCCGTCTAATGCAAGACAGTTAGCACTTGAGCCAGACAAGTCATACACTTGAGCATAGACAAGCAAGCAGTTCACAGTCAATTCATCTTTCAGTCTCTTTGAGTCGAACTACGGTGTTCTGACTTCCTCATTGCACGAGAGGATACGTAGGCATAACTTAACTGTTATCAAACAAAAGTCTATGTGTCTTCCCCCTCTTTCAGCATTCTTCTTAAGCCTCATTCCTGAGCACCTCACTTCACTTTCTTGCACTGAAGCTTGTACATTATTTTCCAGATTTTGCACACAGATAACACATACACTACCCCTTTAAACACAATCTTTCAAGTGTGGATCCCGTCGAGTACGACGGACAATCTGTGTGCTAATACCTTCCCAGGTTGTAACCAACCCCCTTTCTCAGTTTCTCTGGTTCGCGACCGTCTTATCCATATCTTTCTAGGTTTATGCAGCATTACTTTTCCTCTGGGATAAAAATGCCTAGATGGCGACTCTATTCATCTTCACTCCATTTTCTCCTTTCGCCGACCGTTCGCGTCTGTACCCTATGAGAATCGGTTGTCTTTTAGCGGGAGCGACACATAACAATGATCCTATGGCTCTCCTTGAAGCTAGCTGAAGCAGTTCAAACACATAAACCAGCTCTGCCATGGCCCATACCTCAAGTACATCAATCTTGACTTTTTGGCCAATGGAGTCATACCATTCCCACAGTGCATATCTAATCTTCTGACTCATTCCAATAGTTTAGGGATTGCCTCAAGATCATAAACCAAGCATGCCATGAGCTCAGAACATACACAACATCAGATTTCACAAAATTTGCCAAAAACTTCTCTTCAATTCTCTCACACAATCCATCAAACCTCAAAAATTCTTTCACCGTTCATTCAGAAATCATCCATAGAACACAAAGCAACCATTATCATGGCCTGGAACCTCATAAACCAAAGCTTCCATTTTTTCCATATCAGAATCGAGCTACTCAAAATAGCCCCTTTCAAAGCATTCTAAGCATCCCAATAGCTTCAGAAGGAACAAAGGAGCTCATTTGCACAAGTGGGAGGTTCTAAAAACTCACCATTGAAGGTTTCCAGCTCAGGTATGGTTAAGAACATTTTTTCTCAAAGCTTTGATTTCTTGTTATAGAATGAAAATGCATGCTCTAAGGATCACAATGATGCTTTTAAAACTGAAAATGGCTGAGAAATGAGGATTTCATGAACTTCTGAAACTTTGCCCGTATTTATGTTTTGATTCGATTCAGCTTGTTCATGAAGCATAAATGTTGTTTGATGTTTGATTTGAGTTGCTAGAAGTATGGGGATCATTTATGGGCAGTTAATTTGGGGTGGGGTAGCCTGTAGAAGGATTTAGGGTTTTTGGTTCACCGGAGAAGATGATCGGAGCTTGTCTCCGGTCACCAGAAAGTAATTAGCCCTAATTAGGGTTTAGTGCTCAGATTGATTAAGGACCCTTGGATGCGTAATTAGCTTAGCGAAGGAACGACCCAGATTAGCTCATTAATACTAATTTCTGTTTAATTAAATAAACCATAATTAAAATTCCAGATTGCATCCTGACCATTCATTCATGCGCGCAGTCAACCCTCCCCCCTCCAATTCAAATCTGAGCCCTTGGATCCTCTGACTTTCCATTTAATCCATTTTTAATTCATTTTCATTTAATTTCTTTTGTTCATTTTATTAAAAATAGTAAAAACCATCAAAAAATTCTCAAACTTTTCATTTTTGTTTCAAATATTTTTCTTAACCTGAAAACATTTTTATTTTTATTTTTTTGCATTAAAAAGTATTTTTAAAATATTTAAATGTTAATTTTAATTGATTAATGGATTTTAATTAATTAAAAATGCATTTAGGTTTCTAAAAATCACCAAAAAATTCATGAACCATTCCAATATATTTAGAAACATTTTCAAACTCATCATATAAATTTCTTTTTAGGTTTGATCATAATTTCACAATTATCTTTGAATTAGGGTTATTAAAAATCACATTTTTTAACCCTAACATGAATAATTCATTTCTGCCTTGCATTGTGTCATAAATTGCATATAGTTTCTAGGTTATTTATCTCATGATTTTACCTTGCATTTTCAATTTGATTTGCATTTTCCCTTTAAAAGCACCCAAAAACCCTAGCAAACTTAGGAATTTCATAACTTTCATTAGGTTAAGCTTATGACTTTCTCCTTTGGATTGTGATATTATATGGGATTAGGGTTTGTTTGAGCTTGATTTCAATTTTTTATCATGTTGATTGCTTCTGTTTTGGTCATATGCATCTCATGTTGCCTTAAAACCCTAATTTTGCATCTTCATTTGCATTCTCCTTTGCATATCATCATCATATGAACTTTCCATGACATTCCAAGCCTTTGTATGACATCTTAGACATCTTAAGACATGCTTGAACATTGCTTGATCATTTCTTCATTCATTTGCTATGCCTTTCATCCATTACATTTCATGAACATCCATGTGTTTTCATGCTTCTAAACATGCTTCCTTTGCATCTCATCTTTGTATGATCATTCATATGCATTTTGTTTTACTTTGCATCATCTCATATGCCATTTGCATTGCATAATCACTTCTGACTTTGGTCTTTGCATCTCATTTCATCTCATTTCCTTTTGCTTTATGTCTTATGCATTCATACTAACATTTTCAGAAACTTTTAGTAACTTATTGGGAGGTGGATTTGCCTTCACTTCCCATATCTTCCCATCATTCATATGCATATTTACTTATCTTTAAAGTGAACTTGCTTCACTTATGCTCTCTCCTTCCCACTTTCTTTCTTTCAAGTTACTTATCTTCTTCAGGAAGTAAGTAGCTTGTTCTTCTTTCTTCTTCATCTGCTTCTTCCATTGGTGGCCTTCTTGAAGATCCTTTCTCTTAAGCCTCACAAACCATATGATGTCCAAGCATGATAACATTTAGGGTTGTGTATAGTCCCCCTAGTCTTTTGCCTTTGAGTCTCCTTGAGTCTCCCTCCACATCTCAAGAATCAGAGACTAAACTCTTAAAGTTTTAGGACTTTGGAATTAGGGTTATGCCTGCATCCTTATCTTAGGATGGAGTATATAAATGTAATAATTAGTGTTAAACCTTTAATTTGTTTACACCTCTTAATCAAAACACATTAATAATCACTAATACTTTATCTTGTAACTTGGGCCTTACATTAGGGTTCTATCTCTTCCTTATGGTTAAGAGGGACTAACCCTAGTGTTTAATGGACAAGTCCCCCTCAAGGTGTGTTACAAACTTAAAATCCACTTCTTAATCTCACCTCTTAATTAAAATCCACTTAATAAAGGCTTGTTTTATAATGAATTTAGTCCCTAACCATGGATTAAGTTGAGGTATCTTCCTCAGCTTAAGTGTTCTCATCTATCATCCTTCTATTAGGATGGTGTAATGAGTTCACTAATCTGTGATTATAGATTAAACTCATTACTTAACACTAAACAAAAAAACAAAAGCATCTTAATAATTACAAGTAGGTTAATGATCTTAATCCTACATCATCATGGTAATTAAGTTGAGATCTTTATGTCACACTTAAGTATGCTCATTATCCCTAATCAGGGAGGATATAATGAGTTTGCAAACCCTTGATTTATGCTTAAGCTCATTAACTTATGCAAAACACCAAAAACAATAAAAAACTGAAAACACAAAAACAAACAATAAACGTCTCCTCCGAGATTCTTTTCTCATCACACTCATTCACAAACAAGAACTTGCTTCTTCCGTCTAATGCAAGACAGTTAGCACTCGAGCCAGACGAGTCATACACTTGAGCATAGACAAGTAAGCAATTCACAGTCAATTTATTACCAGTCTCTTTGAGTCGAACTACGGTGTTCTGACTTCCTCATTTCACGAGAGGATACGTAGGCATAACTTAACAGTTATCGAACAAAAGTCTCTATGTCATCCCCCTCTTTCAGCATTCTTTTCTAAGCCTCAGTTCCTGAGCAATTCCCACCTTTTTGCACTGACACTTGTAATTTCTTTCCTTAGCTTTTGCACACAGATAGCACATACCCCTACCCCTTTTAAACACAATCTTATAAGCGTGGATCCCGTCGGGTACGACGAATAATCTGGGTTCTAATACCTTCCCAGGTCGTAACCAACCCCCTTTCTTAGTTTCTCTGGTTCGCAACCGTCTTATCCATCTCTTTCTAGGTTTATGCAGCATTACCTTCCCTTCGGGATAAAAATGCCTATATGGCGACTCTATTCAATTCGTTTTCTCTTTCGCCGACCGTTCGTGTCTGCACCTTGGGACCCTGGTGTCTTTTCAGGGGAGCGACAGCTTGGCGACTCTGCTGGGGAAATTATCTTGCAACCAGGGCTTCTGGTTCTTTTTGTGGGTTTCTCCTAGCGCTTGTTTGATTTGTGTTTATGGGGGTGTTATGTGTGCTTTTTGTTTATTGCTTTATTTATTACTTTCTGTACAACTTTATTTACTGCATTTATTTATCGCTTTTATTTACTGTTTTATGCATTTCATGTTATTATCATCACATCATGTGCTGGATTGGTTGGTTTGCCTTGGTGGGAGGGGTTCTTCAGTAAGCAAGGTTCCACACCGGGAGCCTAAGTGACACATAGGATTAGAGTGGCTTCATATTCTTTCCCATTCCATTTCGGTCTGGTGCGGGAATCTGAAACACGGTTCAGACATGGGTTTCTTCTTGAGAACTCTGTGCTACGGATTTCCTGTAGTGCTAGGGCTATCTGGGAAGCCTGCTAAGTCTGGATGACCTTTTTAGATGACCTTCAGCATCTGAGGTGAATTAGAGGAGGGTCCCTTATGATTAATGTAAACATTGTACCTCCGGGTTATAAGTGTTTACACTTCTCATAATAGATCCAAGTCTGAGGATCCTTGTTCTAGAACAATACCTGTGAGTGGGTTGGGATGTTTACAGGTTTGCAGGAACCCTTGGCCTCATCATACCCTGTTATTGTTATTGTTTTAAGGCTACATTATTTTGGACTAATTCTATGAAACCCTGGACTTGTGACTCTTTATTTGAGTCCCCCACCTGGTTACTGGTTCTCTAGCCTTCATCTGGATTTCTGAACACCATGGACCCTATCAAAGCAAATGACAGATCCAACACTTCATCACAAACTCTTGCATATCATTCTGCATACATCATTTTGCATCATTTAACATATTGTCTATTTGTTTTACAGGGTATCCACTTCATCTTTGGTTTGGTTTTGATTGTTCTTCTGCTCAACCACCTTCATCAGTTATCTTCATCAGAGGTCTTCTTCAGTGGTTATTCTCCTCAGTTATCTGCATCAGCATCCATTATCAGTATGGACTCATCCAAGAAGAGCAACATAACTTATCATTTCTTTGAGCCCTCCCTAGCAGGCATCAGGCAGATTTAGACACTTATCACTCCTGATCATGTCCCTTTATTCAGGGAACATTATGGTGGTATCATGGACATGATCATGGACTTGGATGCATCACAGAGGAGCATGATTCACACTTGCCTTCAGTTCTATGATCCTCCTCTCAGATGTTTCACTTTCCCAAACTTCCAGACAGGTCCTTTGTTGGAAGAGTTTTCCATGTTGTCGGGTGTCCCTATCAGGAGGGGAATCCCTTTCAACCCTAAGATGATTGTCCCCAGGAATGAAGATATAGATAAGGCTTTGCATTTGGAAAACACCATCATTGATCAGTATATGACCACCAAGGATGGAATCCCAGGCCTCCATTTGGACTTCTTGATCACTCAGGCCACCAGTCATGCTGCAGTTGGGAAGTGGGAAACTGTTTGTGCTCTCCTGGCCCTTAGTATATATGGGATCATTTTGTTTGCAGACGAGCCAAAGTTTGTAAGCAAGAATGCTATCCATATCTTCCTGCTGAAGAATCCATCCCCTACCTTGCTAGGGGATTTCTACTACTCGGTGCATCATAGAAATGAAAAGCAGAGGGGAAGACTAGTCAGATGTTGTGCACCTCTCTTCTACTGTTGGTTATTGAGACACTTGCCAAAGTCAGAAGCTTTCTTGAATCCTCATCAGTCAAGAAACTGGGCTAAGAGAATGATTGCCCTTACTTCAGAAGACATCAGGTGGTGCACTCAGAGCACCAAGGGCAGAGATATAATTACAAGCTGTGGGCAGTATCCCAATTTACCTCTTATTGCAGTAAAGGGTTGCATCAACTACAACCCTTTGCTTTTCAAAAGGAAGCTAGGGTATGCCTTAGTGCATCCACCAAGAGAGCAGGATTTAGCAGAGACCCTTTACTGTGATGTTCAGAATAATCATGCCATCATCCGACAAGCAGCCTGTGCTTGGGATAATATTCAGACAAAAGGGACTGATATTCTTGGAGAGCTTGTGAGACAAACTCTGTGCACATGGGAAGAGGGAGACCCCAATACTTACCCAGAACAGTTGTTGTTGTTACTATCCCTGTTCCACCTCCTCAGTATGCTCAACAACCATAACACTTCCCACCACAACAACAATTTCCTCAACAGAGATCATTCAACAACAACAATCAAAAACAACGCCCGTTTCAACAGCGACCATCTCAGGTCAACCGAGTTATTGACCCCATTCCTATGCCATATGCTACACTGCTGCCACAACTCCTAAAGCTCAATCTTGTTGAGTTGAGGACATTGGCTCCGCTTGATCCTCAAAACCTTCCTAGAAACTATGATGACAACGCTAGGTGAGCTTTTCATTCCAACGCACCTGGCCACTCTACGGAAAAATGCAGAGCCCTGCATATGAAGGTTCAAGATCTGGTAGATTCAAAAGCCCTGAACTTTGCACCTCCTCCAAATGTGATGAAGAATCCTATGCCAAGCCACAGTGGGCCAAGGATTAATGTTGTAGAGGAGGGATCACCCCTGATTTTGATAGAAGACATTGCATGTATTCAGACACCTCTGGCAGAGGTTAAAGCCCAGCTTTTAAAGTGCCAAGTGTTTCCAGGTTATGAGGCCTGTTGCGAATCATGCAAACTTTCTAGGAATGGGTGTGCCAGCTTGAGGAAAGACATCAATGATTTGATTAAGGAAGGCATTCTGCAAATTACAACCACGGCTTCTATAACACCAACAACTCTTTTGAGAACAACAAGTGAATCTTCTACAAATACAACAACCATCTTTCCAAGTGTTTCTTCTACAACTGCAACAACCATTGTCCCAACCGATTCAGCTACAACTCCAGCAATCATACCATCTGTCACTTCAACACACAGCAATTCATTTGCACCAGCTACTACAACTTCAACAACCAATAATGATGTTTCCACTGTCACAATCTATTATGACCCGACAACGGTCCCGAGTTCCAACAACTTTCAACCTCAACAACAGTCTCAACAAAGCTTCAATTCACCTTCACCAACATCCACCAGGGTGAAGGTGCGTAAAACACAAGGAAGGGGGGGTTGGAATTGGGTTTTCTTTAACAACTAAAAATAACATCTAATGACAAGTTGATTTATCCTGGTTCGTTTGAACTCAAACTATGTCCAGTCCACCCGCCAAGGTGATTTTGCCTCTATCACTGAGGTCTTAATCCACTATTCAATAAATGAATACACACACTGACCTACAGTCAATGTCCTCTTGGGTCTTCTGACTGAAACTAGTCACTCAAGGGATTTTACTTAACTATTACAATAATAATAATATAGTAACTAATTTGCTTCTAATAAAGCTAAGATCACTAAGTGAATGTTACAATATTTTAGCACAAAAGAATCAGTCTTTTTCTCGTGAGTGTATATCTTCAAATATTCAATTTGATTCCTTTATATAGTTCTTGAATAAATGTAGCCGTTGGAGACATCTTGAGCTTAATTTAGGATATTAGTTAATACCATAAATTCCTTCCATAACAAGAGATACTTGTCTTTACCATTAATTAATATATTCTTTAATTAATGTCTTCATTATGAAGATCATCATCTTCTAGACGTAAATCAGAGATAATAAAGTCTTGATGCGCAACCATTAAACCATATCATTAAATGATTGATTCTTCATTAAGTGTATCTTCTATATATGGCTCAATGTATCTTCTAGTAATGCACGTCTCCTTTAATTAACTTCCTCTTCTACACATATAATAAAATAGTTATTAGAACTTCTATTCTAGCATAATAATATTTGTTATCATCAAAACTCTTAGAGGTTTAGAACCATAATTGTTCTAACAATCTCCCCCTTTTTGATGATGACAAAACATTTATTTAGATTTTGAGAATAGAGTTTAATAGGATTAGAAGAACTCCATTTGATTAAATAAAATCAGATATTTCTCTTAGATATTTCTTCAGAAGTTTTATCCTTCAGAAGTTTCATTAGCCTTAGCTCCCCCTGAGTTGATTACTTGACCTGCTTCTATTTTATAATCACAACTCAAATAATTTTATTAGAATTTTATATGTTAGAGGCAAATCATGATAAACTGCTATAGATCAGGATCTTCTATGTTTCTCCCCCTTTTTGTCATAATCAAAAAGAATAAATGCAGAAAGAATGCAAGAGTATAGAAGCAAAATAAGTTTTCATTAACCAGAATTAAAAGCCAATAAGAACATAACCAGTAGAACTTAAAAAAGTCATGAAAAACAGAAGATAAAAACAAAAAAAAGATAAGCAGAATAGAAAATCAGGGATGCATCTTAGTAACTAAGGCCTCCAGAAGAGACTTGATCTCAGAGGATGATTCCACTTTCTTTCCAATCATCGTCTTTAATTCAGCAGTGGTTTCATCTTGCTTATCCAGCCTTTGCTTAACCATCTCATTTTCTTTCTTCAATTCTTCCAAGGTCTTCAGAACAAGATTGGTTGGCAGAGGTTCTTCATCTTCTGGAGCAGCTTAATTCTCAGAAACTTCTTCAGTTGCTGGTGATTGAGAAGAATCAACATCATGACCTTCGTCAGAAGGTACCAAAACCATTTGAAGACCAGAGTTTGAATCCAGAGGTTCTGACTCTGTCCATGGTTTGTTGTCCAGCATAAATGGTTTATTTTGTTCAATGTTTGAAACAACTGCCTTGAGATACTCACAGAAGTTCTGATGAGCAAGGTCATAGCAGATGTCCTTTAGCTTTTTGGTTTCAGAATTGAACCATTTTCTGAACTTGGCCCACAGAAATTCAGAAGCAGTTGGGTCAGGTATCTCTGAGAAAGCAACCTTCAGATCCTCTATCCTGAATTTCATTTCTGTTTCAAAAGCAATAAGCAGTGCAGAAATGTCTGTTTTTGTGGGTTTTGGTTTTGGTGCAGGTATGGCAGTTTTATTTGAGACAGAGGATAATTTTTGTAGAGCTTCAATATTGACAGAAGTTCTAAGGGGATTCTCATGTTCAACTTCTTCTGGTGGTGTGTCAGGGATGGTTATGAAGGTTGGTGAGTTAGGAGGGGTAAACTCATAGGAAGACAGAGAGCTTTCTCTTATTGGGGAAAGATTAAAAACAAGGCCATCAGAATTTAGTGGTTGGAAACTGCTATGGTGGTGTGTTTCAAAAGTTTTAGAAGATGGGATTTGTTCAGATTCAGGGGGTTGGAAATCATCAATGTCAGACAGAACATGTTGAAGGGCAGTGTGTGTTTCAGCTGATGGTGAACGGTCTATATCAGATAGGGGGTTGTGTCAATAGGGATATCAAAGTCTGATAGGGTTTGTGGTTGATGGGATTCATTTTCTGGTGGATAAAGTGAGGATAATATGGATGAGACAGCAAAGGTTGCAGGTATGATAGAGGGAATAGGGTTAGATGGTGGAATAGGCTCAGAGGATGGAGTTGGTGCAGATGATGGGGTTGGTTCAGCAGGAGTTGGTGCAGAAGTAATTGGTGTAGAGGGAATGTCATCAGAAGGTGTTGGGTCAGAGGGGGTTTCAGACAATTCTACTGTAACTACTTCTACTACAGAAATGAATTCAGAGTTAGAGGCAGAAGTATTACGTGTTCTTCTGGTAGTTTTAGGAGTCTTCTGAGACGATCCTTCTCCAACCTTTCTTTTCTTGCTCCTTGCTGATGCAGCATCTGGAGTTTGTTGAGTAAGTTCTGTTGCCTTGAACATTGGATCCACACCATGTTGCTTGCAGGAATCCAAGTATCTGACCACAACCTCTGGAGGTGTGTCAGAAGAGAAGAGTGGGAAGTTCTGCAGAGGAATCTTCCTGGTGGTTATGACTTCTCTGGAGTAGAGGACAGGATCTTTCTTGATAGAAGTTATGAACTTCATCTTCTTCAGATTCTTAGCATTTAGAGGCTTACCAACATCTGTTTCTAGAAGCTCAATCTGATTTACTTCAGCCGGATAGTCCACCAACTTATTCTCACTGAGAATGTCAGATATTAAACGCCCTAGAGGAATCCAATCCCTCTTGGTTTTCTCTCCATCTCTTGTTTCCTTCACACTGTTTTTTCAGATGTTGAAATAGAGAGTGTGCAAGATTTACCTTCTTCTGTTTAGCAATAAAGTATAGCAAGAACTGCTGATCCATGTTGATATAATCTGGAGAATTTGTTGCTTTCCTGTGGCAGATGGTTCCAAGAATGATCTTGGCCCAAATTCTAAGAGGAATCTTCAGATCCTTTATCTTGTTAGAAGGTTGGCCAGAAGTGAAGATTTCTTTAGCTATCAGTTTGGTATCTGACAGTTTGTCCATTTCACTACACTTGATTCCATTGCCATTAGATTCAATGAGCCTAGCAATGTGGTCTTCAGAGATTATGATTCTTTTCCCCAGCATATATGACGTAACATGAGTGTTAGAAGCACTTGCATACACCCAAAACTCCTTAACCAATTTTGGGAAAACTGGTCCCATGAGACGATCAAAATACTTCTCCAACCTTGAGCTTGGACGGCAGAAAGTAGGTCAAAACCATTATCTTTCAAACTGTTAAAATCCACAAAAAGCTCACACAAAACTTCCAGTTTGTCAGTTGGAGTAAGAAGGGT